>OX457079.1:25941026-26491026 GCA_949752815.1 Conops quadrifasciatus | reverse complement strand
CACGAACACGTGTTCACGAGCACGAACATGTTGGTTACTGTAAACAAACTGCTGTGAATGGACGCAGTCGGAAAGTTAAAAGTTTAGTAACTTTCGACTTCGACTCTGAATTCGATTTGACAGTTCACAACTTCCAAGTCGAAGGTTGACGGACTTTATAGGCCGAAGCCATTACTGTAAGAGAACCGCGTCAGCTTTCGGCAGATTTTTTCAAATACGAAGAAAATTACGTCGTCAGGCTGAGACAAGTTTTCCTAAATACATTGTGCGAAGAAAACTACGTCCGGTTTTGAGAGTAGTAAATACATTTTGCAAAGAAAACGTGAGGTTTCAACAGGTTTTGTAACTATATTCTGACAAAGAAAACCACGTAAGCTTTCGACAGGTTTCTCAACAAACCATGTCTTTAATCTTTTCTTTAGTTTAATACTTGGCCGCTAAAAGAAAACCCTTGACAAACCTGTCGACAGGTAAATCTGCCGCTTAAACAAAAAAACAGAAATTGTACACGACCATCTGTCGTCAGACACTCTATCTGTCTGCTCTCACGGCTTGCCAATTGTACGCGACCCTCTGCCTCTAGGCATTTTGCCTGTCTTATCGCCTAGAAATCAGTTTCCAGAACAATTGTACGCGGCCCTTTTTCGCCAAGCACTCTGTCTGTGTTACCGTTTAGAAACCAGTTTTTCCCAACAATTGCACGCGACCCTCTGTCGTTAGGCAATCTGCCTGTCGAACCGCCTAGAAACCAGATTTCCCAACAATTGTACGCGACCCTCTGTCGCTAGGCACTCTGCCCTCTGGAAATTTGTATTAGTTTAACTAAAAACAAAATACCTATCGTCCGAGCCGAACTACTGCAAGATAGTTGATGAAATAATTGACGAACTCGTCAGTTTTCGCATTTCGGCAATAGTGGAGGTGAACTGACAAGAAGGTTACGAGACCCCTCTAGCATGGACCCTGGAACAAAATAAAAACTCGTTTTAATTTAAACAGTTGTTTTTCATTTGAAAGTGTGAAACGTCAAATGTAAAAGCTGGATACATACATATATATTATTTATATACATACATGTTATTATTTTTAATGCGGGACGCGGTTTTAATGTTAGAATGCCGAGTGAAAAATATAATGAACTTGGTATAATTTAAGTATCTGGCAAATATAAATAAAACAGGTGTAGTCTGAGGTAAAAAAAAATTATTGATTCTATGTTCTTTTCTCATTTTTATAACAGACGTCAGGGACAATATGGAAAAATATTCGGTACCCTTTTTGCACTGGTTCATATTTTATTACTTTTTTTACTTGTAATTAATAATTTTATTAATTAGTAATTTTCCTTATTTATAGTGCCATATATTATATATTGTGCCACATACTCATATATTGTTTCTTCTCCGATCAATAGGTTCATTCTTTTATTATTCTATTGATTCATTTATTCATCAGTTCATTAATTCATCCTCTGATGATTCATTTAATCAAAAGTTCTTTATTTTATTGTTTTCGATTTTGTGGCTCGTTTATTTGGAAAATATATTTTTTCAATTCATTTAAATAATTATTGCTGATGGGATTAATATGTTCATACATATATCCGGGCTTTTGGAAACCATTTGTTACAAGGCGTACTTTTTTCGCTTAAACAATAGCTTCGAAACGGAAGCGCCCCTCTGAATGTGCGCCATCGACGAAGGAATCCATGGCCGCAATGTCTTTTCGATAGAAAGGAACGTCAAAAAAATAGCCGGTGCTAAGAAAGTCAAAATCTAAATCGAGAGGTCTTTTAATTTACGTTAAGATTTAACGTTTTAATTTTTACTGAGCTGGTATTCTATCGCCGATTCCAGCATTTGTGCCACAATTACCGTGCAGCGGTACATTCATGTAGGAGGAGATATCCTTTATATTGACATGACTGTATACATAGGCTTTGTATTTATTCACTACTATTAGGAATAAATTCCAATAGAAAATATATGTTGTCGAACTTAGATTTTGAATCTTTGAAGCTGCATCACAGTCAAACCTCTTCACCGATAGACTTCATATTGTATTCAACGTAGGTTTTTTAGGTTGCGTGGATGGTTCGTAGTTAGGTTTGATCCCGATAGTTGGCACCATTACTTCTATATTAATCGGCCGATTAAGCCTATATTTACACTATATGTATGTAATTAATTTTGTATAAAAGGTTTATAGGTGCTTAATTATATATACAATGGCATAATAATCTAAAAAGGAGCATACATATATAACAATATTTTTTAAAAATCGTAAATAAAATCTAAATACTAAATTATTATATACATATAGTATTCACCCGCCCACTTTTTATCCACACTTCGGCCAGGCCAAAGTTAATGATCTTACTTGTTAACATTGGCATTGTTTATAATGGTCGATTTTTGTTTCTCTGTAGTGAGTATTTTCTGTCTTTATACGAGTATATACAATATAATTTGCAAACAAATAACAAATAGTAGAACATTAATTTTCAGGCTTTAATCATAAAATTTTGTAAGTATTGTGATTAATATTCCTGCAATCTTGGTTAAATAAAATGAAATAAAAACATAATTCTTTTTATTTTAAAAAGACTAGAAAACAATAAGACTTTCTTGTTAAACAAATATTTTGTTTGACAAGAATAATTATTAAATACATAATCATTAAATTATAATATGTATTATAATATGTATTATATGTGTGACGCCCAAATAAATTTAGATGCCACATATATATTTTATAGGCTTAATTTTATTATTAAATACATATAAGATATCTTAAGCATTGCTGCAATTAGTATACAAAATGCAACAAACGGGTGATAAGAACGAGGGTGCTAGATATTGAACAAATGAGGGGACAAACAGTAGACGGACACTAAGTTTATTTCAAAACTGCGTAATAAAATACAGATAAGGAACGATTCTCCCACATAAAACTTTCCATTGCGCAGTAGGATTGCGAAGTTTTAATAAATTAGGGGAACCAATAGTGGGTATAAAAGGAGATGACGGAAGCCTGACGGGGCAGTAGTTTTCTTTCCACTGAGCAGTGAGTAGCTTTCCTCCGGGCTGTGCGGTAGTTGTTTTCCGCCAGGCACTTCAGCAGTAGTTGTGCAGTAGTAGTAGTAGTAGTCTTGCAGTTTTCCTCCAAGATCACCAGTCCTTCAAGATCCTCTCAATTTTCTCTTTGCTGAGCACAATTTTTGTTGTTGAAGTAAGGACTATAGCAGTCCTGTCAACGCAAACCTTGTGCTGCGCGCGATTCTTGTCGTCGAAGTAAGGACTGTAGCAGTCCTGTCGACACAAGCCTCGTGCCCGATCCACAACCAAGTATCCTTTCCTTCCCAGAATCCTATCCCAGAATCCAGAAGAGCTCAGTAAAATTGTTAGTGTTAATTGGTTGCAGCAAAGTAGACTTAGCAAATAGACCTAAGCAATTAAAATAATCGATATTCGTGACACAACAATAAACATTAATACAGTAAAAAAATTAAACAACAAGTCTTTTCACTTGAATTTGGTCCCAGAAATATAAATATTCTGTGACGAAGCCTGGACAGCCCTGAGTTATACCTCAGCCATAAAAACGTATCGTTACATACATATGTAATATGTATTATAAGAAATTAATAAAATAATATAATAAATAATATAATAAATTTGCGTATTGTTATTATTATAATATGTATTTTAATAATAGCGTCTATTGAATTTTTATTTTAATATGACTGTCTTTTTAAATGTTAATCAGATTTATTTTTATGGTTTTAATAGGGCTTTCTTTTTGAATGAAAAGCATATTTTTCGTATTTTTTAAAATATGCTTTTTTACGATAAAAATCGTATTTTTTTTCTTTTATTTTAAGTGGGATTTTTGTTCTGTGCGTGTATTCTATCCCATGTAGGGATCTTTGATATTGAGAATGAACTGCCACTGCCTAACCACTGCCACGCCAATTTTTTTTTATTAATACTAATGCATCAGGTTTAAGAAATTACATACATATATTCTCAGCTTGCAGTCCGGATCTGAGGCTCAAATTTCTTTGCAGGTGGTTTATGTTTTGCAAACACTAACTAACGGACTAAAAGAATAGGTATAGAATATACACTAGTTTATATACTAGTTTATAAATATAGTTTATATACTACATTTTATATTTTACACATTACAAAAATTTGATAACCAACTGCAAATGTGTTTTCCTTCTATAAAGAGAAAACCTTCGGAACACTTAAAATCATATCTATAACCTTCATAGCACCGGTAGAATTTATCACAATCCGTAGCATGCAAAAAAAAACCATCAACTTCACATTCAGGACTCTTATTTTTGGGTCTGTAGTCTTCTTCTCTTTTATCGTCATGTTTGGTATGGTCTTCATTGATTTCACCATTTAGAGAATTGTTAATGGCTTTCAAGAGAGGATAAGGTTCTCCGCAGATTCCTTGAAAATCGTCTACGTCAATAGACCAAATCATAGCACCACTCAAATTCATTGACCTTAGGAAATGCATTTTAAGACTAATACTCTTAACATCATCGTAGGTCATCCCGTCATTGTACTTGGAGGCGTAGAGTACAGCGGTCTCAGCATCTCGTCTAATGTTCCAGGATTTCAGAGATGAGCAAATTTTGTTATAACCCCAAAAATCTTGGTGCTTATATGTATTCACTCTAACAGTGCTATGAGCAATTGATCCGGGCAGTGACTTTCCGGCAGTTTTGAAGGAGCGTCCAAAAAAACTAATGCCTAGTAGAAGTTTATTACGTGGTGCTCCTATGAGAAACGGAAATAGAGGGCTTGTGTTAAGAAAGTCAACATCTAAATCGAGAAAGGCAGCATTTTAAACGACACTTACTAACCTTTAGTGAGCCAGTATTCCATCACTGATTTCACATTTATGCCATCATTACCGCGCAACGGTGCATTCATACCTAGCCTTGGCGACCACATGCCCTTCAGGTCATAAGCGATTACGTTGATGAAGTCAACGTATTTGGATATATTGGAGATATCTTTAGCATAATCGGCAGTAACTTCATAAGCAGGCAACGCGATACTAAGCACCAAATTTTTTTGTTGTAAGCTATAAAAGATCAGATAACTAATAGCAAAATATAATTAATGAGAGCTGTACTTACGCGTCGCTCAATTCCTTCAACAATACCATCAGGTTCTGCCTATAATTGAAGCTACCGTTTCTTTGGGTCGGGTATTCCCAGTCCAGACTTAGTCCGTCGAAATTATATTCTTGAATGAAATACAGAGAGCTAGATATAAAGCGTGCACGTTTTACAGGATCGTTAGTCATCGCTGGTAACATAGGCGATTCCTTGCGCCACTCACTCACACCAGCCAAAACTTTCAGTTTGGGATTTTTCGTTTTCAGTGCAATTGTCTTGCCGATGAAGTCTAGAAAGACCGAAGTGAAAATGGCATATGCCATTTTAAGTAACGTTACCTAAGAAATTTATAGACTCGGAAAAAAACAACCCCTCCTGACATACGGAAGAGTAGATTAGAGTGACCATTCGTCTCGAATTTTACGGGACTGTCCCAGATTAAAGCCGCATGCCCCGTATTAATATACGTCCCGAAAAATGTCCCAAATTACATAATTCATCATATCATGTGAATATTATAGCTGTATAAACTTATTCACTCTCGCGCAAGAAAAGGTGAACGATACTCGTATACATACGGTATGCATACGAGGTATGTTCAGAAAGTATCGCTAATTTTGAATTCCCGCGGGTTACGTATATTCGATTTTCAATGTTTTTGTGGCGTTATGTTAGAACTCATGTTCCTCACTTATGCTGACAAGTTCGGCCACTTTGAATGTTCAGTTAATTTTTGACAGCTATATTGCTTGGACGTGTTTTGGCTCGTCTTCGATTTTTGCTCAATTTCAACTAAAAACAGCTTCACATTAAAATTGCTAAAGATATGTTGAACTCTGCGTGGAAAGGTTGAAATATATGTACGCTCTGTCCCGCATTATGTTACGATTAAAATAGTCGCTTTAGATACGAGCTATTATTGATAGGTACTTATTTACTTACCTGCATCAAAGTGTAAGTATGAATCATACGTTCCCAATTCGCCATTAATATAAACTGCGAAGTGTGAGTAAGTCAAATGCGTACACAGTTTAGGATCGACGTCAGCTGGTTCAAATTTATTGGCACCCGGTCTGTAAGCGGAGCTGGTATCGTAGTAACAGTTGATGATTTCTTCAAGATGTTTTAGGAGTAAGTCTTCCATGCTCAAGTTGTAATACTCAACATTCACTTACTTTTGCAGATAATCAATTGGAAACAGCACACGGCGATCGCGAGGGCCAGGAAATACTTCATTTTGAATAGACTGAGACGATTCTAACTTATAACGAGCTTATATATTGAATTCCGAGTAAGTAGATAGTAAAATTGCTTGCATAATTTGTTGTTGGTCTATGAAATACCAATGTTACTTATGGTTTGGGTTAATAACGTTAAATTTAAACAGTTGGTTTTCATTTTTAAAAAGAGTAAAATGTAAGAAGCTGGTATACATACATAGTATATTATATCTATACATGTTATAATGTCAATGCGGCGTGCCAAAAACATTAAGAAGTTAGTATAATTTAAGTATCTGATAAAGGTAAATAAAACAGTTAGAGTCTGAGGTGAGATTAATTTATTGGTTCTTTGCTCTTTCTTCATATTTATGACTGACGTAATTTTATTACTTCATTTATTTGTAATTAGTATTTTCATTAATCCACTGTGCCATATATTATTTCTTCTCTAAATGATTGGTTCATTCTTTCATTGTTTTATTGAATAGCATTGAATGAGGTTGATACGATGCCAAGCGAATATGCTTTAGAGGATCAGCACCCATCGCCGAATACTTTGGAAAATACTCATCCCAGCCACCCACAATAGCAAATACAAGTACCTGAGCACAACCGCATAGTTGGGCGGTCGATTGGTGGGCATTTCCATACTCCTTAAAAAAAATCGCTGTGTAGACCGAATGCATAAAAGAGAAGAGGAGCCCATGACTTTTACGCCTTGCTCTTGTAGGCATGAAGAGCCCTTTGTGTACACATGATGCATAGATGACAAGGACAGGGGGGGGGGGGGGAAGGGTTGGTTCTTTCCTCTTGTATAAGCACCTAGCTCACTTTCAAACGTAAGGCTAATCGGCCTGTAGTCTTTCAGGTATGTGTGGCTGCTTTTCCGAACTCGGAATGAACACAACTCTAGATACTTTTTAAGAACTAGTCATTTTCTTGACGTTAGAGCAGAAATTCTATAACATAAAAAAACGATTGTACAAAGCCTATTAAAAATCCAATTGGTTAAACCATTACTAAAACTATGCTCTTGAAACCACTATACTACAACTTTGATAAAAGACGGTGATTCCCGAGCACAATAACTCCTTTCTTCATTAAAATATAAATCTTCCGGGCACTTGAAATCCTTCCTGTATCCATTATAGCACCGATAATATTGACTACAATCCTTGGGATTCTGAAAAAGACTTTCGGAATCACATTCGGAACCTTTCTCTTTACTTTTGTGGTCTTCTTCTTCTTCATTATAATTGATAAAACTATAATTAATATTAAGATGTTTGTTAACGGCTTTCATAAGAGGGTAACGTTCTCCGCAGATTCCTCAAAAATCGTCTATGTCAATGGACCAAATCATAACACCACTCAAATTTATCGACCTTTGAAATTCCGTTTTCAATACGCTCAACATCATCGTAGGTCATCCGGTCATTGTCCTTGGAGGCGTACAATACAGTACAGTCGTCTAATGTTCCAGAATTTGAGAGATGAGCAAATTTTGTTGTAACCCAAAATGTCTTGATGCTAATGCTGTGTGTTCTCTCTAACAGTGCTATGAGCAATTGATCCGGGCAGTGACTTCCCGGGTGTTTTGAAGGAGCGTCCAAAAAAACTAATGCCTAGTAGAAGTTTATTACGTGGTGCTCCTATGACAAACGGAAATAGAGGACTTGTGTTAAGAAAGTCAACATTTAAATCGAGAAAAGCAGCATTTTAATTGGCACTTACTAACCTTTAGTGAGCCAGTATTTTATTACCAATTTCACATTTCACATTACCATTACCCCGCAACGGTGCATTCATGCTTATTCCTGGGGACCACAAACCCTTGATGTCATAAGCCATTAAGCTAATGAAGTCAACATATTTGGATATATGTATTCGGAACATCGTAATCATAATTGACAGAACCTTCATAAGCAGACACCACGATACTAAGCACCAAATTTTTTGGTTGTAAACTATAAAAGGGTTGGTAACTAATAATAAAATATAGTTCATGATAGCCGGACTTACGCGTTGTTCAGTTCCTTCAACAAGAGGTCAAGGCTATGCCCATCATTGCAGCTACAGCCCCTTTGGCTCGGATATATCCAATCCAGAGTCAGTCCGTCGAAATCATTCTCTTGAATGAAATTCAGAGAACTGGATATGAAGCGAGCACGTTTCGAAGCATCGGCAGCCATCGCTGGTAACGTAGCCGCTTCCTTATCACAGTCACTTATAACAACTAAAACTTTCAGCTTGGGATTTTTTGTTTTCAATGCAATTGTCTTGCCGATGAAGTCTAGAGTTATTCAGAGTTATTCAGTGACTTTTATTTTTAAAAGTCTTTCATAACAGTTATCCAAAGACTTTTATTTTTAAAAGTCTTTCATAACAGTTATTCAAAGACTTTTATTTTTAAAAGTCTTTCATAACAGTTATTCAAAGTTATTTTAAAATAAAAGTTATTTTAAAATAAAACAGTTATTTTAAAATAAACGGTTATTTTAAAATAAAAGTCTTTGGATAACTGTTATTCAAAGACTTTTATTTTTAAAAGTCATTTATAAAAGTCTTTTTTTGATGATGCTGTGCTCAAAACGACGGAGGCTTTTTACACGTGGTAGGTGAGTGACAACCCCCAAAGTGACCCTCTGGGGATAGGAAATGTCGTGAAATGGATTTTGGACATGGTGGGCGGTGGGTGTGGACCCCCAAAGTGGTCACAAAGGGGTATTTTGACCAAAAATTTTTTATTGCACCATTGGATAGGAAATGTCGTGAAACGGATTTTGGACATAATGGGCGGTGGGTGGGGCCACCCCAAGGTGTTTTTTTTTTACCCAAAATTTTTTTACTAAAGGAATCGATAGTAAACGTTACGAAACGTATTTCGGATAAGGTCCGAGGGGGGTCGGGTGCCCCCAAAGCGGTCAAAGGTGGGGATTTCGGAAAAACAAAGTTTTTACCAATAGTTATATGAGTTCAGGGAAGGATCTCTTCTTTTGACACCTTTGGGGGCACCCGACCCCCCTCGGACCTTATTCGAAATACGTTTCGTAACGTTTACTATGGATTCCTATAATAAAAAAATTTTGGGTAAAAATCCCCCGTGTGACCCCTTTGGGGTCTCCACCCACCGCCCACCAAGTCTAGAATCCGTTTCACGACATTTCCTTTCGAATGGTGCAATAACAATTTTTTGGTCAAAAAGCCCCCGTGTGACCACCTTGGGGGTCACCACCCACCGCCCACCATGACCAAAATCCGTTTCACGATATTTGCTATCGATTTGCGCAATAAAATTTTTTTGGTCAAAAAGCCCCCGTGTGACCACCCTGGGGGGTCCCCACCCACCGCACACCATGACCAAAATCCGTTTCACGATATTTGCTATCGATTTGCGCAATAAAAATTTTTGGTCAAAAAACCCCCGTGTGACCACCTTGGGGTGGCACCACCCACCGCCCATTATGTCCAAAATCCGTTTCACGACATTTTCTATCCAATGGTGCAATAAAAATTTTTTGGTCAAAATACCCCTTTGTGACCACTTTGGGGGTCCACACCCACCGCCCACCATTTCCAAAATCCATTTCACGACATTTCCTATCCCCAGAGGGTCACTTTGGGGGTCGTCACTCACCTACCACGTGTAAAAAGCCTCAGTCGTTTTGAGCACCGCATCATCAAAAAAAGACTTTTATAAATGACTTTTAAAAATAAAAGTCTTTGAATAACAGTTATCCAAAGACTTTTATTTTTAAAAGTAAAAGTTAACAGTTAACTTTTAACTTTTATTTTTAAAAGTAAAAGTTAACAGTTAACTTTTAACTTTTAAAATAAAAATTAAAAGTTGACTTTTATTTGAAAAATTTTTTGAATAAGAGTTATTTTCAGGCTCTGGTAAAAACACATATTATATTTATACATGTTGTAATTGTACATGCTGCGCGATTTTAATGTTAGACTGCCGATTCGAAAAGCACAATGAAATAACTATATCAATTATAATTATAATCAATTATAATTATCATAATTAATGGCAAAGACAAATAAAACAGTTAGAGTCTAAGGTAAGATTTAATATATCGAGTAAGATTTAATTTATCGATTCTATATTCTTTTTTCATTTTTAAGACGGACGTCAGGTACAATATTGAAAAATATTTGGTACCTTTATTTCAGATTTTGTTACTTCAGTTACTTTCTACTATTTCATTTAGCCATATATGTATGTATGTACATATTTTTTTTTCTCTGATTAATTGTTTCATTCTTCCATTATTTTATTGTTGTATTTTTCTTTGTCTAAAACGTTCGCTAAATATGTATTTATTTAAGACTTAAACTAATTAGATTCATTGCCTTATTGTTTTCCAAACAGGTGAAAAAATATTAAAAAAATTAAAAATTCCAGAATTAGACAAAAAGTTGACAAAAATTTTTCATTTAACTAACCAAACAGAATATCTGGGTATCAAGATGTGGTTTCGTCAAGAACGCAACGATTCTTAAAATCAAAATATGGCGATATTATGTAATTTGTCACCTGTCGATTATTTTCTGTGGAGTCACGTGAGGTCACTAGTTTATGCTGATAAACCAGCAACAATTGATGCCTTAGAGGCCAACAGTATTCGTGTTATTTTTTACATACGGCCAACGGTGCTAAAAGTGGGCCAAAATGCGATTCATCAAGAAGAACCACCAAATTCCTGAGGTTAATTTCTCAAATTCCTTAAGATAATTTTTAAATGTTAATGTCATGTTTTGATCTTCCGGATATATAATAGAATTTAATTAAAGTGACATTTTTTATGCTATTTTTTACAATATGAAGTTCTATCGGTCTTAAGAACACACCCAATATTTCTATTTCTACTTGAAAATTACTCCATTACCCTATGCAGAATGGACCTATGGGTCTAAGGCTATCAGAGCTATAAATACACAGTAAAAGCATATGAAACTTCAAATATGTACATATATTATCCAGCTAACTTATCTTTCCTAAGCTAAGTAAAGTAATAAGTAAAATATGATAATAAGAATATTTTTTTTAATTTTTTTAAAAAAGGTTTACATTTACTCTAAATTTGAGGAACCGGAAGACATAACTCTTGTTGCACGTGAGTAAACGTGAAATGGGTGTGGCCTTGGCCCTTATCATTTTAGTCGCCATCATTGTTAACACCTTCGATTGCACAAAGGTATCGAGAATATTAAAGTGTATATGTGGGGCGGATCTCTTTGACGAGAGTAGGCTTGATTAAACCATAGTTCAATTATGGTGGATTGCGAAAGACGTCAACACATGGAAAATGGTCGACAAGATCTCAATATGGGCGTCAAGGGAAGAATTTTCCCTCTCTTATCTCTTCGCTTTGCTGTGCTTTTAGAAAAAAATTATACCTGCAACAGAAAAATATGGTATGGATATTTCTGTTGGACGCGATAGAGACACTCAGTCACTTCGGTGTCTTAAAGAAGAAAATTTTATATTACCCAAGAGGGTAATGTATTTGGGTGGCCGGCTCTCGATGACAGACAGAACACTTTTCTATATATTCCTTTATTGGACCTTCCATCCAAGCTTCTTTAAGCTCCTTCCTATTCTTTTTAAGCTTATAATTTTAAAATTTGTATTAATTGCAAATAGAAACCTCTTTCTCCTCCCTCTTCCCTCTCATTCCTTACTTCACCCTTTAGAGGTACTTTTTATCGCCCCTTCTCTTTCGTCTTTCCGCCTCTCTTCTTTTTCCCTTCCCAACCATTTCCCTTTCGTGCAAGACTTTTACTCACAAATTATTGTCCGAGTCCGAGGAAGGCACTTTTTTATATACCAGACACTTCTGCTGCATCTACTCGCAAACTGTATAAATTGTTGCGCGATGAACCACAAGGAAAAGGGAGAGCAAATAATTTTCTTCTCTTCTTTTGTTAAAGTTTGTTAAAAGTTTTGTAAAATGGATTTTTTTTATTATTTCTCAAATGTTTGCACGCTACGCCAACGCCATCGCTGAAGTTCGTGATGTTGTTGCCAAAGAAGAAATTTAAGATGCTAGACTTTAGCATAAGTTTCAGTTAATGATTAGGATGTATGCACGTGCCATCTGGTGGTAGCGATGAATTCTTTCGATGATGATGATGATAGCTTTCTTCAAGGAGTAAGAATAAGTCAATTGAACAGTATTTGATACGCCCAAAGAAGACAAATTTTTAAAGAAGGTGAGTTAAACGAAGAAAGGAAACTATTTCTAGGTGAGATTTTATTTAAAAAAGAGTTATATTTATGAACATAAACGAAAATGGAAATTGTAATAGTCGAAAGTGATATTTTTTTTTTATTGGTACAACAATTTCATCTGATCTCTGATCAAAAAAGCTCGTTCAGATGTTGAGATATCACATCTCATTAAAACAACAGTATACGATATATTCTAATTTTAATTCTACTTTTTGCAACTCCCAAGAAAAATCAAGGTTCGATTCCATTAGTCCGAGGTATAATAAAACTCTAATTGTTTCTTATGATTATTAGTTTGTAGTTTCTTGGAATTGTTTTGTTGTTGATAAGTATAAAGATTAAAAGTTTTCTATATATATTTTAGTTCAAGAAGTCATTAACGTCCACCATCGTCTCCTTCAGTTGCCCAAAAATAATTATATACCAAAGATAAAATTGAAATATTTACGATTGTATTTTAAAGGGTGTACAATTTTGTTGATACTAATTACAAATTATGAAATATTTAAGGTTTGTTTTATAATCTTTGTATTATAAGTACTCGGTTCTAATTAACCAATTTCTGTGTTGTGTGTGCACAAATGGCTATAAACGAAGGTATAAAATAATACAATTGTAGAGTTAAAATTTTTATCTATAACTATAAGGCAGAAAAAGTTAAGCTGAATTATAAACAAAAGGTTAATTTGAAGACAAAAGCAGATTTCACAAATTGTGTTTTAATTGTATTGTTTTCAGCATTAAGGTTACGGCTATTTGCTTACAATAAATAACTTATGTTCTAACAAGTCCCATAAAAAATCGCGATTAGTTTAGTGCACACGTTTTCTGAGTTTTGTAAATGGAAAAAGTACTGTAGGTTCTTTTAGCTTTGAAGTGACACAGGTAGGATCGTTTTTATACTTCTATGTGCAGATTTTCTTTAATTGTGGCACAGTCTAATTTTTGTAGAGTGGCGCATACATTTGCTCAATGCATATTATTACAGTTTTCTTTGGTTTTTTAATTAAACACGAATTGACAATTGAAACTAAAATAGTTTAAAGGTGCTGCAAATGCCTTTAAAATCTGAAAGTATTCAAAAAGGTACAATTTTAGCAACTTTTTCATCCCTGTTATTGTATACTCGCGTAAATATACGTACATAGGTGCACAGCATCTTTTTACTGGAGACCGACCCATTCAACCCATTAAACCGAATACCATACGCACAACCAACAACCTGAAGGTCAAACGAACAGCTATGTATATATGTAGTTGCGTACGAGTATATACGAGTACCATGCATGTGCCAGACACATGCGCAGATTGTAGCTTTTGGCTCTTCCGACCGAAAGAGCCAAATGGAAGTTTGTAACTGTTATACTCGTATATCGTGAGTAAGTAGTTAGCTCTGCATACCAACTGACACATTCCGAGAAGGTGTGTGACAAAAAAAATTGAGTATCCATCCAGTAACTGTGTAGTTAGGTCAGTAGTGACTGCTTGAGCACTTCGACCACTTTGTTCGAACGAACGAACTTGCACGGTTTTTTTTTTGCTCACCGTCGAGACGCAGCAGAATGTAAGAAAATTTACAAAAAGCGAACAGAAAATAAAGGAAAAAAAAACCAACACATAAAAACCTTCTGAAGATGTAAAAATTTAGTTTTTGAACATACGATTTTTCTACGGCATAACGTAGAGAAGTGTGAAATTGAGTTGCTTTAAAGGCGCGAAAATTTAATTATTGCGAAAAGTGTATACTTTTTATAGTACGAATATAATCACAAAAAAAACAAATAATACATATAAATAATTTTCTCAAAAAAGTTTTAAAAAAAATTTCGCTTAAGAAATACATATATCAAATAAATACATTTACAATACAATACATTTACAAAAAAACGGTATTACAATGAATTAAAAATTCTAAAAAATAAGAGCCAATATATAAACTAAGCGACAAAATACGAGTTTTACTCATTAAAAAAAATTTTGGCTAATAAAAAATACTAAATCTTAAAAAAAAGGTGATAACAAAAAAGTGTTGTTATAACTATATAAGGATTCAGAAGATTCTTTTTGGTGAATTTTTCTTAATCAAACAATTACAGATATTATCTCTGAAAACTTATTTAAAAAATAGGATATTAACAACGTAGTTAAAGAGTTCAACCCAGCTCAAAAAGCCCTAAAAATCTACAAAAAGGGGAAAAAGATTTTTTAATAACAATAAAAAAAGTATATCAAAATCCAAGCTGATCAAGTCCATTTCTGTATAAAAGTGTTCTAATAAAGAAAAGTGTCATTTTGTAAGTGTTGACGTTATCATAATAATAAAATATTATATACATAATATACATACATATACTCGTATAAACAAAGTATTTAAGCTGTACCAGCATAAACCAGATTAAGAAGTACCTCTTGAAGCACTACAGAAGCAACATCTGCGTCACACTTTTCTGCCTTTATTAAATCATCTGGTGAATACATTACAGAATAGAAAAATGGTAAGAGTTTTTTTGTAATTTTATTTCTATTTTTAGTAATTACGGTAATTAATGACTTATTTTTATCTTAAAAAGTAAAAAAAAAACAACCTATACCGTTTTTATTCACTAAAGCTAAAACTTGATGAAAAGAAGAGTATTCATTCCTCCAGCAATTCCTCCAGGTCTTTCATCCATTCGCTCAACCCGCCTCCACCCACTTAGTCATTTATCCAATCCTTCATCCTTCCCTACATCTATCAATCAAACTATTTATTCCTCATTTATTTGAGTAACGTTCTCTGACAATAAAATGTAATTGCCTTTTCCGCTTCAGGATCTGGCAGAGAGTCGTTTTTAGCAATTTTCTCTTCTCTTTTCCGCTCTTTCAGTTAGTATAAACTTTCTGTTTTTTTATTCGCTTCATTTCTTAACTTCAATGCAGACTTCAAGGCAGGCAACACAGGCAGGCCGGTATGCAAGGAAGCATCCATTTAGAACCCATATTACTGTAGAATTTTTTGTATTCTTCCTTCACACCGAACCAACAAAAGCATACGCAAGAGCCTCTTGCTGAGTTCTTTTCATTGATACCGACGCATCATACTCGTACCGACGAATGAACATAATTTTTTTCCACTTTTGAAATTGTATTGTAAAATTAAAGAACGGCTTTAGATTTTAAATCGTAGTATTTATATTCGGAAAAAGGCCATTTCGTTGTCGGTTTGTTAGCGTTTACAAAATCTCCTTTACTTTCAGTTTAATAAAATTTTGAAATAAGAATATTATACGAATATTTGCACTGCGATAATTGCGAAGAAATATAGCACCTACTTACATATACATACTCGTATATATAGTATAAACTATGTAGAATATAGTTTGAATAAACAGAAATTAGTTCTGAAAATTTAAGGAAGAAGAAGACATGAAATTTTTAGGTAATTGCTAAAAAACACGTAATTTTAGGAGATGGATACTTCTAATTTTATAACGCTGCAAGAAAAACAGTTGAGTCAATTTAGGATTATTTTTAATTTTCGTTGTTCGCTCTCTTTCTTTTTTGGATGTCGATCAAAGCGCACGCGCAAATTTAAATATTGAATTTATTTTTAACACTTGGTAAAAACGGCTATGCCGTATTATTAGCTGCGCTAAAATACGTGGATTAATAAAGGGTCCACGTATAAATCCATTTCGAGTTACGAAAAGTAAGGCCCTGCCGTTTGGCAGCTGTCAAATGTCAATTTGTCTGTCAAACTAGCATTTGTTTAGTTGAAAGTTTGCCATTTTACAATATGTATCGTTTTACCATCGAACAACGCGTTAATTTTGTTAAACTATTCTATACGAATTATGATGTAAAATACGAGCTTTACGACAAGATTATGGTCGTCGTAATCGTCCTACTGAGCGTGCAATTTTAAGCGTAGTGAAGAAATTCGAAAAAACTAGATCAGTTACCGACATTGTAAGGCCTGTGCATCATCGCTTCGCAAGCTCGATCGAAAACATTGCCGCTCTGAGCCGTAGTGTTGAGAACGACCCAAATTTATCGATTCCACGGCGCGCTCGGCATTTGGGCAATGATAAAGGACTTCTTGTGGCCTGCACTTAAAGGTATGGATCTGGACGATATGTTGTTCCAGCAGGATGGCGCCACAAGCCGTACAACACGGCCGGTTTTGGCTTTACTGCGGGAGAAATTTTCAGGACGCGTTATTTTGCAATTTGGCAATGTTAAATGGCCACCAAGATCGTGCGATCTGACGGCTTTGACGGATTTCTTCTTGTGCGGCTACGCGAAAGACCGTAATTATGAAAACAATCCCTCAACTTTGAAGCATTCAAAGAAAGACATACGTCAAGTTATGGCCAAACTATTGCCCGATTTATGCCAAAAAATCATCGAAAATTACCTCAAAAGGATTGAGGCCTGCCTGATATTGTTTTTTCAAGCATAATGGCAAAGTCCAAGCATCATATTGAAATAAAAATTCAAGCCATATTTGAATATTTAGTGTGCTTTTTTTAAATTCACTTTCCGAAAGTGAAAATGGATAACCCTGTACATCTTAATTAAAATCAATTTTTTTATTGCAACAACAATACTACACGACTATATTGACTTTCCCCACGTTTAGGCGGAAGGGGCGATTTCCAAAAAAATTACTTATGCAGAACACTCTGTATATACTTTACTTGATCTATAGTCCCTGTATATACTCCACTTGACTTTACTTTATTTATTTCTTAGTTGAAGCTTATTTGTTATCAAAATCTATTAAACTTATTTAAAATTTAAATTAAAATTGATTTGTAAAAAATTTATCGTCAAAACATACAAAAGCAGTCCATATCGTACGATATGAACAAGTATAGGTATAGTATAGTCTTACTATCAACCAACGAACTATTCAAATAAATTCTTTATAATTTTTTGTTTGCTTGTAAATCAAAGCAATTGTTTGTTTTTATTGTTGTTGTTGTTGTTCGGAATGATTTAAAATCCTTACAGTTAAAAATTTATAATAAAAAATTTTGAGTGAATGGGTTTTTTATTTTAAAAAAGTTATTTTTTGTGTGGTTTTGTTTTTATATAATTTTTTTTGTTAGCAACAAACATTTTTGTTTTGTTTTGACAAAATTGATATGGTTGGTACACAGCGATACTAAGCAAGACATGAAAAGGATGAAGAAAAACGAATAAACGTACAAATATATGCACTAGTGCTTACTCATAAGGATGGAAGAGATAGGACCACCACTATGACTATCGCCCTGACTATCACTATGACTATTTCCTGTCTGCAATTTCCTGGCTTGAAGGAATGCAAAAGTTTCAATTGGAAGCTGAAACTTTGGGACGAGGAATGGCGGCAACAAAAACCGCTACAGTCACATACGACATCAGTTACTCATAGTAATGGGCGTAATGAACGACGTGGTACTCGTAGTAGTAGTACTTGCTGTTCTTGTTGGTGTTTTATGCTCATATGCGCATTTAAGCATACGAGCTGTATACAACACTCAGAAAAATTAATGTTAACAAAAACTTTGTGCAATTAACATAATAAGTAGAAAAATGTTAAAAGAAATTGGGCTTAAAATCTGGTGGTAACCGTAAATTAGTACGAACTAACTAAGATATTATATGTTTCACCAATTGCTTAATAATTTCAATAAATTATTTTTTTAGTCCAATATCTGTCTGATTTCGAGTTAAATGAAAAGTTTTATCTCTTTAACTAAAAACAATATAAAATCTTGCCAAAAAATTTGCTTTCTTTTACTTGTTTTTTTTTGCCTGGATGTAGAAACTGACGGCGTATATGCTCGTATGCACGTCACGACGTCAACGTCGTGAAACCCAATCGGAAACCGTAAGCGAAGCAACGTCGAGCTTTACTCGAATACATCAATTATCAGTAATGATTGATATTAGAATTATAAAGAAGATAACGAATACTTACTAATGAAAGAAATAAGAGAAATAAAAATGAAATAAAAATGAGAAATAAAATGAAAGAATAAAAAATAAGAATACATATAGGAATAAAATAAAAAAAAAAAAGCAAAACCATTTCATTACTTTCTTGCTTGGTTTTGCTCAATATCACTGGCGAAAAAGTTTTAATTATAAAAAATTTGTATTAATTAATTCTAATTAATCCTATTAATTTTAAATTTCATCAAATTTAAATACAAGTTATCAGTTTTTTTACGAAATCCTATTGCTTCAAGTTCTTTGATATTAAAAGTATCATCAAATTGTTTTTAAGTTATGGATTTCGAGTAACTATGCCTGAATATACAATATATATATATACATATATCTAAAAATTAAAGATATATCTGGAAATAAATCAATTAAACGAAATCAGTTATTTTGCGGATAAAATGGATAAATAATGAATACTTACAGAAAAAATTGTGAATGAAATGGATAAATATCGAAGGAAATGAAAGAATAATTCAAATGAAATGGATGAATATTGGAGAAATGATTAAAGTATATGAATTAAATGGATGGAAATATATATATATAATATAATATTATATATATATTACGGTTTCCGGTATATATATATATATATATATTCATATTCTCTCATATTTAGTTTAATAACAGATTTATAAAGCTTTATGATTACTCAATATCGATTATGTGACATTTCTGAAATCTTTTCATGCGATTATTAAAAGTAATTATACCCAAATGACATCTCTTTTTTCCCTACGGGGGTACTATGTTATTTCATAAGCGATAGCAGTTGTCTGGTGTTGTCTCTTGTTGATGCAAATAATTTCCAATCAAGAGTTGCTCAGTTTATTTCAAATGCTATTTTGTTGCTTTTTGTATACAAAATTTAATCTGTGTTGATAAAGAGTGTGTGCGTTGACTGAAGAAAGCATACACATGTACATACATATATGCATACATACATGCTCATACACACAAAATTTACGAGTACATACTACTATACTAATCCCTTTTACTCGTACGTACATGTGTACATCTCACGAGCATTCACATTAAACTTGAATGCGTAAAATCAGCGAAGTTGGCTGCAATTCAAATGCTGCCGTTGCTGGTTCTATTGAAACGATGCAACGCATACGTGCGACTGTGCGTGTGTGTGTGTGTGGTACTATAGATGCATAGGTGCTCTTATGAATGTAGAAATGTATTATAAAATATTTCTGGTTATTTTGTTTTTGCGACAAACTCATACCGCTCGCAAACACACACACACACACACACACTACCTATAAAAATCTTGATAACCTCATTGAAAACAACCAACCATTGAAAAAATTCACTTCACTACAAACAAAATTGTTGCATATTCATTTACATACAAAAATGTGTGAGTGTGTGCGTGCGTATATTTTTCTTGTCTCAAGGCACTTAATGTGTCATTTTGTTATTTTGTGTATGAACTTGCGACATATTCGCGTGAATGTGCATCCGTTGGCAATTGTGTCAGTGTCAGTGTCATTAATGACGACAACAATGACAACAACAATAACGACAACAATGACGACAACTATGATTCCGGAAGACTTTTATGGCTTTTTTATTTTCATATTTCGCTACACATTTCAAAGTTTATTTCAAGAATTTCAAACTTTCAAATCTTAAAATATTAACTTATATATTTAAGCCGTTGTGGAATTATTTTGATATTCTATTTCGATCTAACTATCTTCATATTTCTCCAATCCCCCTCCATTCATCAACCATATGATTCATCCGTATTAACTGTTATTTAAGTATCCGATTTCATCCGCATACTTCATTAATTAATTTCTTCATAAATTCAAATCAATTGAATATCAATTTAAATTGATATTCATCCATTTATTTGAAATCCATAGATTTAAATCGATATTCATCCGCATTTCTTCCATGTTCATCCACTGATTCCATATAATTCATTCATTTCCAGACGTTGTTCATCCATTTTATTCATATACTTTAATCATTTCTCCAATATTTATCCATTTCATTTGAATGATTCTTCCATTTCCTTCAATATTCATCCATTTCATTCACAATTTCTTCTGTATGTATTTACTATTTATCCATTTCATCCGCAAAATAACTGATTTCGTATAATTCATTCATTTACAGATTTTGTTAATTTATTTTATTCATATACTTTAATCATTTCTCCAATATTCATCCATTTTATTTAATTGATTCTTCCATTTCCTCCGATATTCATTCATTTCATTCACAATTTCTTCTATATGAATTCATTATTTATCCATTTCATCCGCAAAATAACTGATTTCGTATAATTCATTCATTTCCAGATATTGTTCATCCATTTTATTCATATATTTTAATAATTTCTCCAATATCCATCCATTTCATTTGAAGCATTCTTCCATTTCCTCCGATATTCATTAATTTCATTCACAATTTCTTCTGTATGTATTCATTATTTATCCATTTAATACGCAAAATTTATACATTTTTCTAAGACGATTTCATTCATCGCCTTTACCAATTTCTTCTCCTGTTGTTAAGTACTTCGTGTACGTAACTCATGATATATCTTTATTATCGTACCTGACATTTGAACAATAACAAGCTAAAGAATTGCTCTTAATTAGAGACTTCAAGCTCCTACGAGCTCTTACGAGTAACATTGACCTTTTGTCAACCCTTTAATGACAACAAAAGCCAAGAGTATGTCATTAGGTTATGCCTGCCATTTGTTAATTGTTTACGATACTTTGTCAAGAGTTGTCAATTTGTGAAGTGACCTCATACCATTAAATTTTTAAACAAATATTTGAAGAATATTTGGTTTTTTCGGTGTCTATGTACATACACACCGAATAAATAAATAAATAAATAAGGTATAGTGCAAAACAAAAAAACACACATACATATACATATGTGCCATTAATTATGACAGTGGTCTCAAGTCACGTTTTTTGAGTTTCCAGATATTCAAAGGTTTGAGTTTTTCCAAATTAAAATTTTTTTTTTTTACATCTATGGTAATGAAATTGGTAATGGTAAGGAAATGTGGTTTTTTAAAAATTCATAAATTTTTTTTTCTGATTATAATAACTTAAATGAATATATGTAATGCGAAATAACACTTTAACAATTTTTTTTTGATTTTGGGACTTCGATCACTGTCATAATTAAGGCACATATATACATATATATATACATATATATATATATATGTACATATGTAAAAGGAGTACCTCTTTAGGCTGATGCTTTTCGTTGGAACTGGCATGATATTTTTGGTATACACGGCAGAGTGGTATAGTAGTGGATGCATGACATCTTCATTAACGTGTTGATATACATAACTATCGTTTATAATCATGCATTATATATCGAAGTTATCGGATATTACCGAAAAAGATTTGCATAACATTCATAAGATAACGCCCTAATGCTTCTAAATTGCTTCTTCGTTTACTTACTATCCATCGAAATTTCTCTGGAGGATGGTTTTAGAGGGTACCTGCTTACTTCATAAATACATACACACGTAAATTAACTTCGATCCTTGTAAAAATTGTAACCGCGGAAATAACATCATGCCAACGGAAACGGAAATCATGCTATTGCGTACAACAACTGGGACCATTTATACAAAAAAAAAAAATAAAAGGCTTTAACTCAATGTTTTACAGTCCGATGCGTTGTGTTGCTCATTGTTAATGAGTTTCTTGCTTTTTATAGCATACTCCTTCTGGCAATAACAGTTTAATGAAAATTCAAGTGGAGAGGAAAGGTGGTATGAGCAGGGGGAAGGGGGCGGGGGTTGGGTAATCAAGGTATTTTTAACAAAAACGTATGTATGTAAACATTACAACGAGTTGATCCATCAACGGTGCTCGGTGCTCGTTCAATTTGTTGCTCCATTAAATCCTACAATAATTTCATTAGGGCATCCGGTCAGTGCTGCGCGGTTCGGTTCTTGTGTAGTAATTTTAATGACCTCTTCAACCGTCTGAATGTGATTGTTTGCAGGTAAATTTAATGCTGTAGGAATAGATGGTCAGTCGATGGGTGTGAATCGGGTCGGGTGGTCATTTATTTATGCAATCCTTTCTCTGTTGCATTGACATTGCACATCAAGGTGCATTCAGTCAGACTTCTTAGTTGTTGTTGTTCTGGTTGTTGTTATTATTGTAATTGTTGTGTTAATTTTTAATCGTTGCGATTGTTGTTTGGTTGTCTGTTTATTTTTTTGTTTAGTTGTTATTGCCAAT
The DNA here is from genome assembly GCA_949752815.1 of Conops quadrifasciatus. Classification (NCBI taxonomy): domain Eukaryota; kingdom Metazoa; phylum Arthropoda; class Insecta; order Diptera; family Conopidae; genus Conops; species Conops quadrifasciatus. The sequence continues at coordinate 26,468,181 of OX457079.1, read as the reverse complement.
TGTCACTTTTCTTCTGTTGTTTATCGTATCTAATTTTACTTTTAACTTCAACTCTTTAGCTATTTTTCGCAAATCATTATCATGCATATTTAAGTTCTAATCTTAAATTCTACGAGTGGCATCGAAAAAGGTCCTGTCCTGTAATTTGCTTTTGCTTCTGTTCGTTTCTTCAAGCGAATGTTGTTGTTGTCGTTGCTGATTCAATTTATTTTCTTTTGTTGTTGCCGTTGCTGTTGCTGTTTCTGTTTCTGTTGCTTTTGGGTCATTACTTGATTTTTATCGTTCTTTCTTGTTGACATTGTTGTCAAAGTTGCTCTCTATCCTTCCTCCTTTGGCCACTTCCTCCCACCCTTTCTCACCCCTCCCTTTCTAGAACTTTTCCTATAGTTCTTCCTCTTTCTAGCTGACGTGTGTTTCTCTCACAGAAAGTCTTTTTCTTTATGCATCTTTTTGTTACATAGAATAAATACTTTTCTTTGCTACATTTAATTTATCGCAAAGTATTTTTTATTATTCTTTTCTTCTTGCTTTGTTTATTCCTTTCTTTTATGTTGATGATTTATTGCTTTTGTTTTAGATTTTTTTAATTTAAGTTTTCATCATTTACTCATAGCTTTAAAAAAACAAAGCTTTACAAATGTCTTCAGTACGAGAGCAGTGGAATTTTTGTTGTTAGTGATGACAAATTATTATAGTTTGCATTTCAGAAGTAAAAACGAGAAAAAAGAAACTCTGAACAATCTTATCTTATCTTAAAAAATTTATATTTACTGACCACTTAAGGATCTTTTTAAATCACTCACAACATTGACATCATAGAAAAAATCTATATAAACTATGTATATTTAATTGTCTTACTTGACTCATTAGATGCTCTAGAGAGAAAGTCAGAAGATAAGAACTTAAATAAAAAAAAAGTTTGCAAGTAATTGAAAACTTGTATTGTAGCCAAAATTTTTTTAAGATTACACAAGAATGGTACTACGACAGCACGAAACTAAAAAAAAAAATTTAAATAGGAATTTGAAATTACTTGATGCCATGATTTATTTTTTATTATTTTATACATACACAATTTGAATTCTAACAAGTAAGAGCGTTATCTTCGTCCTGGCCGAAGTTCATATACCCTACACCCGCATCTGTCGAAGTGATAAAAAGTGGGCAGGTGACACCTACTTTTTTAATTTGCAGGGATTTTGATCTATTAATTCATCTACAACACCGCTTTTCCTACCAAACACCTCATTATATGGTATAGTATATAAGTGGGCGTGCTACGCCCATTTTTGGGAATATATTTAAGTCTAAGATGGTGGACTCGGAAATAAAATTTTAGCTGAAAATTCGGTCTACAAACTGAGAAATTGAGCTAAAAGCACGGATGAGTGCATATTTTCTATAAAAAGTAGGCGTGGCACTGGTCAGATTTTTTCTATTTTCAATACCAAACAGCGTAGGATAACAAAGAATATTCGTGCCAAATTTCATGACGATACCTCTATTCGTTCTCCTGTAATCGTGTTTTCCACAGACGGACGGACGGACAGACAGACAGACAGACAGACAGACAGACAGACAGACAGACATACAGACAGACAGACAGACAGACAGACAGACGGACGGACATGGCTAAATCAAATCAGGAGGTGATTCTGAGCCAGAATATTTATACTTTTCTATACCTACCACGCACAGTGGTCCAGAATAGAAATTCATCGGCCAAAAATCTGTAACTTTTGAACGGATAGGAATTTTTGAATGCGGTTTTTTCGCATTCGCAATCGACAGAGAAATGTTAAAATATCTTTGCACTGGCACCGAGATCTATGTAGATGTCTCAGGGTCAGAGCCGTAGGGCTCCAAAGTCGAAAAATATTTTAATTTTTTAAAATTTTGGCAAAAAAACGTATTCAAAAGTAAATTCTTGAAACTTTTTTGTACTTATCTATAAATTGAGGATATATTCGTAATGGCTGTGAAGTTTCAAGTGCATCCGTTGAGTTTTTCATAACTTTTTGGCCCCTTGAAAAGGGGTCTATTTTTGGATGCTTTGAAACTAAATATCTCCGCCATTTTTAAAAATTTCGATTTCCGGTTTTTTTTATTATATTATATGGGGTAAGAGTTTAAAAAAAATGGGGAAAAAAATTTATATATATTTTGAAAAAAAAATTTAAAAAAAAAAAAAACCACGGAAAATTAAAAAAATTATAGCCCAACAGTCGACAACAAAAAAAAATTACATTTTTCTGATAGCCTTTGAGATAACCTTTAATCGTATACCCGGTTTTGTACCCGGCAGACCACGGCCCTAGGCGCTGGAGCTCTCTAAATGGTCTACATTTTTTCTTTTAAAAAAACAACGAAAAATTAAAAAAATTCTGGTCGACAACAAAAAAAATTAGATTTTTCTAATAGCCTTTGAGATAACCTTTCATCCTATACTCAGTTTTATACCTGGCAAACCACGGCCTTAGGCGCTGGAGCCCTCCAAATGTAGAATTTTCAAAAAAAGGGTACTTCAGACACTAAATGCATAAGTATTTCTTTTTTTAACCCTAATTTTTTTTCTTTATATACTCCTGAATATTACCTGTTTAAAAGTACCTGCTTCAAGGCCAAAAACGAAAATAATAAAATACCTGCGAGGTCAATGTTGCGGTTTCTACGCCTGAATATTACCTGTTAAAAAGTTCCTGCTTCAAGGCGAGAGACGAAAAGAATAAAATACCTGAAGGTCATAGTTGCAGTTAATTACAATTTTCTTCAAAAATTCCAATTCTTTATATGTATTTTTTTTATATAAATATTAAACATTTGAAAGATTTTTGGCATTATCAAACCAAGCGTCTTTCAGCCATGGAGTCATACAGTTACAAAGAATTATCAGATGTATATTTTAAAAACAGAAGCGCACAAGATATAGTTGAATATATTAAAATTAAAGTACCATTTGATTCATGTAGCAAAAAAAGATTTTATGTCAGGAACAAATTTTAGCACAAATAAACTCGTTTGTGTCCATTTTGTCTAGACACTACAAGTCTTCCTATTTCAACAAAAATAAAGTGTATGCTAGTTTAAAGGAGTGGATGGAAGGCGAACTCTGTATCATTTATCAGGCAGATAGCAACGAAGGACGTGGAAGGCCAACTAAAGAGTTTGAAGAGAGCAGTAAAAGATCCCAGAGACGGAAACTAAAAGATCTTAATGAAAGTTTGGAATATGAAGACGCTAAACGCAGTTTAGTACACTCGTTGCATTCAGAGCGGAAATATCGGAAAGCCGAAATCATCGAAAAAGTTCTTAATGCGAGCCCTTTAAGGACAAAAATTATAAAATTATATAATGAATTGTACCCATGGCGAAATATGTCACCAACAGTTCACAAAACTCTGTTTCATGGAGAAAGCATTATTCAACACCATTTATTGCCAATAGGAGATTTATCATAAGAAGCTCAAGAAAAAAGAAATAAAGATTATAGATTCTTTAGGGAACATAACACTAGAAAATGTAGTAGAGAAGCAACAAATGAAGACCTTTTTGGAATTTTATTAGCCACATCGGATCCATATATTTCCAGCATCCGGTATGTGTGGACTACAAAAAACCCAGATATAACTCCAGAAGCCAAATTGTTACTATTAAATATTGATGAAAATTCGGAAAGAGAAAAATATTTACAATCTGTTTTTACAAAAATTGTATAATACTCGTATATAAAGAAATATATAAAAATTGTAATTAACCGCAAGATTGACCTCGCAGGTATTTTATTATTTTCGTTTTTGGCCTTGAAGCAGGTACTTTTAAACAGGTAATATTCAGGAGTATATAAAGAAAAAAAATTAGGGTTAAAAAAAGAAATACTTATGCATTTATTGTCTGAAGTACCCTTTTTTTAAAAATTCTACATTTGGAGGGCTCCAGCGCCTAAGGCCGTAGTTTGCCAGGTATAAAACTGAGTATATGATGAAAGGCTATCTCAAAGGCTATTAGAAAAATCTAATTTTTTTTGTTGTCGACCAGAATTTTTTTAATTTTTCGTTGTTTTTTTAAAAGAAAAAATGTAGACCATTTAGAGGGCTCCAGCGCCTAGGGCCGTGGTCTGCCGGGTACAAAACCGGGTATACCATTAAAGGTTATCTCAAAGGCTATCAGAAAAATGTAATTTTTTTTTGTTGTCGACTGTTGGGCTATAATTTTTTTAATTTTCCGTGGTTTTTTTAAAAAAAAAATTTTTTTTTCAAAATATATATAAATTTTTTCCCCCATTTTTTTTTTTTAAACTCTTACCCCATATAATATAATAAAAAAAACCGGAAATCGAAATTTTTAAAAATGGCGGAGATATTTAGTTTCAAAGCATCCAAAAATAGACCCCTTTTCAGGGGGCCAAAAAGTTATGAAAAACTCAACGGATGCACTTGAAACTTCACAGCCATTACGAATATATCCTCAATTTATAGATAAGTACAAAAAAGTTTCAAGAATTTACTTTTGAATACGTTTTTTTGCCAAAATTTTAAAAAATTAAAATATTTTTCGACTTTGGAGCCCTACGGCTCTGACCCTGAGACATCTACATAGATCTCGGTGCCAGTGCAAAGATATTTTAACATTTCTCTGTCGATTGCAAAAAACCGCATTCAAAAATTCCTATCCGTTCAAAAGTTACAGATTTTTGGCCGATGAATTTCTATTCTGGACCACTGTGCCACGCCTCCTTTAATGCCTTACAAACGGAAGAACAAAGTGAATATACCCTCATCCCTTCGGGTGTAGGGTATAAAACCACCACTGAAGTAGTATTAAGCTAAATTAAGGTAGTATAATATTACTCGTAGTAAGCATGATTCTTAAGTTCTGAAAACTGAGAGTCCTTAAAAAATAGATGACAAGTATTAATTAAACTGTTCTAAATTTCTTCACGTTAAACCCAAAGTTAACCCAAATATTAAATGAGTTACATATGTTAACTAAATTAACTAACTGATAACTAAATAGTTGACTAATTTAATAAAACTGAAGTTTACCAAACTGCTACACCAAGATTACACGACCATCAGATCAGAGAACGGAGCCCCTTAAAAAAGATTTGATAAAGCTAACCAAATTAGAACAGAACAGAACAGAACAGAATAATTAGAACAGATCTTATTAGACGCACCTTTTAGGCATACTTTTAGTGAATATCGTGAATATCGGACCTCTCTCGTTTTAATACCGGATCTCTGAAGCGTCATTTTTTGACAAGAAAATATTTGACTTCATCCTCAGCAACTTCGTGAAGGAAGTATGATCTCGCGATGTCGATAATACTTTTATCAAGAATTTCTATCTATTTTTTTAACAAGTCTCGCAAGGGCTCATACGTATCTCCATGAATTAAACCGATTTATATAATTTTAGCCTTCGCAGTTATCTTTGTAGTTGTTGTATTAAACAAATTAAGCAATTTTATCGATTAAAAAGCCACCTTTAATTAACTTTCAATAATTATCATAAGCTTCTTACTTAAATAAAATAAGTTTTTAAAGGCTTTTTTACAAACTTTAAAAATCACATATTCACTGTCGTGCTATATTCACTGTTCAATCCGTAGAAAAATGCACCTACATGGGTATAATCGTATGTACATTTGAATATAATGTGCATGTGTTTATATATATAAAATAATTTGTACCTATATTAAATGGTTGTGTCCATGAGGCACTTCAGAAATTAACTTTAGCCCTGTAAACGAAGTGACATGGAAGACGACGGTCTTGACAGAAACACGTGTTCGGTAGCAGCCAACGTTGAAGACTCATGTCTTAGCATGTTTTCCCTTGTCCGCCTTAGAAACCATCATGTACATATATTACATAAAGGCAGACAGACAGACAGCAAGACAGACTGATAAGAGGATTTTACTAAGTTTTTATCTAAAAGAGAAGTGTCAGGAAATAAGTAAACGTTATGCCAAATACAACAAATCCATCGCAAACCATTTTAAGAAAATATATTTCAAATTAATTATATAATATTAAAAAGTAACTTAAGGAACACACTAAAAAATTGTTCTTTGAGTTGCTTTTTTTTATTATATTATATTTTTTATTATACTAATTATGGTATTAATGCGAAATGTGTATATAATAAGAAACAAATACCAAGAGCTTTAGATTTACTAAAAGATTTTGGAGGAAAAAAATCAAAAGGGTATACGTTTTCGTTTTCTCTTCCATATAAAAAACCTTCTTTCTCAAAATTCGCCACTTTTTCTGATCACGTTTGGAAGACGTTTGGAGGACCCTTTTGTTATCAAAAGCATGCTGATAAACAGATGTCAAATTGCACAAATAAAAATACCTATTTTCTTGATTCCCTTTAAATAATTTCTGCACTCTTTTTCTCTTCGCTCTTTTTTTTATCCACCATAATAACAACGAATTGCCAAAAGTTTTTTGTTTCTCTGAACTTTTGAATAGGATGAAAGTTCTCAGGCTGAATTTAAAAAACTTTTTCGGGGGGTCTTCATCAACATCCTTCTTCTTTTGTTGGTCTCCTTTTTCTTCTTCTTCTTCTTCTCCATTTTCTTCTCTCACATTTTATTTTATTTGTGTTTTAATTTTTTTGTATTCTGATGGAAGTACAGATATATTATGAAAAAAGGGGGCGGGTCCTGAAGAGAACTTTAGGCTTCTACGAATGTACGAGTATTTCTTAAGATTTAGCCATAAAAAAGAAGAAGAAGAGCAAAAAAAACAAATACGTACAACAATTATTGCTATAATTTTTGCTACAGTCGTTATTAGTTGGTCTTTCAAGAGCGAAAACAATTAACAAAAATAACAACTTTGTTGTTGCATACCCAGCAAACAATATGGTTGTTTTTAGACTCAGAAAAGATTCATATTTCTGAGCAAATACGCTTTATTTTATGAACACATAAAAGAGTCAGAAATCAACGTTTTTTCCTTCCTAGACGGCTCGCTGTAAAGAATCTTAAATTAGAGTCAGAAAAGGCGAAAGGCGTAAAATTGTGCGTTTTGTGAGTTTAAAATTTCTATAAAAAATAATAATTTCTAAGCCCTTTATGATTCTTTTCTGAGCCTTTTATGATTGTTTTCTGAGCCTATTATGAATCTTTTCCGAGCCTTTTATGATTGTTTTCTGAGCCTGCTGGGACTCTTTTCTGAAACTTTTATGATTATTTTCTGAGCCTCTTATGATTATTTTTTGAGCCTTTTATGATTCTTCTCTGGGTATACAATTTTTGTCGGAGTCCTTTTTTTGGAGCACACAAATTTTCTTTAGAAAAAGGAGTATTTTTTGAATTCATAAATATGAACGCTCCTAAAAATGTTTCCTGCGAGGCTTTTTTCGGAGAACGTTTTTGGACCTTCACAAATACTCGTATTTTCTTCCGAAAAAGGAATCTTTTTTGAACTTACAAATATGAACGCTCCTCTAATCGTTTGCTGGGTATCGTTTGCTCGTACACTGTCAGAAAAACTGACCAACGAAACCAATCTGCATAGAAACAAATAGAATGACAAAGGATAGACCAAAAGAAAGAACATTGAGACACTTTGAGCTAGAAAATGAAGAGTTGATGTAAGTTGACAGCTAGCATTTGACATGTAAGGAAAAGGTAAAGGGAGAGCAAGAGCAAAAGACAAAGAGACAAATAAGGAGAGAGGGTGTAACGGCAGAGGTTGAAAGAGGTACAGAGAAATGTGCGGTAATGCTTTCTCAATAAACTGTTCCAATCATCAGGTATAAAAAATATATGAGTTGACAATTTGACAGTCTATTCAAAAGAGCTTTCAACTACAATCTATTGTATATAATAGTATTTATAAATGTAAAATTATTAAATTGTTTGTTTGTTTGCGACATTGTTTGATTATTTCTCTTTGATTGCTACTTTCTCTTTAACCACGGGACCTATTGGGATGTGATGTTCAGTGTTAAGCCCTTTGTTTAAAATAATCGATTAAAAGTTACCAAAAAGCGCCTACAGAGAGAGCTGTAAATTTTGATGTCGAAACTCATAGAAAGGAGTAACCGGTTTTGATTTTCGATTTGTAGTCTTCATAGTCTTAATATTTGTAGTCTTCAAAAATGTGCCATAAACATCTTACAGATTTATTTTAAATAAAAAAGGCTTTAAAAATCCACCGCTAGAAAGCACTTCTATCATATATTTTATGATAGAAGTGCTATTTAAACGCACTGACACTGAATTGACCGTTTGGGAAAGGAATTTCAACCATTTAGCTTTATTTCTCTACTCAAGGCTCTAAAGTTTAAAGTATATAAAAAAATATTTTGACAGAGGATGCTGAACCTTTAAGACAATTTTAAATATTCCAAAACTGAATATCTCGAAAACCATAAGTTAGTTAGAATATCTAATTCAGCACTAAACAAGCACTAAAGAAGCACTAAAGAAGAATTTTCTCAGATTCAGCAGCAAAATAGCAAACGTTGATTATTTGTGAAATCTTGTATGAAAATGTTCGAATATTCTCAAAATAGGCTATATCCGAATATTTTCAAAATATGTCCTAATTGTGGAGAATAGAGCTTACTTATCAATAAGATGCAATAAGATGGTATATTTTAAAACTCAAGACACGCTGAAGAGCCGGCGAATATTGTAAAACTCTTCATCGTGACGGGAGAGAAAATCATTATCGACAGTTTTAATTAAGTTTTAAGTTTTTCTACGCCATTAAAATATGTATAACGACCGGACTGAAGAATTTTTTGCGACTTTCTTGGGTTGATTTTTGTTAATTTTTACATAGTATATTGAAAAAATAGGGGAAAAGTTTTTCGTTGATGGAAACGAATGATGAATAATTAATGACAATAATTAATTTTTTATAGAATTTATGCGGGTATTGGACTTTATGTAATGACTAATAAAATTTTTACGTAGTTGTTACGTACTAAATTAGACTTCTTTTCTTCGACTTTGAAAAGTTAAAAAGCTTCCTCCTCTCCTTCCGTCCGTCCTTCCTTAAACCATCCTCCTTCCACGGCAGCCTTCGGGCATCATTTTCAACCAACTCAATTCTATTTAAGTCATACTCAAATAAGAAAATATACATAGAGAGGCAAAAAAAAAATAAAAAGCTAAGAAAATATACTTTCGTAAAATATAAACCATAAAATAGTCTTGGTCGGGTGTACCCTCACCGTTGAGAGAGTGTGTAGAGGTAGAGCTGAAAACGGCTGGGAAGAGATTCATATTTCCGGAAAAAACGTTGTCAATGTGTTGGAAAAAAGCTACAGAGATAGTTTGCTGGTTTAATAAGGCTCTGCTCTGCTTTGCTCTGCTCAACACAAACAAAAACTATACATATAATGACAATAATTTCACAAAACCGCGATGAATGGGAGATGACGAGAAACGTTGGTGTTGGTGCTTGCAATGGAATCTGCTGCTGAGTGGCCCATTATGAAATATGAAAGGAAGAATGTATCCTCGTAAAGTATGTGTACCGTATGCTCGTACTCGTACATCGTGCATCTTTCTTCTCTGACACAATATGACAACATCCACAACATCGTAAATGAGAAAGTAGCTAAAACACGCATTACACGTAACAATACAGGCAATAGCAACACCAACAAAAACCGCAGCAACAACAAAGGCAACAACAATGCAAAAAGCTTTCTACTTGATCACGTTTTTACAAACTAAATAACGTGAGAAGAAAGAAAACGCGAACATTTCTTGCTGCCAGGATCCACTGTGTACGATACCATCACAATATCATAATGCCAACTGTAGGGTGTTAGTATAATTTATAGAATGATACTATAATTGTGTGTTTTTGGTGCGTACACATCAATAAATATTACATACAATACTCGTATATAATCCATTACCACAGAGTAGCTGATACAATGTGGTACAGTTAGTACCACAGTGCAGTTCCAGTGCTGTCTTTAAAAACCCGAAGGCTTCAGAGGCCGGCTATTAGGGCCTCTAGGAACTTCACGTTATACCAATAAAATTAACTCTGCTATCTCTTAAAATCACACGAAAAAAGACATACCAGCAAAGTTATATTAGAGAAGAAACCTCAAGTTTTGTATAAATACTAATATTCTATGCCAAATTTTTGTACCTTCACAATAGGTTCTCTACACCAATTTTTTTTGCAGACATTTTTCTTAAACTTGCCATGGTTATATCGTATAAATAAAAGCATAAAGAAAATCTCGAAAAAATATATATATAAAGTTTATTAAGATACCTAAAATGGTCATCTTAAAAACGTGACTAGATGCTTTTATATAACAAATTTCTCAGGCTAATTGTTTTATACGTAGAAATACACAATACACAAAATATTTACATTTTTAATGTTTCTTACTTTGGCCCATATACATATGTATATCGTATATACAGTATATATAAGGCCCATATATATCGTATATATCGTATATACTTCTTTGGCGTTTTAAATCATTTCTAAGTCTGATATATTTGGAGAAATTCTCAAACAAACTTTCAAACAAGACAGAAGTAAAGATATAGTACTTTTAATGTTGTAGAAAAAAAAAAATTGTCCAAAATGTATAAATCGGTGTTATTACGAGTATTAACATGATTACTATACGCATTATCTTTAAATAAAACTGCCTTCCTCAATTCAATAGAATTGAACGTGTCTATATTTTTGGGCCTAAGGCCTGATATCTCGTAAAGACGGCCCTGTTGATGTAAGGTATTAAAGCATTAACTTATACCGCACCAACAATACCGGACCGCAATTCTGTTGTATTGTATGTAGTCTGTGAGTTCTCATAGTATTGTTCTAAAAAAACATGCATGTTAGGAACTAAAGCTTTTGAAAGAACTTAAGACACACGCAGGACTCTTACCTTAATAAATACTAATTTCAAATTGAATTAAATATATATTTACGAGAAGTTAGAGGGGAAAACAAAAATAAAATCGTAATGTTGAATTTTGTTGCATAATAAAAAGAAAAGACTGGTAATTTTCAACTCATTGTGTATTTTATATGTTTCTTTATACATATATTTATAAAGATGTACGTAAAATACTGAAAAATAATAACCGAAATATTAAATACGTTTTACAAATAGATATTCTCTATTCTTAAAGCTATTCTCTACAACTTCAGAATATGTAAGATCATTTTTCAAAGTATGATCTAAAGATGATCTAAAATTTAAGTTTTCGTCTGCCACTGAGACGAATATCTAAGAATATCTGATTTTTTGCAAAAAGAATTTTGAATTTAATTTTTTCTTCGCTTATAAATGTTCGAATAGAATTTTATTATATGCGTGGTTATAAGTTATAATCACCCATATTTTCCCGCTTAGCGAAATTTTAAAAACACATTTATTAAATGACTAAAAACTGGCAGACCGTATAGCTATTTCGTAACTTGCCATAGTTCCTCATCAGCGAGCTTCATTTGAAATAGCTAAACAATCAATCTGCCAGTTTTGGTCATTTGGTCGTCTTTCGTGACTTTAGTGATTCTGTCTTTATTGTTGACTATACTATTAGTAACTATGTCTTTCATCTTTTCTGACTCCATCTGTAGACATTATGTCTTTTGTTTTTGTTTTGAACACGATTACGGACATGACTACGGGTCATATATTTCTTCTTAGTGACTACAGCTGTAATAGTTGTGGTCACTCACTATAGCGATAACGGTACGTCTCTGTTTGCATGCCAATTATTGGCAGGTTATTAATAAAGTTTTTAAATCCACAATATTTTTTTAAATGCTAACTGCGTGCACACATTCTACAAACACATACACGAACAATAACTCATACCAATAAGTTCAATCTTTCCTGGAAATGTATAATACTTTCAGGCGGAAGTAGCAGCAGCAGGTACTCTACTTCCAGACTACTGCACAAACTCCTTAACAAACAAACGCACACACGCACGCATACAATCAAGTGATTCCATTTAAGATAACCTCAAAGAGAATTCATGAAGATAAATTGGACCAGCCAGCTGCTGCCTTTGGCGCTGCTGCCGCTGCGCGTGTAAACGGAACCCATTATGTACCATGACCAGGTTACAACCAGGTTATCGATTTAATTGTTCTCTGCTTTTAAAATTTTGCTACCTAAAAGTTGAAAAGATTAACTGAAGAGATTTTTTTTCGATTATATAAGTATTTTCGTTTCTTTTTTCTTTTATTTGTCGCAGGAGGCTAGGAAGTAGGAGAAAACTCAAAAACAGGGCGCTTAAAACGTAGTTATATACTCGGTTTGCGTTCCATTCACGACTTAATTTTGTTTTCTTTAAGTTATCTTGAAAAAAAAGTTTTTTCTAAACCTATTTTTCTTTTTTTTTTGTTTGGCGGAAATAAAGTCTTTTTTTAAATTTCTGCATTTTTCGTGATGGTAAAAAGTTTTCACTAACTTTTACTTAATTTTATGGCTGTTTAAGTAGTTCTTGATAGTATTAGGGACCCGCATCCCAGCAATCCTGTGAGCAGAATCATCTCAAGTATTTTATTCTCTACACAGAGCTAAAACATTACATAAAATAGAAGAAAAACAATCAGATTTCTCTATGCTTTTCATCCAAGAAGGAAGCCTTATTAAAACCATAGTTATTTAATTATCAGTTACCAATTACAAATTCATTATAATTGAATTATAAATACAAATTCAATAAGAAAATCTTATTGTTTTTTATAGAGACGATCTTATTAAAATACATATTCAATGAGAATCTCTTATTGTTTTCCCGTTTTATTGAAATAAAAAAAAATTATTCCTTTTTTTATTTCATATTATTCAACCAAGATTTTAAGAATATTCACATAATACTCACAAAATTGCATGGTTAAAGCCTGAAAAGTAATATGCTATTATTCGTTATTTGTTTGCAAAGTATTGTATTGTATTATATATTGTTATTGTATTGTCTATATATATAAAGACCGAAAATCCTGACGACTGAGAAGCATAGATTGTTCATTATAAACTATGCCAATGTAAAAAAATTAATACGAATTCTAGATCTGAAGTAAACCTGGTAGCAAAAATATTACTATCAAAGTTCCGGCCAGACCGACGATATTATATATAAAAAGTTTTTCCTATTAAAAGAAGTAAATAATAAGAATTCTCCATACTTTAGTATCGTCTTGCTGATTTCATGATTTTCGGAGGGAAAAATATGATTTTCTTATTAAAATCTCGAATTAAGAAGTTTATTTTTTTTTGTTTCACGGCAATAAGATTTTCTTTATAAAATTTATTAGATTTCTCTATTAAAAAAGCATATTATTTATATGTTTTAATAAGATTTCATAGTAAAATGGCTCAATAAGGAGATCTTATTATTTTGATGTGACACAGATTTTTTTCTCTGTGTAGACAAAAAAAAACTTTAACTAAAGAGAAAAGTTAGTTCGCTTCAGTTTCTTTCGTAAATAATTTATATGGACAATGATTTCATCTTATCGATCCTCTTGTCATCTTAACCACAAATTATAATATAACAAATCATAATATAATCTCTTCTACACTCTCTTAGGAAACCTCTTTTCAAGATTTTTATCTATTATTTACGTTTCATCTATAAATAGTTGTTTTTCTTAAGTTAAAAAGCGTTAAGTTTGAATGAGATAGAACCGAAGGAGGTCAGTGTTCAATCGAATGAGGTATAAGCGAAAGAGGGCGAGGTAGAAATAAAAGCTGGTGAGTTAGAGCCGGGTGAGGTCGAATGAAACATAACGAAGATCCGAATCAGGGATAATGAGGTAAGATTAAATTAGAGAGAAAATCGAGGTACGAGGTTCATCCATTATGATTATGAATAAATGAGACAAAATTTCTTCAATAAAAGTATGTAAAAATTTTCCTCATAGAGTATGGAAAAAAATAAAGCAACAAAATAAATTACTCGATAATTACTACGCCTAACGAGATTAAAATGAATTTTGTTGAATGGTTGGTTGACCATCTGGTTTTAGGAGACATGACCACAGCTTCGAATATAGTCCGAGTTTTAAAGGCTTATAAACAAATCGACTACAACAAAACCGAATCTGCACAAATCGGTGTACACACACATTAACTCGTATGTATGTATCTCAGTATGGCCGCAAGTATGAGTGTGTGTAGGTGTGAAATATATTGCAGTACAGTATGTCTGTGTATAATGATGTGAAGCATGCACCGACGAACCCACAGCCGGCATTTAAAACTCAACACAACCGATTTTAATTAGATAAAAGTACACAGATTCCAATAATACGTTACGATAGGATACGATATACTACTGAGTATCGTTGCCAAAGCTATGGTTGCAACCGATAGTATGTATTCACATTTTGTTCAAAACCAAATCGATTTTTCTTTTGTTAATTTAAACCACAAAATTTGCCAAAGGCTTACCACGTTTCGCGTTACGAATTGATAGAATTTTCAGAAGCGTGCTAGGACGAATTAGACAAAGCGAAGCGACTGCTGGGCTTGTGTTGCTGACGGTCCTTTCCTTGACCTCAGCGAGTGATAAAAGGGTTTAAAGGGTTTCACTTTAGATTCTGGCATTGTTTGATTAACTTTCAGTTCGTTCATGCACTTTTCGCATCATTCTGATAACAATCACAATCGATTTTTCTTTTCTCAAAAAAAAAAAAAAAAAAAAATTTGATTTCAGAGCAATATTTAAAATAGTTTAAATAGTTTGCAACGAAATCAAGGAAAAATTCGTGTGCTTCATTGGCGTGAACAGCAGCAACCATCATCCTTAGCGACCCATGGACAGAGCAAGGAGCGACCACCGACTCGTTTCCTATTTCTGTGAGCTTTCCTTCTCAGAGTGGCTCGTTCGAGCATCATTAAAATGCTTCCGACGTACCGTTTCGTTATGGGTAATGGATCCCTTGCGAGATCCACCGTCGAGATTCGGTGTCGTGGCTAAAACAGCAACAGCAATGACTGTTTATAGCGTTGCCATTTCGAGGAAAAGCGAAAACTGAGACTCAGCCCACCAACCCACCACCACTATCACCAACCCCCCCCCCCCCCCCCCCCCCTCCCACAATCACCATCACCATCAAAGATATCAGTTTACGCAAAATCGAGTCGGCGGATAAATTTCTTCATTTAATCATTCTAAAAGAGTAAAAAAAACACATTTACTCACTCTTTTGTGTGTGTGTGTGTGTTCTTAATTATACCCTACACCCGAAGGGATGAGGGTACATTCACTTCGTTCTTCCGTTTGTAACGCATTAAAGGAGGCGTGGCAGGTATAGAAAAGTATATACATTCTGGCTCAGAATCACCTCCTGATTCGATTTAGCCATGTCCGTCCGTCTGTCTGTCTATCTGTCTGTCTGTCTGTCTGTCTGTCCGTCCGTCTGTGGAAATCACGATTACAGGAGAACGAATAGAGGTATCGTCATGAAATTTGGCATGAATATTCGTTGTTCTCCTACGCTATTTGGTATTGAAAATGGGAAAAATCGGACCAGTGCCACGCCTACTTTTTTATAGAAAATATGCACTCATCCGTGCTTTTAGCTCAATTTCTTGGCTTGTAGACCGAATTTTCAGGTAAAATTTTATTTCCGAGTTCACCATTCTAGACTAAAACATATTCTCAAAAATGGGCGTGCCACGCCCACTTATATACTATACCATATAAAAAGGTGTTTGGTAGAAAAAACGGGGTTGTAAATGAGTTAATATATCAAAATTTGCTCCCTGTAAATTTCAAAAAGTAGGTGTCACCCGCCCACTTTTTATCACTACGGCAGATGCGGGTGTAGGGTATATGAGCTTCGGCCAGGCCGAAGATAACGCTCTTACTTGTTTTTTATTTAATTTTACTTTAACTAATTTAAAACCAAAATCTTACGAAAATACCAATTATTTCGTTTAGATTAAACAGATTTCGTTTTTTGCCTTTTTCACTTTATGAAGTGTATTCAGCTCACGGTCGTTAAGCCACGTTGTCTAAGGGTCATATGGTCTGACTTAGGACAGCAAACAACAATAATTATTCTCACTCTCTCTCTCTCTCTCTTTCTCTCTCTCTCCCTATATCTCGACTCTTTTGTTAATGAATTTTAATAATGATAAAATATAGCTTTTTAGCGAATAGTTCTTAAGAAGATTTAATTAACACGACAGTGGCGTTTTTAGAGGGAGATTAAGAGGGTTGGTGCACGTGTCCCCCGGCAATAAGAAATGGAAGGGAATAATTCAGGGTTTCCTAAAAATATTGACACTTTCTGGCTTATAGTCGTATTTATGTAAAAATCAATTTTTGCATTTATTTCATATAAATATACGAACATAATAAATTTTCTTCACTGAAATGACTTTGGACATGAGCTCCGTAAAATTTGTACCCCTCTCAAAAGCAAAACCTATACACGCCACTGTAACATACGCCACAGAATAATAAAATAATCAATGAGGTCCCAAAGTATGAGTAAGTAAGTAAAAGATCAACTGACTAGTTTGGGATGAAAGACTTTCGGGGAAAGTTTAGGAAAAACTTGTGCTAGAGACATCCATAGAGTATTTGCAGAAAGGTAGTACTATAGAGGCGGCTTATGGATAAACTTCGACCTCACCGCGAATGATGCGGAGCGAAATCATTTCATGACGAAAGAAATATAGTTTCAATAAATAACAAATTAAATTAAATACTTTATGAAAATTATGTATTGAATGAAATCAATGGAAAGCTATTTAAATACAGCAGGTCGGGTTTAAATGTAAATTTCGTTTGAAATTTATAAAGTAGGTAGGTAATACCTAATAGGTAGGTATAGTAGGTAATTTATAGTAGTAGAAATAAAGTAGGACGATTACGACGACCATAATCTTGTCGTAAAGCTCGAAATGCGGCCACAGCAGAATAATCATCATTCGTGTAGAATGCTTTAACAAAGTTAACGCGTTGTTCGAAGGTAAACTGATCTATGTATATTGCAAAATGGCAAACCTTCAACTAAACAAATGCTGATTCGAAAGACATTGACAGCTGCCAAACGGCAGGGCTTCACGTATTTTGGGTAACTTAAAATTGTTAAGTTTAGAAAGCTTTTTAGGATGAATAAATTCTGAAGATCGCTTTTGGAATTAGCGCAACTAAAACTTTGTGAAATTAAATTTGTAAATTAAAACTGAAATCGATTAGAAATCAAAAAATAAATAATATAAAGTTTTGTGCACTTTTGACATTTATCGGGAACCGTCTACTGATTTATCATGCTCATGCACGCTTCCACAAATAAAGTGAAACCTCAATTCAACTGCCATCAACCACAGCAAAGCAATAACAACCACAACAACAACCCAAAGAAATACTCTTGCAAAATGCAAGGGTAACATGTTTCATGACAGAACGCTGTCAATCGTTACAAAGCAAATGACGATGACGACGTTTTTATTTTTTTTTTGTTTTTAATCCTCGATTTCGGTTTAACGGAGATTTTTAATAGATTAAAAAATGTTAATAAACGGTAAAAATTGTGTTTCCTGTTATCATTATTCTGTTATTCATGCACATTATAGTTCACTTATCATAAAGGACTGAGATGAGAGGTCCTTTATAAATTATCATTATAAAGGACCTCTCATCTCAGCTCAATGCAAAGCGTACCAAAAAATTGATAAAAAAGCAACACTTCTTCTAAACTTTTACAAGAAGTGACGCATTGAAGGCAAGCGTGCTGACACTCGCTTCGAACTCTGAGAGCACTTTGCTTGCGACATTAGCACACACGTCCTCCGATCCATATCCCAACCGTAGAGGAAGGGGCACTGCTGCAGTGTCAGGAAGCCTCTGATGCAATAAAAGTAGTAGTTGCAGTTGCCGGCATGAGGAAAAAGATCCACCGTATCGACTCCACATTGATCCCTAGTGGGACGATCAAGCTAACAACAGAACGGGAAAAATAGAAAGAAAATTTGTGTAAAGCATTCGGTGGTCTCTTTGCGACTTCAGCGCAGCGACTTACCGTACAGCCAGCATTCTCGGGAAAGTCACATCGGCCAGTTTTAGAATTGAAGTGCAAACGTTGGGAGCAATACATTTCGATTGCTTGCCCGGATTGGCAAAAATAATAACCGGAGCAAGTCTGTTTATTGGCCAAGAGGACCACCTCATCGGCTTTATCGCTACGCGGACAAGTTTCCGCAACCATAATGAATGCTTTAATGATCGATAAAGTATTAGAAGAGGTTACAGTTTCCACTTCTATGGCTGCTCCTATTGTTGTTGCTGTTGGTATGTGAGTTTCGTCTGTTATAAAAGATTCGCTGTTAGCGATCGCCGTTGTTTTTGTTGTTTTTATGGTGGTGGCGGCGGTGGTGGTTGTAGTGGTGGTGGTGGTGGTACTTGTTGCAATACTTTTTTTAGTTGTTGCCCGAGTTGTTTGTGTCGTTGTCGCCGCTTCGGTCGTTGCCTCTGTGGTAATGATGACGGGCTCTTCTGGTTGACCAATGAGACAGTTAGCCTCTTCTGGAGAGGTACAAGTGCTCTCAGCGGCTGAAAAATGCAATCCTTCAGGGCAGGGACCCTCCACCGAATCTTCTCCGGAACAATAAATATACAAGCCGCAATCACGAGGTGAAGATATGAATTCTCCAATTTCACGCGTTTCACATTCTGGAAAAATATCTGCATGTGCTAACGTTGCAAAATCGGTGATTAACCAGATCCATAAGAAATAAAGTGGAAAATACATTTTCATGCTGTTCTTTATGTTTTCAAACTCAAAACGAATCACTAATTTTTCCACTTCTTTTTTCTTATCACTTCAAATTTGCCCCTTTTGGTCTTTTAATACCGCAAATTCTGAAGGTCTCTTCTCTTTTAATGTCTCGCTACAGACTGAAGTAGGACAATTTCACTTTCAACACTTTATATCAGATTGTATTGTATTCGAAATTTCACTTTAAAAAATATGTACGTTACTACGAAATCGATCAGAAATTTTTGTACAAACATTAAGTTAACGTTTCGATATCGATCTTGATTGAGATATGACACGAATATTTCATTTTTTTCGTGGTAGTCAACGCCGTAAAAGTCACGCATGCTGCTGCATGAAGTTACTGATAAAAAGAGTCTTAGTTACTTGGTTACTTGTTATGATAACCGGTCTAGTATAGTCTCCACAAGTTAGATCTTGCTGGAGATGATTTCTGTTATTATCTGTTATATATTTCTGTTATATGTTATGACGGAGTGGCCGCTCTCTCCGCGGACAGTGTCAGGCACTGTATGAGCTTCATTCGTGGCTGTCACTATGGACCTATGAGCTGGAGGAACGCTCAGTTTTAGGAAGTTGTTTGCGTTAATACGTGACCTGATTATGTAAAGGCAAAGACCAATTTTTTTGTAGTGTCTTTCTATCAAACCTAATTCTCTCCAAAACAAGAAATACGAATTGGAATTGTTTTCTATAATGAAATAGACCCTCCAAAGCATCTTTTTGATCTATAAGAGGTTTCAGGAGCCAAAACTCCATAATACTAAATTGTCAAGTAAAATATTTTCGGGGGCAAAGTCTTTAGATACAAAATCTCCAAACTCAATTATCCATCTTAAAACAAAAATGTTTGCCCGAAGGACGTAAACTGTGCCCTACAAAATTATTTTAAAATTGCATGACCATATCTTCTAAACCGTTGGATATATTACCAAAATGGAAGATATTGCCAACTGAAGCTTAATTTTAAATTTTCTATGTTTTATGTATTATGCTTTACATTACATTACATGGCATTACATTACATTACATTACATGGCATTACGTTACATTACATTACATTTCTTTTGACAAATATTTTTTTTTGAAAAGTCAAATTTTGATTAAACAAAAATCAGGATAAACATATACATACATAGATTCAATATAATAAGAAAAAATTATGGTTTCTCAGGGGTTCAGAGTTTTATTTGCTTAAGGTTTTAATCTCCGAAAGACCCTGTATAAAAAAAGTATTTCATTTTTAAGCAAATTTTTTGCTTAAATATTTTGATTTCGTTTATGCGAGTAAATCAATCGATTATTTTACATCTATAAAATTAAAATAACCAAAAGTATGAGTATTTCTGATACGATTAAAGCATCCTTAAAGGGATCAGATTGTTCACGTTGGGTCACGAAAAAATGACCCAAAGGGGAAGCAATCGCAAAAGAAAAACGCATAAATAAAATAGTCGTACAAATAAAGTGGTGAAGCCACAAAAAAGCGAATCGATAAAAGAGATTTTCTTTTCTCTCGGCTCGAACAAAAGAGTCCGCTGCCGCCGCCAGCTGCAATTAATTCAATTAATCATTTTATCATGTTATGAGAAACGATACAGTCGATTTCATTTGTTGCTTTTGTTGTTGTTGTTGTTGTTGTAATTATCGATGCTATTTCAACCATTTACTACAATTATGCTAATTATTTCGAAGAGCGAGCAAATCTTTCAAAGGATTTGCAATCGATTGCTTTTGACACTGATTAAATTGATTGACAGTCAGTTTGCTCAGTGTTTTTTTTTTCAATTGACATAAACGAAGTGAGGATGAAGACGAGGATGGATGACGATGGATGAGGATCAGGGCAAGAATCGGCAGGAAAATGATGATCGTGAGCAGAAGAGAATGAAGATGAAAGAGAGAGAGAGAGAGAGAGAAAGTAATCATCCTTGACCTCACTGATTAAGAAGATAGATGGAAAGAAGAGGACGATAAAGATAATGTAAGAATAATCAGGAAATGGCAAATATGACGATTATGATGAGAATCGAAGTGATTATAATGATGAGGAAGAACCCCGGGCTGAAAAGAGAAAGAAGAAGAAGAAGAAGAAGAGTATACGACAAACAGTAATGATGCAGAAAGCGGTGAGGATAAAACTGCCCATATTGATGACAAAAAGCTATGAGAAGCTATAAAAAGTATAAAGAGATTATAAAGATGAGGCTGAATATTGATAGATTGAATAGAGAACAGCCGGACAATGGAAGGGACTGCTATAAAGAAGAAGAAAGGGAAGAAGATGAAAGAAAAATATGAACGAAGTTGAACTTGGCATCAGGGCACCAAAGTCCACTGAAGGCTGTAGAAGTCGAACAGGAATTGTCAAATTTCAAATTTTCGATAACTCAACAAATTCTGCCGTCAATTTTCACGAAACAATTTCATTGACATTTATCGCTGTGAAAATCGACGAAGTACGCTTCTGCTCTTGCTGTATTTCATTGCTTTGTGCTTCGTTTTTTTTTTTGCTATCAAATGGAATTTCGCAATTTTTACGAGCTTTTAACATCATTTCAAGTGTCATGTCATCGTCGCGTTTCATTCATTCATTCATGATGAGTCGATGTATTGAGTGTCAATAACAATAACAATAGCTGCATTTTTTTATTGCTTTCTCTCTTTCCACATGCCATAAATTCTGGGAATGATGAAATGGGTTTGAAAAATTTTGCTGAATTTGTTTAAAATCTGATTTCCTTTTTATGCGAGGTATAAAATTTTATGACATTTATAGATAGAAAATATTATAAGTTAATAATATTGTATAAATAAATCAGGTCAATTGATAAACTAAATAATATGCAATCAAGATTATGAGATTATTTTTGTTTTCTTAACATTTAATCCTCATTATTTAGTCTTCAATATATGCGGCCAAAAAAAGAATATTCAAAATAGCAAAGATAACAACCCTTTGCAGAGTGCCCCGCCCTGATCTCTGGAGACGAATTTAGCGGAAGAAATTTTTTCGAAGCAAATTCAATTTCATCACTTTACCTTCGCATCACTTTACTCACAGCGAAAAGGAATTATAAAAGAATGAAACGTTAATAAATGAAATATCAAAAAGAAATAAATAGCTAGAGATGGTTGACGGATGGTAGAGATTTTGGACGTCGTTTTGAGCGGCGCCATTGAAGAGAGAGGAGCTCAAAAAACTCTTCATCGAACCACGTTTAAAGAAGGATGAAAAGAAATTAACACTCTTATGTAATTGAAATGAACAAAAAAGACCTTGATAATAGGAAGTGTATTGACGTCAAGAGTTATACTGATACCAGTCGGTATAAGAGATAGTCCCGCGCTATGAAGATACCGATTTTAAGAGGTATGCAGGTGACAAGGGCTATACGGATAAACTGATGAAAAGAAGTATCAGTTCGAGGAAGTATTTTGATGATGATAGGCTGATGAAAGAAAGTATACTAAGAGGTTTTTTTGATATTTTTTTTTTTTAAATAGAAATGTGTTCACGCACACTAAGCATACCATCCTTGTACCGACTTGTATCAGATGTGAAGCGGTAAAGGACTAACCACTAAAATTTCTTTATACTTTTTAGCATTAGGTACTATATAAAATTAATACAACATTTGATGAAAGCATTTTTAAAAAGATGTTTTTTAACAAAAACAATTTTGTTAGTGTGTATACAGAAGTACATAATGTACATGTGTCCGCACACAAAATCACTAACGTCCAACAAAGTGAATAGAACATATGTACTTTCATTCTAGTACTAACACACACACTCGTAATCCATCTACATCTTCATGTAGTATATTTATTTATTATTTCCTTTTCCGGTATCCGGTGTTGACAAAAATACGACCACCTCGAATCCTGAAAATTCATCGGAATAAGTAATAAAATTAAAAGAGAATTTCAGTGATATTTTTTTGTTGCATTATGGCACATGCGGCAGTTTTATCAAAATGAAATTAAATATATTTTTTATATAGGTAACGAATGTGCATTTCAGAGGATTTTAAAAGAATATAAAGGGCAAAAAAACGCTAAAAACTTTTTAGTAACGAATAAGCACAAAATTACAAGAATTTTGCAATGAAAAGTTTCTTCGAAATATGGTACGTCGGTAGTAAAAAGTGTTCTCGACATAGCCAAATGTGAGAGATTCCATTTCCATCAAGCCTGAAATCCTTTAACTCAGTATCAATTTGGCCTTGAAATTGGATTTGGCTTTCATTTTGTCTGCAAAGAAAAAGAAAAACTATTAGAATTGTAAATATTTATATTAAAATTTTGTAAAAACATATATTAATACAAAACCTTGCATATATGTATTAACATAAAAAATGTTATAAACAAATAGAAAAAAAAATTGAATTTTCTTTCGAATTAAAGATTTTATCCTTAACATTTTGATTTCCGGTTTTTTCTCAGACTTTAAATTAGCATCGTTGTTGTTGTTATTGTTGTTTCTTTAATTTAACAAACTGTTGTTGATAAAAAATAAGAAGAGGAAGAAAAAGAAGAAAAGGAATAAGGCGAAAACGAAGACGAAGATGTCTTTGCAAAAAAGTGATTTTGAAAAAAAATTCTTTCACAAACAACGGAAAAAAATATACACGTCTGTATGTAGAACATTCGCGGAGATAAAACTAAATGAAAAGAGCTTAAGGCTAAAAAATAAGTAGTATAAAAGAAGACGAAAAAATAAACTAGGAAAAAATATCGCAAACTACTCTTCAAGCAGAAGAAAAGAAATTCAGAAGAAAAGTCAGTCACCATCTGGTTTCTTACTCACAATACAAATATAACTTTTACAAAAAACAACAATACTATCAACCACAATAGAAAAAGTAATAACAACAACAACAACAACAAAAAACATAAGATCAATGGATTAATATGGGGAAAAAAGGAGCAAACAAACAAGCCGTGTACTAGAAATACTTTAAGCAGTTTTTTTTTAATTATAAAAAAAGAACCAAAGCAACAAAAAGAATCGAGACAACAACATTAGCATCCGAATTTGCTAGGATAACAACAACAACAACGATGCTCTCGAAAATAACATCATCTGTAATTGCGATAATATAAGCCTATGTAGCCAGCCATTGACACCAAAGCACAATCCTTATAAACTGTATTCAAGAGCAATAGCAACAAGGTTGATGGCAGTAGCAGTAGTAGTAGAAACGATGGTATATTCACCAAAGCAAGTGCCAAAATCAGAAGTCACTCAACTTGCCTTGAAATAGTAACTTCATAAAAATCTCTTTAAAAATATAATAAAAGATTCAAAAGATACTGTAAAGGAACCCGAAAGAATTGAGCAAAAGAAGCACACAACAGCAGGACTTCATTGAACATTAAACTTCATTGGACTTCATTGAACGACTCAAGGCAGTCTTTTAAAAGTACAATTGGTGTCAGCCGACGCAAAAATAAAGCATATAATTTTAGCAGAAACAGCTACAGCCGAGCCTTAAATGAAAGTCCCTTTAACAGAAACATAATGAACAAAAGAAGTTGTACAAGAAGCACACAAATCTTTAACAGAACACACTTCAGAAGAAGCAACTCTCATTAAAGCATATTTAACAGAAGTGGCTTTCATTGAAGCAGTCTCAACAGAAGCAACTTTTATTAAAGCAGTCTTAAGAGAAACAATTTGAATTTAAGTAGACCTAACAGAAGTAGCTTTCATCAGAAAATATCTAACAGAAAGCAACAGAAATAGCTTTCATGAGAGCATATTTAACAGAAGTAGCTTTCATTAAAGCAGTCTTAACAGAAGCAACTTTCATTAAAGCAGTCTTAACAAAAACAATTTGAATTTAAGTAGTCCTAACAGAAGTAGCTTTCACCAGAGAATATCTAAAAGAAGTAGCTTTCATTAAAGCTGTCTTAACAGAAGCAAATTTTATTAAAGAAGTCTTAACAGAAATAATTTATGTAGATCTAACAGAAATAACTTTCAACAGAGCATATTAAACAGAAGTAGCTTTTATTAAAGCATATTTAACAGAAGTAGCTTTCATTAAAGCAGTCTAACACAAGCAGCTTTTATAATCCATGCATGCATAACACATGCAGCTTTAGCATATAAATATTTAACATACATACGATTCTGTAAGCATCTTTTAAAAAACCAGCTCTAACAGAAGCCCTTTTTGAAAAAAACACATTTAACAGCAAAACTCACACACAATATAAAATACTTTCCGAGTCCTTTTTTAAATATGTATTCAACCTTTGAACAAATTTCCTTCATTTGAATGCACTAAAGGGGCGTGTTAGATATAGACAAATATTTATGTAGATGAATTATTTCTCAAAAAAAGGCGCGAACTTGATTTCGCTTAAAAAAAGAAATAAGCAGTCAGTTCTACTTAAAAGACAACAATTTTTTTTAATATTAAAATAAATTAAAAAATTTAAATTAAAAGAAGTAAAATAAGAAATTTTGTATGAATTCAAGTAGAAATATCAAAAACAAATTAATTTCCATTTCTTATTTATTTTATTTATTAAATTTTTTTATTGTGTTTATTACTATTATTATTAATATTCGACCTTAACTCAGTAATAATTAATTAATTAATCACGCCAAGGTTTCTAGTTAAGGTCAACACCAACTATGTTATTAATTAATTAATTCATAAATTAACCAGGAAGACTGCAAATCTGGAATCTGAACAAACTTCTAATTTTTTACGTCAAATGCAAACACATAAAACAACAACTGAAAATCGTTGACTCACCCTGTGCTCACTACATTGTTGGTATTGTCTTGAAACCTTGCCGTGATGGTACTGGTTTGCTGCTCTGCTAAGTAAGGTTAAATCGGAGCTAATATAAAAATCGTAGATTCTGTTTTCGTATAACAGAATTTTATACGAAATTTGAATTATTTATTTCGAGTTCGATGTCAAAGAAATAATTTGAGTTATTTATTTTTTTTTTAAATCTCTTACGTGTAAGAAAGAAAGAAGAACAAGTGCCTTTTGTGGTGATTTATTATTGAGGTGTGAAATTGTGGGCAACGACCTCTGTAATTTTTCGCCAAAGTTTTCTTCTGCAAAGCCGAGGTTCCTCCTCGTAATTGTGTATATAATTTAATTCATTTTTCAATTAATTTTTCAAAAATTCTATTAGATTTTATTTTTCCATAAATTTCACACAATTAATTTTTTTATATGTGAATTGACTAAAATAGCTGCTGGCTAATAGTAGAGAATAACTAAACCAATTTGTTTCTTTTATCTAACGCAGCTCAATTGCGTTGCAAATATCAAACGTTCTGGGAAAATAAGTCGCTTTCGTCAACGAAAGAATTTCCTAACACTGTCATCTCGCTTCTGCATCCGTCAACGCAACAATTTCCGCTTCCTCTGCATTAGAAAAAGCACAGTTCTGCAGAATTCATTGACAATTGACGCAATAATCTAAATTCAAATTCTAAATGTTCTTGTGAAAAATTGTTATCGTTTTTTCCATTTTCCTTTAATTTTTGTGTTATTTGTAAGTGTGAGTGTTAAGGTGTTTTAGTTCTTCTTTAATATTAATAATTTCTGCAATTGAAAAGTTTTGAAAAAATGGCAAAAGAAATTTTTGGTCGTACTCAAAATTTGAGTGGTTACTGGAGCTCCTTTTATCGGCGTTGTACTTTGAATCAAGAACTCAATCAAGAGTGGGAAGAGTTAAATGATGAGATATGGGTTCGTTTTGTTTTTCTCCATTTACTTAATTTTAGTTTATTAGTTTATATTTTATTTATTAGTCTGTTTTTTTATGCCTTTTTTGCCTTCATTTTATAATTTAAAAGTTACAGCAATCCGGAAAAGATATTTCCATTTTCTTTGCTGGCCGAAAGCAGCGACAGCTTGTCGGAAAAAAGTGAAGGAGAGAAACGAAGAACAGCTTTGAACAGTTGTTGCTTTGGGAAGTTGTTAAATTGGAAAAAAGAGGAATGAATAGTTTTTCAGTTTGACAGTTTCTCAGTTTTTCGAAGTTGCAGAAGTCTTGAACTATAGTTGCATGCGATTTTTTCGCTGTTCCTTCAAGCAAACTATAGAGAACATTAGAAAATTTTTGCTAAAACAACAACACAAAAGGTTCATTCTTTCGTGTCTAAAAGCTCGTGCGTCTAACGCAAAGCTGTTGGTAGAATATACATAAAATAAAAGTGTTGCACTTTTCTATTTTTTAAATAACGAAAAAGAAGTAGAAATTAATAGTGAAGTATAGTGATGGAAATTTTTAGGGATAGAATTAAACCTGAAGGATGGACGATACTCGTATCAAGTATAAAGATTTGTTTCATTCAATACCGTGCTACGCTATACTCTTAAAAAATTTAAATAATAGATGGATGTACGAGTATAATAGATTTAATTTATTCTTCCGTTCATTCAACCATTACCTTGGTTAAAATTAGCAACCAAAAACCTCTGCCAAAATTAGTTTGAAGTTAATACGATAGTTTATCATTTTCAAAATTTCACCTTTTCTACAAGAAAAATTTGTACTTTCCTTCCTTCCTTTATTCATTTCATCTTTCTTCCTACCTTGACAGAGCTTTAACTAAATGTTTTAGTACATATGAATGAAGCCTACCTCTCTTCAGGCTTCAGCAGAGACCCAGCATAGCTGCTTCCTTAGACGCCATCTTTAACTTTAACTTTTTCAACTCGTTTTTGTTGCCAGCACCAATGAAAAAAGTTACCAAAACCATTAACAAAAAATTATATGAATTAAATTCAATTTGCACCTGTGTTCGATATTCGTTCGTTTTGCTTAGCTTCACTCTTCTTCTACCTTTACTTCCGGCCCACAATCACTTGCAGCCCTAAACGTCATAGTAAATTGCTTTATCTGCAATTTTTTTACTTTTTATTTCTTCTGTTTTTACTTTAAGAGTGATAAAAAACAAAGGAGTCATAAAGTTAATCTCTTTAACCCGGTAATCCGCTCTCTCTCTCTCTCTCTCTTTCCTATCTTTCTCCCTTTCTCTCTCTATCTTTTCTAAGTATGTACTTTACTTCAGTGTTGCATTATCGTAAAATAAAGAAGTATTTGTAAAAATTAAGACCTTCGAAATATCGCAATTTATTGGTGCCCCTTTTAAGGCTTATCATTTGAAACAGCTGATTTTCAATTAAACGTCAAAAAGTACAAAAGTAAGTACTCCTTACAAAAGTTACATAGGTTGCCAAATATTGACACGAGTATTTTTTAATTCGCCAGATGAAAACAAAAATTGAAAGAAACGCATACCTTTTTACAAAACGAAAAACGTACCTAAAATAGTGCGAGTACTAAAGTAACAGAGAATGCAACACTGCTTCAATTATTCCGACTAAAATGGTAACATTAGAGTGTTGTTGGAGAGAGGGAGAAAAACTGAAACCCAAAATCAAGTAAAAAACATACTTAACAGCGGTATCGAATTTAATTGTGGCAGTCTCTTTGATGCATCTTCAATTTTGTTTGAAGTTTGGTATGCATACATACTTTTAAAAATGTGTAAACGTACTCTTGTACGTACTCTTAATTATTTGCTCTTGGTGTATTTTAAGCGTCTGGTTGCACTAAGCGCATTCACAATTACGACATGATTTTAGTTTGATTATGGAAGAAACAGAAATTCGGCATTTGACAAGGCTGAAAGGAATGCCTTACGTCATTTCGTAGGGTTACCCGCATCGATTTTGTCTCACTCTTAAGATTTAATAAAAATATACTGTAACAAATAATAACATAGTACCTTGTTTGTCAAGATATTTATTATCAAGAAAAATAACATACATGAGTGTTAACCTTAAGCCTCACTGAAGCCAGTATCGATTATCCAAAAGCAGACCGAAGAACTAATATCGTTGTATCGTCATAAAATTTGATAGGAATATTCTCTGTCGTATTTGGAATCGGACCCTTGTCACGCCTACTTTTTATAGTAAATATAAAGTCATCCATTTTGCTTCGGTTTAGCGCTTTCTTAACGAAAACTGTTTATAAAACCAATAAATCTCCATTGAAATTATTGTTGTAAGTTCAGCGCAAACCCAAAAAGATTTCTGGTTTAAGCAGTTTTCAACCCTGTTTCGAAAACTGGTTCGAAAACTAGACGCCATAGCCTTGTCGCTTTCTATAGTCAATATGGTAGAAGGAGATAAATATTGTACACGAAAAAATTCCATCAAAATTAGCAAAGAAAACAAAACATTGTTTTTGCCTGCAACAACAACTGCAGAAGGCGAAACTCAGCAAAACAAAAAATAAAACCAGTTTTGTATGGAAACACTTGACACTTGTCGATATTGGAAAGCCTAAACCAAAACCAAGAAATATCAATGAAAATAGAAACATCATATAAGAACCAGCAGACGGTTTTGTCCACCACTTTGTGGGACCTTTAGCGGGGAGAGAGAGATAACATTGGACCTTTTTAAAGAACACGAAAAGTGTTATTGTACATTTTGTATAAATTACTGCAGCACCATTTAAGAATGTTCTGAAATTAATTCAGCAAAATAATGAGGAGTTAATTTTTATTGTAAAAATTTTTAATGAGCCGCCGCCCGTTCACATTAAAAAAATCTTCATATTCAAACGATTGCAAGCCATTTCCTCCAGCGAGTTTTGACAGCTGCTGTAAAAGTTTTTTCAAACTCACTGTAAAACAAATCGAGAAAATTAAACTTTCCATTCTCATCTATTGTGATCAGTATTCGCGCAACGGAAATGAACCAAAACTTTAAAATGTTTTAAAAAGCATTAAGTAGTGAAGGTAGCAGCAGAGGAAGAAAGAAAAGAAGAAGGAGATTCTGATAGTTTTCTATAGAAGTTCCCTTAAGTTAATGGCTTAATAAGAGAGAGAGAGAGATAGCGAGAGAGATGAAGGCAACAAAAACTTTCAATTCAAGAATCTAATTGAATAGCGAGAAAGATGAATTTGCACGCCCACTTCAACCCGCCCACTAAGACGGTACTCGGTCATCAAATGCAATTACTACCCACTTCAGAGTAACAAGGAGTACGAAAAACAATAACAACAACCAATAAAAGTGATTACTGTAGGGACAATAAGCAACAACAACAATGAAATGGTAGATGCAAAAAAAAACAACAACTCTGTATACGGCAATTGAGACAAATACAAATTCAAATTCAATGACTCTCACTCTCTCTGTGTCCCGGTAACTTTTGCAGTTAATGAGCTCTATGCAACCGCCAAGAAAGTCTGTTAATGCTGACAGCAATAGCCGTTGCTCTATCAACGTTGCCATGGTTACTAAAGGAAGCTTAGAAGAAGCAGTGAAGAAAAGAAGGCATGAAAGGAACGAAGAAGTAGGAGCGAGTTGCTGAAGAAAATGAAATTTTATTACACTCTCATGCACTTGAGACGTAGATTTCAGCATGGATAATTAAAAGGTTAATTTTTTCGTACCGTTTACGGTTTGAGTGTCGCTTTGGGAGTGTGGAAAGATGTGGAATAGGCATGGCTGTGTGTCAGGTCGATGTCGATTTGATTATGTGTGTGTGCTTGCAGATGAGTTGGTGTATGTATGTACATGCATACGCGTGTATGACAATTCGTAGTTCAAAAGTAGTTCCGCACTCAAAAGCACTTAATTAGCTTGAGGAGTTGCCACTATCGAATACTTAAGAATGTGTATTATTTACGTAAATAGTGTTGCCAGACTGCTCAGGGAATATAGTTTAAATCAAAGGTTTTTAATAAGTAGCAAAAGTCCTCAACGAACTGATATTATTTAGTACTCTTGAACTAATTAAAGCGGTTCGGTAACACTTTTTTATGCTATATTTTATATGTTCTCAAATTATACAATACTATAAATGAATTTTGTCAAACGGCAACGATCTTAGGGTACGACAGATCTCGTTGCAGTCACATTGAAATATAATGTACTAAATCGGAAACTATGATTAAGTTGATGTGGAGCAACTATCGTTTGGAAAAATTATTAAAATTTTTAGTGAAAACTCTTTAGTTTTTAGTTTTTTACCGATATCAAGTCTTCGTGGGTTTTAAAAGTACTGAAGGAGGAAGGATTTGTTACTATCTCAAATCGGTTCACCTGGTGCAAACCCAGCTTTCGACCGATCACAAAGATCTCCTAATTATGATTCGAGTATTGCTCGACTTTTTATTATTATTTTTCCATAAATTTACAATTCAATAAACAGAGCGTTGGGTACTAGGCGGTTTTTTTACTAGAAACAGAAATGTTTTATTTATATTATATTTTTACAATTTTCATTTCATCTTTTCGTTTCATCTGTATTCCTTATTGTTGTTGTTTTTTTTTTTTATGATAACATAAACTAAACTTAACCGTTTGATTGCTGAAGCAAAAAATAAATTCTGAATCCTCGTATCATCAATTCATATTTCATTCTTGTTCAACTCATTTTTGTTGCCTTTTTTATATATTTATTTGTTTATGCATTATGCAATATTTTTTTTAAGGGACATTTTAGAGTTTGTCATAGCGCTAAAAATCAATACTTAATTGAAGGGAGTATTGCTCGAATTTTCAATTATTAAATTTATTCATTTCTTTTACAAAAATTTATTTATTTATTGCGGAAATTTTTGTATCTTCCAAAAAAATAAATTCATTGTTTGAATTATGTCCACAAATATTTAGTTTTTGTAAAAATTCTTTCAAAAAAGCAAAAGAAAAATTAATGCAAAAAACGGCAACATTTTTTTAATCTCTAACAATTTTTAAATTTAACTGAAATTCAATTAGATAGATTAAAATCACTGGAAATAGAATAAAGAAATCGTACAAAATTCAAGAATTTAATCAATTAATTAATAAAAAATATTAAAAACATAATAAAAACTATCGTATGTTTATTTTTTTAAAATAAATAATCTAAAGAACCGTTAAAGAACCGATTTATACGCAACTTCATATTTGGTCGAATGAAATTGTACATATCGGGTTGTACAAAAGTATTCGGCGTTTTTTAGTAAGAAGATATAAAATTTTTTTTGTATGTAACAAACATTTTATTAATCCAAATATTGCTCATTCTTTTCAACTACCTTCAGCCATTTTTCGGGTATACCCATTATTCTTTTCTTGTAGAATTCCGGGATTTTATCTTGGAAAAACTGACACAGCTGCTTTTCGTAGAGGCCAACTTTTTCCCCAGCAAGAGTGTGTTGGAGAGCTCGGAACAAATCTGATAATCTGGCGGTCTGCAAGGTCAGGACTATACGGTGAATGCATCAAAACTTTAAAGCCGAAGTCTCTTAGTTTTTGCCGGTTCAACAACCGGCTGTGTGTGGCCTTTTTTGGGACTAATTTTTTAACTTAGTTCATGAGGCACCCATGCAAATGGTTTAAAACTGTTTTGTGGTCGATCTTCAGTTCCTTGGCGATGTCGTGATTGCTCGACTGAAGGCCTTAGCCATAATTTCATAGACTTTTTTGGTGATAGGTCGACCAGAGCAAGGAGCATCTTTCATTTTTAAATTTCCGGAACGAAAACGAGCGAACCATTTCCAGGCAGTTAATTGCGACAGTACCTTCGCCATAAACACCACAAATCTTTTCACATGTCTGTGCAGCATTCTTCCTTTTGTCTTACTAAAATTGTAAAATATAGCGTATTTTTTCAGAAATTTCACTCATCTTTGCTTCGGAATAACTTTTAACACGATGCACCAATCTCAATAAATTTCACTATTTATCAGCCGATTTTGCACCTGTTAAGCAAAAAAAAAAAACAAGTTGCCAGATGCAACCAACCGTTTTAAAGTTATGACACTTTACAGTGAAGCGATAAGAAAAACGCCAAATACTTTTTCCCCAACTCAATATTTCCAACCATAAAGTAAAAGAACTGCTTTTCTACCGATTCAACCCAAAACTCAGGGAGATTTATATTGGTGAAGCACATTCGAAGATTATGCATGCGAGAATTTCAAACTATTTTTATTCTATAACTAGAAATTTTTCAATCCAACACAATGAAGTAACATTTAGTCTACATTTTCAGTGATTTTACATGACAGTATCAATGCTTTTTATACCAATTTAAGCTTATACCAACTATATCATTCCTACTTTCGATTACCATTGTCACAAACGCACATACTTAAATCTTGGCCAACATCCCAACATCAATAGAGAAAGACTTTTTCTTACCTAAACATTCAATCCTTCAATCCTCTTGAAGATTGTACGTGTCTGTATTTGTGTATCTGTAACTGTGTGCAGATATTTTGTTGGTTGGATAAATTGGCATGTAACCGTTTTTTCGGGGATGAAGTGTTTGCTGCATCTGCAGAATAATACCATCAGACGCCATCAGAAGTTTGACAAAACCTCGGTAAAAAAGACAAGAAAAGAAAATAAATGGAAGTATAAAACAAAAACATTCTATAGTTAGTCAGCCGAGAGAGAGAGCGGAAAAAGTGCTGAACTCATTTCGAAAATTTAAACCTAGAAAATATAACCGAGACTTTAGTACAATGTTACACACGTATGTATATAACGTTGTATGCGTTGTATACGGATCAGTCAGTCAGCCGGACATTTTGTACGTGTCGTATGTATGTATGTGCGATACATGCTATCGTGTTGCAGTGAAGCTGTTTGGTATAAATCATCATTACCCCGCATCAGCAACGATGGACAAACGTTTTGGTGGCGGCCAGACGAAGACTGTTGCAGCCGCTGTCAAAAATCAGTATTTCAGTGTTTTACAAAGACGCCCAAAAACATGTACGATACATACATTTTCACTTTTGGCAGGCATTCCTCCACCCGCGATGTGTGTTTGCTTCTTCTATGAAACTAACAAGTTGAGATCTTCAGTTGAACGATATCCATGCAATCGATAGACAGCTTTGAAAATACTCGCACTGAGGCCCAAGGACTCAAAAACACTCAACAAAACACTTGATTGTTTTCAAGCGGGGTGGTTGGTTGGCTTCATGGTAACATACTACCTACTCACTGACTATTTCCAAATATCTGTCCATCCAGCCTTTTATTCGTTTGTTCGTGGTTCCTTTAATTTTCTGTTCATCCTTTAAGTAGTCAGCTATCATGCTTTTTCCTGCCTTCACCTTTTATTGCCGAAATCTTTTCAGACCACACACGGTGGTACATGCAATCTCATCCTGCCTTGGCGTCCTACCCTCCTTCTCTCTTCGCATAATCTGCACTCAATCGCCATAGCGATTGCTTGCACTCTCTGCATACAAAAAAAAAAAAATCCTGCCATATTTTCAGCCGGAGAAAACGTTAGCTGTTTCTCTGCCATTCATTTTGTGTGCGTCGAAAGTGTTAACATGTTTTTGAAGCTGAAGCTGTTTTCTGATTTTGCCATTTAAAGTAATCGATTCCACTTCTTAAACGCTGTACTTTACGTACTTTGATTTTCAACTGTGAGCTTTTTCGAAACCTTTTTACGTAACAACGAAGTAATTCTCCGATAAGCAGAGTTCACCTCATTCAGGATTCGGGATTCGGAAAGTCCAAACAAAGCAATGAGTTAATTGAAATGTACCTGATTGTTTCTGCAGCGAAAATATAATTATATTTAATACTAAGTTATTCTTTCTCGACACCGAGAAGCAGATGGGTTAAAATTCAAAGAGCACGGTCTTCGGTACTGTTCTGTACTTTAAAAGTACTTTAAAAATCTGATCCAAGTCGTAA
The DNA here is from genome assembly GCA_949752815.1 of Conops quadrifasciatus. Classification (NCBI taxonomy): domain Eukaryota; kingdom Metazoa; phylum Arthropoda; class Insecta; order Diptera; family Conopidae; genus Conops; species Conops quadrifasciatus. Next base: position 26,433,686 of record OX457079.1, on the reverse strand, counting down.
GCATGTCATGTAGGCATGTTAAAGATGATAATTCAATCACGGAAGTGGTCATTTTCGAGAAAAGTGAACAAATGGAAGAAAACTTTAGCAAAAACAAGTGTCAAGCCATCCATGCCAACAACAACGTGTTATGTCAAAGTTGAATGCATCAATTGTGGCATTTTCTACAGGATGATAAGGTTCTCTATGTAGCCAAGCTTTTACTCTATACAGAAATACATAATATGGAATTAATCTATGTATATGAAAGTGACCTCTTCCCTTAAAACTTAATAATTCTTAAACAACTAAAAAAAATATGATAGTTTGGTTTCTTTTTCTCTTCAAAAAAATTAATAAATTAAAGTTATTTATGTTTCATCTTCACTGCTACGCTAAATCCCATAAAATCATAACCCTCTCATTCGGCAAAGAGACATTTCAGGGGAAAAACATTGTACCTTTTTCTGAAATTAAGTAAATTTCCCAAGAGTGGAACACTTTTTGCGCCGTGTTGACAAAGAAAAGTTTTTATATTTATTAAAAAAAAAGAACCCCTAGAAAAAATTATCACGTTATTTAAAACTATCACAAATCTTCTAAAACAGCAACGGCGCCGACAAAAACAACCACAACCACCACAACAATAGCCGAAGCCGACTGTTCAACTGCTCGCTCAACACCTCACGCGCTCACCACAACGCGCGGCCATCAGGTTTAAAACATAAACGAGCTCAACGGATTTGCAATTTGTACATTCGGCATTGCCCGCGGGTAAACGGCGTAAAGTTGATGAGCACAGAAAAAAAAATGTTTGTGATTCAGCTGTTGGATGATGTTTAGGATGGCGGTTGAGGGTTGCGTGCTACTGTTGGTGCCGGCGTTGGCGTGGGCGTTGGTGAATGCACCATCCGCGACATGTATGCATATTGCGAAAGTCCTAAATAGCAGTCCCTTTGGCTTAAGCTGAATTCCACACAAAAAAAAAAAATTGTCACAACCAGAAATGACTTCGGCTGCTACGTTTTTTTCCACCTTGCCCCTCTCCTTTAGACATTTTGAGCCACAAGAAAAAAAGATTAAAAGAGAAAAAAACACAAAAATGTCATTGTGTTAATACCTTGGATATTTTGCATTGATGTGACCCAGTAGAAAAAATTTGATATGGTGTTTCCATAAAATAGTTTTGGTTTAGGCTTTCGAATATCAATCAAGTGTCAAGTGCTTCCATACAAAACTAGTTTAATTTTTGCTTTGGCTGGGTTTCGCCCTCTGCTATAATATTTATCTCTTTCTACCATATTAACTATAGAAACAGACAAGGCTATGGCGTCTAGTATTTCGAACTTGGAAACAGGGTTGAAAACTGCTTACACCAGAAATATTTTTGGTTTTGCGCTAAACTTACAACAATTTCAATAGAGATTTAAAAATTGGTGGTTGGTGGTTTTTTGGTTTTGAAAACCAGTTTTGCGCCAAATCGAAGCAAAACCGCTTTATAGAAACATCTTATTTATTGTGTTCGTTACTCGAGTTAGAAGTTCCTACTGCCATTTTCATATTGAAGCGTAATAAATAGTTAAAGATTGATCATTCTTGCACCTATTGTTTACTTTCGGATGACGGTAAGTAATCCATGTTAATACCATTTCTCAGAACAGACCTGAACAGCCTTAAAATAACTTAAAGCTCTCCCCTTCCAGAATCGTTAGTAATCGATTTCACATTGCATTCCACATTCTCCTCTTCCTGAGGCTTTCCTGTCTTTCCACACTAGCCTCAACCAGCCCCATTACGATCGTCGCATTATATCGTACATCATACGATTTTTAAGCGAGAACGTTCACGTGAATGCATACATTTAACATCAGGTCTTCAGGACTGAATACAAAAGATCGAAAATGATCGAAACCACTCCATTTGAGTCTATTACAAAAAATTTTCTCTCGGGTTGAAAAAGAATTGGCAACAAGCCCCGAATGTGCATTCATTCGCATTTGCTTATTTTGGTTGGGCGGAAGTTGGTGTTCAAGCGAAAGTGCGAGGGAGTGGATTGAGATTAATATTTGAAAATGTGCATACATATCACTTTCCTCTGATTTTTGATGTAAAATTCCCTGAAGATATACATATACTCTCTTAAAAAGGATTTGAGCAAATATTGTTCCGCGGAAGTCGGCCCATGCCGCACAGTTTGTGAGAAGGACATATTTCACCGAAAGGATGGTGTTGGTAAAGGATTTTCTGGTTCGTTGTTGGGCTGGCTTAGAATGTTTTCCTATATTTTTTTTGGTTTCAACTAAAATTTTCAAAACTGTAGCGGCTAAAATCTAAAACTTTATAAACGTTGGGATTAAGTCGAGGGCAAATGCTGCAGTGCATTAAAGGTCTAGCGGTTAAATACCGCACGCCTTCGTGGGCCAAAAATAAATGAGGCTTCATATAATAAAAGAGAATTTTAATGACTTTTGTTAAAATTAATTGAAAAAGTCTTAAATTTCAGAAATTCTTTTGCTATCTTTTTTAAGCCGTTTAAACAAGGTTCAAGTGTACAAACGTGAACTGCCTCTGAGCTGAAAAATTAAAACTAATTTAGTGAATTTTGTGAAATTTATGCATTGAGATTTATCCCAACGAACGCAAACTTTATCAAACTTTAGCATGTAATTATTTTAAGTTGGGCTTATTTCAACCCACGTAGTAACTAATATTCTAAATGCAGGCGCCGGCAACAGCCATCATTGAGTCCATCCCAATAGGATATACCATGCGAGAATAGATGAGTCGGTTGGTCATTATCCCGGTTTGGATAGTGAATGAACCATTCAGGCAAGCATCAAGAGTAAACTGCAACAACCGACACAACATCGATCCAAGTCGGTTGGCTGGCCATCATCCGGTTGCGTTTTATTTATCTTGTGGTGCCATTTACTCGCACAGAGTAAATTCATTAATCATAAGGAATTAATTACTTGCATCAGATACGAACGCTTTGTTACACTGAAAATAAATTAGCTCAAATTAGCTGACTTTGCGACTGCGTTAGAAAAAAAAAAAAAAAGAAGGTTGGGAAGGTATAGGATATTTTGCAGAAGCGCCACTTCATAAACGGAAATCAGATCCAAAATACCTACATATTTCCATAACATTAGCGCCTAAATCAATATAGAGGTAACCTTTGATTTATGAGACATTAGACTTTTACGATTTCGATTGAAGTGAGTTAAAGAAAACTGATACAACTTCCATTCACAGGGCTTGAAACTTTTCTTTAACGCGGTCAGTGACATAAGTGTACTCACTCGAACGAATTCAATTTATACGTGATTTTCCAAGAACCAATCCATTGATTTCTTGAGTTCAAATAGTTTGGAATGCAAAGTAATATAAACTGATTTTAACAACTTATGAGTCGCCCTGTTCGCCCAGGATACAATTTAATAAAAACCTCGAATACTGATATGCATTTTGCATCCAAATTTCTCAAGGCAACAAAAACCATTTAATACCAACCAACATTTTCAAGGCCTTGCCACCACCACCATCGCCATCACCTCTCGTAACCACCCTTCCATACTTTAAAAAAAATGGATGAGTGGGTGAACACGCGTATGCTTCTTCCCGAATAAGTTTCTTGTCAGAATGTACATTTTTACACGACTTCTCAAAAACGTAGAAACAGAATGGGAAAGAGGGAGAGAGAGAGAGAGAGAGCGCAACTGATAAATTTTGAAAAACTTTTGTGACCATTTTTTAATTTTCTCTTATTATTCCGTTCTTTCTTCTCTGAACTTCAATATAATTTTATCATGTCTGCTTTTAGGCTGTCTGTACTTAAAACAGAACTCATCGCCTTTACTTGTTTACTCCACTGTGTTGTTTTTCTTTAATACGCCGGTCCGCTCTTCGAGTGGTGAAAATTGACCTTTTGCTACATTTGGTAGGACTTGGCAGCACATTTGTATACAATGCGATGCTGGGTAGCACATGCGCCGCATTTTAATTTATCTCTCTTTTTCTCTTTCGCTAAATTCACCATGGGACAGAGTTACCGATAGCAAATAATAATTATACTAAAATTTTTTAAAAATAAATTTTCAGAGAATAAATAATGCTTGATCGTATATGACTTATTTATTAACACTAACACGAATTATAAGACAAAAGAAAATAAGAATTTCATTTCATTTTTAATTTTTTATTTTAATTTATGTACCTCTTTCTTTTCAGGTAAGATGTCTTCGTTAATCTCTTAAAATATATCATAAAGTAAAAGGTATTAGTAGACTTTAAAAAAATTATTTACTTATGTTTTTCTAATGCTAAAGCCAAATTAGCCGTGATGAAGTAATAACGCATTTAAAATCACTTTGAAAATCCGGAAACTCTAACGCCAGTAAGGAATTTTCTCTTGCATCATAATTAATACGAAATGCGTAGAAGGCCTAAATCTTATTAGTAATACTTCTATTTAAATAGTTTGGTGTAAACAATAGGCTAAATAGACTTGACGTTATACCGATTATATGTGGAGAATTAATTTTAAAAAAAATTGTTAGTTGTCATAGTTTAAAAACCGTCAATCTAGTATCATATGGCCGTGCCATACTGCCTTCTGACATTTCCAAAATCAAAAAATTTTTGCCGGGATTAGAGGACAGCTTCATTGCTGAATGCTTACAGCTGAAGCCATTAGAGTGAATGAGGAGGCGAAACTAACCTTTCACTCTAACAAAATAGGCAACAACTCTTATTTTTTCTTAATTATTTAAAAAAAAATTCAAAGACAATAGGAAAAAAAATTAAACAGTGGTGAAAACCAAAATGTAACCCTGTTGCCACTTCATTATTATACCCTACACCCGAAGGGATGAGGGTATATTCACTTTGTTCTTCCGTTTGTAACGCATTAAAGGAGGCGTGGCAGGTATTGAAAAGTATATATATTCTGGCTCAGAATCAACTCCTGATTCGATTTAGCCATGTCCGTCCGTCTGTCTGTCTGTCTGTGGTGTTAATTAGTGCTTATGTTTTTCATTTTCAGAAATAGATTAAAATCATTCTTATATTGTCCCTAAAAATTAATGAATCAATCCCCTTTTTCTGTCTTTATGTCTTTAATCATTATCGACTTTTCTGTATCTACCATATATACACAAATCCATCGTTTTAATACCATCGTTTGCATTGAAGTCTGCAAACAAAATCTTGGATTTATCTAAATCCGTGTTTTGTAAACACCGTATTATATGTAAATATGTAAACAATATAATATGCTGTTTACATAAAACGGATTTAGATAAATATGGGATTTCTTATCATTTAATAAAAACAGAAGAAATTCAAGATATATCTAAATCCGTGTTATGTAAACACCATATAAGAATCATGATCTTATCTGCATTATATTCCAAAATATTTTCACCACAAAAAAGTTGAAAATCGTTTTTGGCAACACTGCCATCAATCAGTAGCCGATGTTTTTGTACATATACCTTTCTCTCTCCCACTTGACCAATAACGAGAGCATGTTGCAGCTGCTGCTGTCAGTCGCATTTTTGTCGCAGTGCTGTCAATTTGACAATTAAAATCGTCGTGGAGTTCAATCTGAACAGATCGAGTGTTACAAGCGCGCAGTTGATTTTTGTAGAAAAATTAGAAGGAAATCAAATTAAAATAAATAAATTCTGTGTGAAACAAAGGAAATAATATATCAAAGTCGATTGTTTTTATTTTTTGGGTAAATGTCAAAGTGTAATAATAAATAAAAATAGAATTAATTGAAAATTCAAGAGAACTGCACGCAACAAGGAAAAGTTACAGACGAACGAAATCAAAAACAAAAACAAGAAATAATGAAAAAGTCATGAAAAATACATTGTGTAGTGAAAATATACTGAGACGACATAGAAAAAATAAAACAAATCAAAACCACATTGTCCCAGACAGATTCTTTTGGGGCTAGAAGATTTGTTAAAATGCTGTATAAAAACGGGCAAGAGCGCCCAAAAGAATATCCCTAAAATATTTCAGTTTTCATCATCTCCGTTGCACTGTTTTTGCTCCGCTGCGTTGGTTCTTGTGACTATGGGACAAACGCATGCATTGCGACCGACAAATTCTTACATTCTTGCCACAAAAATTTAAAAATAAGTTCAAATCATTGAGACGGCATCTTTTCCGACGTCGTCTGCCCTGCGAGCTGGTTTATTTTTATTTCATGATTTTCGTTTTTCTTTTCAATTTGTTCAATTTCAGATATTTTTTTTCTTTGTTTTTCGCTTTGGCTGTCTCTCATTGCTTTCCTTCTCGAGTCCTACATATAAATTTCGCTTCATCTCATCTCTGGCTTGTTCTTTTATTCCGTTCTTCGTTTTTCGTTCTTCGTTTACCAGTCGGTCTAACTAGTAAACCTTGGTAACAACAACAACAAAAACAATAGACGCATCTGCTAATTCGATTTTTTCAGATTTTTCCAATTTTGCTAGTTTTCGAACGAGGACCAGTTTTCGGAAAGCTGTACCGAAACGCGTGTACGTATTTTTAACATTTTGCATTTCTGGCTTGACTCCCGGAGAGTGCTTAGATTTTGTATTTGGTACCGTTCGCTTGTAGTTAATTGTCAAATAAATTTAGAGCATTTATTAAATAAATACAAATCAAAATAATTTATAAAAAAATGCTATAGAGAAAAAAAAAAATGCTGTAGAAAAAAGGATGCTGTATTCCTCTCTCTGTGGACACGATAAAGAGAGGGAGATGCTTGTGTGCGCGTGTGTATGCCGTAAATCCTTGTATCTAATGGATACTTTGTCATAATTTTCACTTTATTTCACCACCATCATAAACATCATTCATTATTTTATGTCATATTTTTCTCCCCTTCTAATCCTTGTTATATTTCTTTTAATTCTCATTTTTTAAAATAGGTATAATTCCTTTTTTTGAGTTGTTTCTGATTAAATAAATTAGTTCTAATAATAACTTTTCAATTCCTTGAATAAATTTTGGATGAATTAAATTTATATGAAGTTGGCATCTCTTGAGACATGCATACTCTCCGGAGAGTGGTGAAGTACAATCAAGCCTGTTTCTTAAATGAAAGTGAGAAATGTTGCCATTTATTTTTAGCATACAGTTTTTATAAAAGGAATTTTCCGATTGAAATAAATGATAAATCGGCAATACGATAAATCGGTTTGTATGAAGGAAATGCTCCATTTTCCGTGCATTTAATTTTTACGATTTCGGGTAACCCAACAACCGTGAAAATCGGGAATTATCAAGTAGAAAATATATCTCTCTTTCTTTAACGAAATAAATAAGTAAATTATTTTCAACTTATTTTTTAATTTTATAAAAAGATGGCGCCATTTTTATTGTGTTTCACACGCTAGTAGTAATAGCAGCAGCAGCGACACCGAAAGACCGTCTTTCATTCTTTTCTTTACTGTTTTTTCTCTTCTGTGAAATAAATAAAAATTTTGCGTAGAAAACTCGTTTTATTTTTTGCAGTAAAGTAAAAAAAAAATTCTTGCAAAAATTAATGCATTAAAAAAATAAATGAAAAGAGCAAGAGGAACAAAAGCCACAACATTAAGTATACAAATACATAATAATAAGTTCAACGTGAAAACAAATTAACAAAATAAAAAACTATAACAACAACTATAAAGTACGTATTTAAAAATCATTTCGTGTGCCAAAATCAGTTCATTGGAGAATTACTATAAGAAGAAAGCAAAAAAAAACACCACAAACAACAATAGTAGTAACAAAGAAAAGTCTAAATTAAATTTTATTTATTTTGAAATAAGTACATACGAATTTTAACGGATAATAGTTTAAAAATTTCAACCAAAAACAAACAACAAAAAAAAAAAACAATAAAAAGAAGAAACTGTTGAGTTTTTATAGAATTTTTTCTGGAAAAATCTAAAAACATTGTGAGCAGTTACTGCAGTTCCCAACAAACACAAAAAAAAGAAAACTATACAAACTTCATAATTTATTTGGTTTTTCTTCTCTTCAAACGTTATTAAAAAAAGCCGTCAAACTGTGGGGTTCCGGGGCTTTTTTCCTTCCTCCACAAGGAATGTATTATCCGGTAAGTATCCAAATGGATAATGGATAATTTTGAGAGGAAATTTTTAATAGATCTAAAGAAATATCGATGCCATAATATTTCATCGGTTCAATAAAAACCAGTTCAATAAAAATAATTCAATTTCATTTTTAAATTATTCAATAAACCAAAATATATACTCTTACATATTTAATATTATTAAATTTTTAGACAAAATTTACATAAATTTATATAAATGAAGAGTCTCTCAGGAAGAGGTGCCATTTTAAATCAATAGAAAAATGCAATACTTTTTGTGAATAGTGATGGAATTTTTATTGTCCTCCAAATTACAAGCTCTAAGATTTATAATGGAACACTTAATCTGCCAAATCGGCTCCGCTTCGGTTCCTCTTTTAAGTGATCATGCTTTTGATGAAATTTTTTATAAAATTTTCGCCTAATTTCGACTTTATTTTGCGCCAAACTCCCAAAACCACATCAAACTCTCACACTTTGCGAATGGAGTATTGGTTCGAATATTTTTCTTTGTTTTTTGAATTTGAATTTTCGGAGTGACATTTTCCTTTATTTACGTACCGAAACAGAAAGTTCTCCCTTTGCGTCACTTCGATTTTTGTGAGGAAAAGTTGCGTTTGTATTTTCATTCTAGGATTATAACTTGGCTTCTTCTAAAAGGTTTAAGTAATATAATCTTTTATGATCTCTAAAGATGACAATTCGAGTCGACATCATCTTTTTTAAATAAATAAAATTCATAAAAGACTAACTGCATTTTACACGCAGAAACAGAGAGCATATTTTCCTGAGCAAAATGAAAATCTAGTTAATTATAATTTTTTTTTTTTTATATTTAGCAAACACTTTTCCGAACACTTACAATAATTGTTTATTCTTCGATTGGTAAAAAAGAAACTAGATAAAATAAACTATTATTATTTTATGTACCTAACTCTAATAGAAAAATCTCTCACAAGAGGTTTTTTGAGTCTGATAAGAATATCAAATTTGTTCTTTCAACCAAAAGAAGTGATAAATTTGACATTTGAAACACATTTGAAGTTAAAGACTGTTAAAATAGGTTTTGTTAGGAGGGCATATTTTTTACGCATAATCCCTAATTATCTTTCTCACTTCGGTTTGGGTTTTCGTTTAATACGTCAAAGTATCCGGGACTTCAGTGACGCATCAATTGAAGTATGTAAATGTTTTTTTAACACTCTATAAAGAATTGTTCTGGTATTGTGTTGGTTATTCTTAGTTTTTTTTTTCTTTATTTTTTAAAGCTATTTACTTTCTTGGTCTTTGCGGTTTTGTCTCCTTTATTTATGTTTATACCCTACACCCGAAGGGTTAAGGGTATATTCACTTTGTTCTTCCGTTTGTAACGCATTAAAGGAGGCGTGGCAGGTATAGAAAAGTATATATATTCTGGCTCAGAATCACCTCCTGATTCGATTTAGCCATGTCTGTCCGTCTGTCTGTCTGTCTGTCTGTCTGTCTGTCCGTCCGTCTGTGGAAATCACGATTACAGGAGAACGAATAGAGGTATCGTCATGAAATTTGGCACGAATATTCTTTGTTATCCTACGCGGTTTGGTATTGAAAATGGGGAAAATCGGACCAGAGCCACGCCTACTTTTTATTGAAAATATGCACTCATCCATGCTTTTAGTTCAAATTCTTGGCTTGTAGACCAAATTTTCAGCTAAAATTTTATTTCCGAGTACACCGTCTTAGACTAAAATATATTGTCAAAAATGGGCGTGACACGCCCACTTATATACTATACCATATAATGGGGTGTTTGGTAGGAAAAGCGGGGTTGTAGATGAGTTAAGAGATCATAGATAGATTGCTCCCTGTAAATTTAAAAAAGTAGGTGTCACCCGCCCACTTTTTACCACTTCGACAGATGCGGGTGTAGGGTATATGAGCTTCGGCCAGGCCGAAGATAACGCTCTTACTTGTTGTTTATTTGCGGTAGTTGCGGTAGAGGTTGACCTCCGAACGGGTGATATTTTCAAACTTGGTTACCCTTCCTTTTTTACTTCTGCATCTTTCTGCATTCTTTCTGGGCTTTCAATACTTTATTATTTGTATTTATTTATGCTGCTTATAAGATGTTTATACAAACTACCGCCTCGCCATCTAGTGTCAATATTTATTAATTAATATTTAATTTCTCTTATTTACTGACGCCGATTGAAGTCACTCGATCGTCAGCGACCGACATTCTCATTGTTTACGTACCTACATATGTTAAAATTGTTGTTTATTTACCATACTTGTATGTTCTTCATGAACTATTTATATACGTTTATGAATATTTTCTGGGGAAAAAACAACAAAAGAAAAAACTATTACTTTGAGATGTATGTACATATGTGCATACGTACTTACTACTATATGTACACTCATGGCCAAAATAATAAGTACACGCTTTAAGAACAAATATTTGTAACTAAATAATTTTTGTTCGATTTGAATCATCATACATCCAGTGTCGATAGCCACTAGCGAATATAGTGGCGGCCGTTTCATTAAACACTAAAAGCGCACTCGTTGTTGACCCTTTTTAAAAGATTTTTTTTATTTTTTTTTTGTATATATCTACAAATATGTTCAATTTATGTTCGATTTATCTCTTAATGTGTTGTATATAATTTTGAAAACAAATTTCTACCCAAAAACGTATATAAAAATACTACTTATATATAATAATACATCCAAATAAAGGGTTATCCATTTCGAGTTGCGGAAAGTAAAGCCCTGCCGTTTGGCAGCTGTCAAATGTCAGTGTCATCATCCGAACTAGCATTTGTTTAGTGGAAGGTTTGCTATTTTACAATGTGGAACGTTTTACCATCGAACAACGCATTAACTTTGTTAAAGCATTCTACACAATTGATGATGATTCTGCTGTGGCCGCATTTTGGGCTTTACGACAAGAAAGTACATTTTCAAACGTAGTGAAAAAATTCGAAGAATTTGGATCGGTTACAGACAGATTGTAAGGCCTGTGCATCATCGCTTCGCATGTTCGATCGAAAACATTGCTGCTGTCAGCCGTAGTGTTGAGGATAACCCAAATTTATCGATTCCACGGCGCGCTCGGCATTTGGGCAATGATAAAGGACTTCTTGTGGCCTGCACTTGAAGGTATGGATCTGGACGATATGTGGTTCCAGCAGAACGGCGCCACAAGCTACACAGCACAGCCGGTTTTGGGTTTAATGCATGAGAAATTTCCAGGACGCGTTATTTTGCGATTTGGCGATATTAATTGGCCACCAAGATCGTGCGTTCTGACGACTTTGACGGATTTCTTCTTGTGGGAAATCCTGCGCGATAGACCGTATTTATGCGAACAATACCTCAATTTTGGAGCATTTAAAGAACGACATACATCAAGTTATTGCCGAACTATCGCTTGACTTATGCCAAAAAATCATCGAAAATTACCTCAAAAGGATTGAGGTAATATCAGGCCTGCCTGATATTGTTTTTCACGCATAATGGTAAAGTTCATCATATTGAAATAAAAATTCAATCGATATCTGAATATTTAGTGTGCTTTTTTATTCACTTTCCGAAAGAAAAAATGGATAACCCTGTACATTGAAGCGCATTAGGTTAGCATTTAGAGACGAAAACATGCCTTTTAACATGTTCTTTCAACAAATTAGTACAAATTAGTTCTTTCAACATTACAATACAACAATACAATTTCAAACCAAAAAAAAATGTTTTAAAGAGGAAAAAAATCGTTCGTCTTGGTCGGAACTTCAAGTTTTTTATTTTAGAGTTGTTTATTTCATTTTGAATTTTAGTTTTAAAGTTGAAAATTAAACTGAAAATTAGAAGTATACCTAAATAATTTTAATTAAAAACAATAGATCAAACAGATTTAGGTTGAAAAATTGCATTTTTAGTTGAAAAAGAAAGTACGCATTATTCGAAATAAAATTTTTAACCATAAAAGTTGACATTAGGTTGAAATTTTTGCATTTGTAAAAAACTTTACGCTTCTAAGTTAGAATTTAAGACTTCATAATTGAAAAAGTAGGTTTCTAACTTTAGAAAACCGAGTTTCAAACCTATAAGATTGGATTTCAGTATTCTAATTCCAGAAAAGTTAGAATGGTTGAAAACTCAGTGTAATTATTTGTCCAGTTTTCTGGACCAGAAAAATGTGGATTTCCTATAATTTCGTGTTTATTTAGTAAATTATCTTTTTCATAGTCTTTCTTTACTATGGAAAGATTTCAGATAAATTGTGGTTTCTCTTCGAAATGATTTTGTTTTTTTTGTTTATTTTATTTGAAAATGCAATAAAGGAAACATCTTCGTGTAACTTTTATTTTGACTGTGACTGTACGTACATGTTTATACGTATGCGTGGTATTACGTATGCACGTGTACGTCTATAATTAATGAATTTTTTCTATTCACATTCATTGTCTTCATTACCAGAGCATAAGAAAAGATCTTCATGATTCGCTTAATTATTTTTTATTGTTTTAATTTATTTTTTGGAAAAACGCAATGACGAATGAAGTTGTGAAAAAACATATAAAAACATTTACGCACCTTCGAAATATTTTGTCATTATTAAAAATGTCAAAATATTCGAAAACTCAAAGATATATTATGTATTTATGAAAGATTTATTATAAAAAAATTCTTTCTTAAATTATAATCGATCATTTTAAAAGGTCATAAAAATATAAAAAATCTATCGTTCAAAAAGTCTGTTAAAAAGTGATTAGGATTCTGTTAATTTACTGCAAAAATTTTTAAGTATAAATTGTTATTAAAAATTATTATATATCAATGGGGTTGGTAACGAAATCCCGAAAGACAAAATCCCGAACGACAAAATCCCGAACGACAAAATCCCGAACGACAAAATCCCGAAATGACAAAATCCCGAAACGACAAAATCCCGAAATAACAAAATCCCGAAATTACAAAACTAGTTTTTCGGTATTCTCCATCTTCTTGAACATTTTAAAACCACTAGCAAACAATTCCAAGGAAGTAATAAAAAATTACTCTTATTTTACTTCTCTAAAATTATTATTAAAAAATAAAAAAAAAAAACATTATTAAAAAAATTTTAGCAGAGCCCTCTCGGAGGCTCTGAGGTGAGGTGATGTAAGGTTTTTTGCATACAGGTTTTTCCGCGTATTTGCAGCCTTCGGCTGCGGCAGGGATCATAACCCTCAATCAGCAGAATCCTCACGGTCATGTGAAGTTTTTTGCATACAAGTTTTTTCGCGTATTGGCGGCCTTCGGCCGCAGCAGGGATCATAACCCTCAATCAGCAGAATCCTCACGGTCATGTGAAGTTTTTTGCATTCAGGTTTTTTCGCGTATTGGCGGCCTTCGGCCGCGATCATAACCCTCAATCAGCAGAATCCTCACGGTAATGTGAAGTTTTTGCATACAGGCTTTTCCGCGTATTGGCGGCCTTCGGCCGCGGCAGGGATCATAACCCTCAATCAGTAGAATCCTCACGGTCATGTGAAAATTTTTTGCATATTGTAGATTATAACCTTCAGACAACAAAATTCTCTCGATATTACAACTTTGCTTTTCTGCCATTGTAAAAAAAGGCAAGTAGGCGCGTACTACGAATTGGAAAAAACTGTGACTTAAATGTCATTTCTTTATTAATTAAAAATTTTATTTCGTGATTTTCGGGATTTCTCATTTCGGTATTAAAAATTTTTCGGGATTTTGTCGTTTCGGGATTTTGTCGCATCGGGATTTTGTCGTTTCGGGATTTTAAAATTTTTCGGGATTTTGTCGTTTCGGGATTTTGTAATTCGGGATTTTGACTGTCTCCCATATCAATGCTTTTGATAACATTCATTTAACAGAAATTCATTTGTAGCTTTTAACAATACATGAATTACATTAAATCAACCTAATATTTTGTTAAATATTCGTTCAGTATCACTTTACGGAAAGTACAATATTCGAAAACTCAAAGATATATCATGTATTTATGAAAGATTTATTAAAAAAAAATTCTTTCTTAAATTATAATCGATAATTTTAAAAGGTCATAAAAATATAAAAAATCTATCATTCAAAAAGTCTGTTAAAAAGTGATTAGGATTCTGTTAATTTACTGCAAAAATTTTTAAGTATAAATTGTTATTAAAAATTATTATATATCAATGCTTTTGATAACATTCATTTAACAGAAATTCATTTGTAGCTTTTAACAATACATGAATTACATTAAATCAACCTAATATTTTGTTAAATATTCGTTCAGTATCACTTTACGGAAAGTACAATAATTTTTTAATAATATTTAATAACGAAATTTCAAATTAACGAATTATAAGAAAATGACAGCAAATAGTCTGTTTATACGATAGTTTAATTGTTAAAAATATCTTACATTCTGTTGATGATTATGAAACAGTTTACTTTTAGAGCTTCGTTAACGTTTTAGTAGTATCAGAGTAACATCAATAGTTTCATTTCAAAACTCTTCATTAATTCATTTCATTAATTTATTTTCTCTTGTTGTGCGCTATTATTCACTTTTGACAGGTTAACAATTTAAAAACCAAGCTTTTTGTATGTTAGAAATTGAAAGTTTCTTACCGACTCGGTTCAGTTCGTGAGCTTCTTCTCTGTTTGTGATATTTTACTCTTTTTTGGCAATTTTTTTAATGAATATATCAGAAATGTTGTTTCGTCTACGATAAACAATAAAAAGAAATTAAATAATGTATAAAAAAAAACACATTAGATGAAAAAACAAACCAGTTATTGTGAGTAGACTTTTCTTTAGTTACAAGCAGGTTTTTTGTTTCTGCATTTAATTTGAAGGTTAGGTTGAATGCTTAACTACTAGTGCATTAAATGCTGGTGGTTAATAAACTTGATGAGCTTAAGGAATTGCTGCTGTCCCATGTTTTTTGGTCTTCTCGAATTAATTTCATGTTTCACTATAAAACAAAAAAAAACGCAATAAAATTGTTTCATAACTAACCAGTTTTTTGCAAATATTTTTCTGGCACTATATCACTGCAAATTATCTTTTTCTTAGATGTTGATGCCCTCCCTCCCTTTTAAATTTTTGCGGGGAGGGGTAAATGATGTGAGCGAAAGAAAGAAACTTTTGTATATTCGGTTCTAATATTTAATTAAATTCTCGTAGGGAAGTAATAGTGTAGAGATGAAAATATCCTTACTCGGCGAAAAATATTGTTGTTTTATTAAATTTTTAATTACTAAAAAATAATGATATTGTTTTCTTAATTTTTTGATTATTAAAAATATAAAAGAATATTCGGTCCTAGCAAATTAAAAGCGTTAAAGAGAAAATATTAATTTTTAGCTTACTTTAGTAAAGAAAAAAAATTAGAAACTATATATAAATTATAATAAATTCAGAAAAAAAAGAGAATTCTGTGTTGCCTAATACGATATAATATAAATAACTAACACTAAGGAGCTTTCTTTATTAAAGACAAATTTTTTGCCTCGATGTAAATTATAACTACTTAGAGAGTAAAACTTTAAAAAAATTAAGTACGTATTGCACAATATTTTACCAACCCCTAAAGATATTATCGAATAAATAAATAACCATTCGAAATATCGAACACTCCTTTTTAAGTAATTTCTTTTAAACAAGAGGATTTTAGCTTTCTTTAGTAAGGAAAACTTGATAAACCATGTATTGATATAACGTTATAATAAAAAAAATTTGTATATTGTATTATTATATATAATACGTATTATGATTGTGATGTCTATTTGTCATTATTAATGGCGTATAGTGGCGTATAGTGAGAAATTATTTCTTATAAAATTATAGAAAAAAAACCAAATTGTTAATAACAAGTGCATCATACGTATGATGTTGCTCCAATTGTGACAACATGCGAAATTTTTTAATAAACTAATTTAATTTATTGAAAAAAATATAGAAATTTTGTTACCGGAAACCTCTTCACTAAAAACATAATTGAAACATCTTCGCCAAATATAATGTGTAATATATCGCAACATATATTCGTACATACATGATGACACACACATTTAACTCTGCTATCGTTACGCTTACCAGGAACAACGGGAGACGTGTAAATGCAAAAACGACTAAACGAACACTTAAACGAATTTCAACCCAACGAAATGCTTCAGAGTATACGAGCTCAAAATGTGGCTTCCGTTCTCGTTCTTTGTTACTCGAGAACGTTCTCATTCGACTTAAATGAACTTTAATTGAAATAATTTTCATTATATTACATGTACTTATACATATTTGCTATATGTATATAGTATATATCGTATATCGTATGTTATGAAGGAAAGAAAACTGATGACTACAAGCTAAAATGATGTTACTTTCGAACTCAACAACACCAACAAAGACAATGAAACCGTTTAATGGCGGTGGCCAACTCAATTGATGTACAAGTACACACATATTATGATGATGATGATGATTTTGTCGGCTGCGATGGTGCGGGATGGATTATGCGGGACTTTTGTAAGAGGCAGCATACAGATCTACAGTCGAATTTGCTGAAGAATGTCTTCTTGTTCTTTTATTTATTCATTGCAGCGGATGATACGAATGGTGGCTCCTTTTGCGTGTGGTTATTACAATATGAAATAAAATATAAGGGTTTCAAGGAATAACGACGTGTTTGCAATGTGGTCAAGGCGGTGGTAGTAACGAAAAGCATGGTGTGGTTTTGGTGGTGGTGATGATGATGGTGAGAGTGATGAGGGTGCTCGTATGTAGTTGTTATAGTAGAGGTGATGGTTATGATGCCCGGTAATGATGTTGTAATGCGGTAGTGGTTGGTGTTCTTGATGGTGTTGGTTAATGCTTATGCTGGTAACTTTGATAGCGATGATTTTGATGGCGCAATTTAAATTAAATGAATTTTACTTCGGTCATGTCTTTCCTAAAGATAATGTATGTATACTCGTATATCTACAGTTACACGTACATACATATGTATATACGAATGTAGTTGCGTATAATAAATGTATAACATGTGCCCGACCATCTATAGATGGTAAATAACTTAACAACGCAATTGAAAATTCGTCTTCAATTTAAAAGTCTTCCTTCTTTCCTCGAAAATTAGAAGAGTGTGACGCAGGAAGAAAACATTACTCACTCTCGTTCTCAGCTCGCTATAGAAAGAAATAATAAAAGAGACGGACCGACAATAAAAACGCAAAAAACAAATTGCAAAGACTAAAAAATACAAAAGAAATAATTTGTTTGGAAAACTGTTGAAGTATGTATGTACAATACATGTACCGAAATGTGCCAACTGTACACCTAAATTGTATGTTTACAAAAACAAAATAGTAAATACTACAACCGCAGGATGTATGATCATGAAGACGGGAATGGTATCATGTTGATTGTAATAGCAAAATATATAAAACAGAAATAAGGTCGTTAACATCTTCTTGATAGAAGTCATCATCCCTAATTCTCGAAATAATGATGATGAAAAAAGTGGTGGCGGGGGGTTAAAAAGCAATAAAATCAGTCTATTTTGGCAAATTTTTTGAAAATTTATTACATTTTGAGGTAATAAATTCTGAGTTTTCTAGTCATTTTAATTATTTAAAAAAAAAAAATAAAAATACAGTTTTTATAAAAAATGTATTGTTATAAAAAAAACATTTTTAATGAAAAAAAAAATTTTATAATATTTTTTAATTTTTTTAATATTTTTTAATTTTTTTTTATTATTTTTTTTTCTTTATTTTCTATAATGCGTTTTTTTAAACATTCACAGAGTTGACGATATATTCATGGTCACCACTGTCTTAAATGGTCGAAATCAAGGATAGTTTTATTAACATCTTAGGGGCCCCTTCTGGATATAGAATAACGCCTTCAAAAACATTAACACAGCCTATCATTGAATTGTCTTTTAAACCTCGAAGTACTACACCACACTCTTTAAAGTTGTGCATCCTATTAGTGAATTCGCGTGTCCGCCTCTTAGGCCTTCGCTATTGCCATTTTCAGCGCATTATTTCTTTCATTCGTACACTCAGAAAATAATGACGTGCTAAGAGTTATGTTTCCGGGTTTTGTGGAAACCATGACCAGGCGTTCTTAATTCAAGTATTATAATGCTTTAATGAAGCCTGTCCTATACTTACGAGAAGCCAAAAAATTGTAAATTGCAGCAATTTTTGTCTTATTTTTAGCTTTTTATAGAAAATTTGAAAAAAAACGAATAATGTATACAAATTTTTGGCATGCTTAATAATGCTTAAAATAACAAAAATGACATACTAGGCTCAAAATTGAGTAATCGTGCTTACCGCAAGCATTTATTTTTCTGAGTGTAGTTGTGCTTTACTTCTTCTCGTTTTTCTTCTTTGATTTAGCTCAAATGCAATTAACCAGGCTCTAATTTGTGCGTTTATTTGTTTTTATTCAATTGTCTGCCTTATGTCTGGCCCTAGTCGCTCACTTTCTCATCCTTTCTCTCTTTTCAACAATTGCTTTTAAAGATTACAAAAATAGGGTGAAAAGCTTCAGATAATACTCGTTTAAGCCTCTTTAAAAAGCTTCCAGCTTATTGTTAAAAATTAAGTAAAAAAAAAACAGCCTATTTTTTTCTAAACCGTTATTTACGATTTACTGGTACATCATTTTGTGTGATAATTTTATTAGTTTTTTCTATTTTTTTCTCTTTGCGTTTGTACTGAAAATTTTATGGAGATTTGCAATAATTATTAGTAATAAAATAAAAATAGAAATTAGATAAAAAAAACAACACAACCGACAATAACAGCAACAACAACGGCTACGTTTATATGCGTCAATAACAGCAATTGCAATAAATTGCGGTCATTCACTTGACAAACAATGAATTGTTTAATAGATATGTACAAGATAACTTACACAATAATTAACATCTAGATAGTATTTATATAAAATAAAATAAAATTTAATGATACGTGATATCGTGAATAAGCAAATACATATATTGCACTTCCCGTTTGATGAAATTTAACGATAAAAGAATAGCTCTTAAACTGTTTCGATTTAATGCTACCTGACGGCGTCCTTTGCAAGCAGAACTTATTTATTTTATGAATGAAATAATTATGTCCGATCTTTACGATATCAATTTTCAAAGATTTTAAAGTTTTCATAATCACTTTTCGCCTCTAGTCGCCCAAAATCTAATAACAGTTATAGAAGATATATATGTACATACATATATGTATATATATAATATATCGGTCATTTTTCAATTTTGCTTTACATGATTTTAAAGGTGTTCGTTTATTACTAAAAGCTTGATGCATATTTTTTTGCATTTTTTCGTCTTTCTTCTTCAAAGTATTTGAATAAATATAAATATTAATGAAGGCAGAAACAAGTTCAACGGCTGTCTGTCACAAACGCAATACATCAAAAAGGCAATAATTATATTTTTATTAATCACAACAAATGGCAAGTTGCAGAAAAAAGTCAGCAAAAAATATACATACATTCATTAACCTAAAACCAACAAAAACAAATAAAAACGTATTTCTTAATAAGTTTATTAACCGCTCGTTAATTTTTACTTATATTTCTCCAAACTGTCAGGTACTGACAGATAAATCTTTGATACTTTGTCATTTTGTTTTGTACAGACGTGCTTTAGTATAATTTAAGTTATGTCTAAATATTGTACTTGTTTATGTGTTTCGTCTAAAGTGAAGTGTTTTTTGTTACTGCTACTGAAATTTATCCCACGCGACAGTTTTATAATCATTAAGTTACTTTTTTTCTAAAAAAGGTCTTGTTCTTGAAAAATTAGCAAATTCAGTGTTTTTTTTCTCTAATAATATCTCCATTTTTTATTTAGTCGTTACGGAATTAGTTTTTCTTTTTTATTGTTTTTAATAATTTTGTCATTGCTTGTCGTCTGAGCTTTTCTTTTTATTGAAACGGTTATATCGATTATTACTAATTAAAAGTTAGATTATTCTTAACTTTTGGTTCATTAACATTTTTCACCATTAGCATTTTATAGTGTCATAAATCATTGAATTTAGTGTTAGTGAAATTCTAATGGTCGGGCTTTTTTCTCCTATAATCATTTATCAGAATTAGTATCTTTAAAAGACGAACAATTTGCAATAAAATTGACATATTTATTGTCTTTACGTATAATGCCTTTTAAGTACTAAAAATGCCATTAAATATTTTAAAGACTTTTTTAAAACATCAGATATTTGAGCTATAAGTAAATAGTTATTTTACATAGATTTTGTTGTACATTCCTTTCGGATCTAAGCCAGAATTGAATACATTTCAATTCTCGGAAGTGTTCTTTGAGTACAATACTTTTATTAACATTAAATGAATTACTATTAAAGAAAATAACGTATTAACATTATCTTAACAGACTATATATAGTTATTATTAATACTATACGAATACTATACTATATACTATATAAATATAGTTATTATTAGTTATAGTTATTATTATTATACAGTTATTGATAGCATTTTTATGAAAATTATTTGTTGTGATTACGCGTATTTCATGCTTCGTAAATCTTCAGTAACTCTCTCAGCGTTATTTACGAGAACATAAAAAGTATTACAAAAACTTTAAAATTAAAGAATAGGAAAAAAGTTCAATGTTAGTGTACATCCTTGTAAAGGCAAAGTTTTAAACTATAAAAAGTGTCTGTGTCTAAATTTTTCCCCATAAAAAATAACTGAGGGATAAAATAAATTTTTTCTTTTCTCTTCTCTTCTTCATAATTCCTCCATTCACTGACTTTTTATTAAGATTTAAAGTATCAGAAGAAGTGAAACAATACTGTGCTTAACAGATAACTACTGTTTAACATACTCGTACAAATTGTTCCATTGTCATTGTTGTTATGGGATGAGATTTTTGGTAAAGAAATGATATTGTAAATATCATAAACGAGAAAATCAGTTTATTTGAAACTTTTGCAAGAAAAATATGGAAACACTTTTGAAAAGCATGTAGGATGGATAGTTCCACTCCTGAGACCACTCCCTGCTTACGCCTCGCCTTCTTTTTGAAGGCAGGTATAGTATGTTATCGTATAGTATGATATGGTATAAAATTCTTTACCAAAAAAAAATTTACACACTTAATAAAAATTTCATCTGCACTATTATTAATATTATTATGACACTGAAAGTCAGACAATACGTGGGCGTTCTCAACCCATTTGTTTCTAATTTTAAATTTTTAAAATAATTGAAGAATTGCTTTAATAACACTGAAGAAGTCATTAAAGAATTAAATGTTAATATAAAATGTGACCCTAACCTTAAAAACATTTAAAACATTGTAATAAATAATAGTGTCAAAAGAAACACACTGTTAACTAAAAAAAAAACGATGGAAATGTTAAGTAACAGTGAAAAATGTAAAAAAACTCAAGATTGAGGGTCAAACACTGTTAAAAACTGTTAAAATAATACAAAATTATTATTGCCTACAAAACAGTTAAGAAAACTATATGCTTACTGTTAACTGCAAAACCGTCAATTGATAATTTTTTACTCGTAAGCATCTAATCGTTTAAAGTTTAACCAAAATAAATTTTAAGCTGTTGAACGATAGTCTTCATAAATATACAAAACTGCAAATCGAAAAACTATCGATTCTAACAGCTTTAAATAATATAAATGTGAAAACTGGTAATCAAAATCTCTTAGCTGGATTAATAGATTATTAAAACTGTTATAACAGTTGAATGAAGCTCACTCTGAAGAGAGGAAAAATAATGCAGAAAACTGATATTCGAACACTGTTAGTTGAAAAAATAATAAAACTGTTATACGTTTGCGTTTTAAAGCAATAAATATAATAATACGGTCTGTAAATAAAAAAACTGTTAAACGCTAACCGAAAAATTCCGAGCATTGTTTTAAAAATTTATAAAAAGTTTTATTGGCTTTTTATAAATTTTTAAAACAATGCTCGGAAGGCTTTAAATGCTTATGAAGGCTTTAAAATATTAATTGAACTGTTATTTAATAAATTGTTCAGACTATGAAATTTTTGTTAGGAAACTGTTAAATTAATTAGGAAACTATTGAATGATTTGGAAACTATTATCTTAAATGATTTAGAAAACTGTTAAGTGTTGTTGTTAAAACTGTTGTTAAATAGTTGTTAAAACTGTTAACTGAAACTGTTAAATGATTTAGAAAGCTGTTAAGTGATTTACGAAACTGTAAATGATTGAGGAAATTATTAAATGTTTTAGAAGACTCTTAAATTATTTATGAAACTGTTAGATTATTCAGAGAATTGCTAAATGATTTAGGAAACTGTTAAATGGTTTAGGAAACTGTTAAAAGATTTAGAAAACTGTTGATTTAGAAAGCTGTAAATGATTGTGGAAATTATTAAATGTTTTAGAAGGCTTTTAAATTATTTATGAAACTATTAAAGGATTTATGATTAGATTATGTTAGATTATTTAGAGAACTGCTAAATGATTTACGAATCTGTAAAATTAAATATTAAATGATTTAGAAACCTACTAAACCTACTAAATATTGAAAAACTCTAAAACCGGTATAAAAGAGTGAAAAAAAAAATGTATTTGTTTCTTTATAAAAGTTGCTTAACCTAACTAAAAATCTGTAAAACTATTAAAAGTCAAGAACTAACATTACGTCATCAAGCGTCATCATCGGAACAATTCTTCTCAGTCATGAACTGATTGTCAACATTTTCAGAAGACAAACATACAAGCGATTCTATTCAATTAAATCCGTGATTATATTGCGATATTATATAAAATTTTATGCATCTTGTTTAGTAGATTTCATGAATACTATTATCAAATCAAATAAACGCAAATGCAATTTATATATTTTTTTCTTTTTGACATTCTCTTGAATAAATAATCACCTGCTTAAATCTTTAGCATTAGAATTTACATAATTGAAAATATTGAATTTATAAATAAATATCTCTTCTTGTATGATGGCAAATGAATATGCTGTGATGTTTGGTGCTATGATGAATGCTGTGTACAGTAATTGCAATCTATGAGTATATGATTATATGCTTTTAATGAGCTCATCATTTATTTTTATTATTTAAGTGCAGAAGCAGAAGATCGAGTGGTTAAATATACATGTTAATGCGTATGTACTCGTATGTATGTTTGTATGTATGTATGTTTATATGTACATATACATTGATGAATATAGATGGATCGTTTACTTACTTGCCAAATCCATTAACTTCACTTTATTATTTTTTAATTATAAATTCAAAAGCACTATAACTAACGTTTTTAAAAAAAAAATTAATTCTCAAAATTTTTATTTCTGGACTTATACGCATTGGCTTCTAAGCGGCTCAAATGACAATAAGTATTTTGCCGAGTGACTTATGTACTTTATACTTTATACATAGTTTATTACTTTTTCGCTTTTAGACATTTTATATTTTATAAAGGTAAGTGATTTAGTAATTAAATCATTTATAATTATACATATGTACATACATACATATCTACGTACATATGTATATACAGCTATGGGTATAGGTCGTTTTGGATAGTAATCAATGATAATTATACAAAAGTATTTACCCAAGAATGAATGCCAAACTAAACCAGTTAAATTGAGACAAACAGACTGTTTCAAAATGTCGAAAAAAAAGTTCAGTGAATTATTGTTCCCTAAATGAACTATAGAATTTGAATTCAAAATATTGGAATTGACTGAGAAATACTGAATTTGAAATGAATTTTGAATGCATTATTAAATTTGAATGAAAAATATTGAATTTTAAACTAAAAAAATTGATTTTGAAATAAAAAAATATTGAATTTAAAATAAAAAATATTCAATTTGAAATAATTTTTGAATGCAGTATAAAATTTGAAAGAAAAATATTGAACTTTAAATGAAAAATATTGAATTTTAAACTAAAAATATTGAATTTTAAACTAAAAATATTGACTTTAAATTGAAAAATATTGAATTTGAAATGAACATTGATTGCAGTATGGAATTTAAATTAAAAATATTGAATTTGAAATGAAAAATATTGAATTTGAAAAGAAAAATATTGTATTTGAAATGAAAAATATTGAATTTTAAACTAAAAATATTAAATTTGAATGAAAAATATTGAACTTGAAATGAAAAATATTTAATTTTAAACTAAAAATATTGAATTTGAAATGAAAAATATTGAATTTTAAACTAAAAATAGTGAATTTAAAATAGAAAAGATTGAATTCGAAATGAAATAATTGAATTTAAAATGAATATAATTGAATATGATATAAAAATTAATAATAATGAATAAATGAATAATAATAATAAGTCATTTGGAATGAAAAATATTGAATTAGAAATGAAAAACATATTTATATATACATATATTCAGTCAGTTTCAACCCTTTCAACGATTCCTTTCAATATCAACTGAGAAATTAGGTTTACATCTTAATAATGAATATTATCTTCTTTCATCAGTCCCAGAAAAAAATGTCCACTATTTCTCGTCAACTCAAAGCGGAGAGTTAAATTTATGATTAATTTATTATCGTTAATATATTGCAAGGTATGGATTATAAACCTTCGATTAATAAAATGAATATTTGATTCTGAAAAGACAAGAACAAATGATCATTGTTCGTCAAAACGGTTTTTATATTATTCTTATGCAAGATATCGTTTTTGGCGATGACGTTTTCTCTGACATTCTCCTCATTTTGTGTCAGTTTAACCTTTTGAGATAACCTTTTCTAGGAAGTTGTTTTTATCAATTGCGCCGCATTCGTTCGTATTCGTCTGTTGTCTGTATTCGTATGCTTAAATTTTAAAAAAGTAAAAATAGAAAAAAAAGATTTTTTAATTAAAAAAGAATGAAAAGCGAAGATTTTGTGTCACCCTGTGGGTTGATGATCATGGCTACGATCGATGTTTGCGAGGAGAACAGGAGAACAAGAACAGAAACAAACGATTGCATTGTTTAAAACTTCTTCTTCTTCTTCTTTTCGTATGCTTATTTCTGTTCTTTCTCTCTTCTATTCCTTTGAATGATGCTAGTGTTGATTTGTGTTTTTTTTTTTAATTTAAAAATTTTATTATTTATTTTTTGCTCTTTTGTTGTTCTTCTCTTTTTTTTTTTGTGTAAATGCTGTTGTCAATGATAGTACTTTTGCATCGGTCCTATCTTCGTTGTTTCGTTTCGTTCATTTGTCGCTGTAATACCTTTTATCGATAGTGATGATAACCTTAACCTCATGAAGCCAAGCAGCCAAGTGTAAACTAAAAATAAAACTTCAACGACATTGAAACTTCGCTTATTTTTATTTTAATTAAAATAAATGTTTTTTCTTATTTTGTTTTTTCAGTTTTTTCCTTGCAATGTACCACCGCACTACGGTACGTTACAAACTACGGCTCCTAAATAAAATAAGACATAAATAAGCAACAACAAAAAAGAAAAAAGCTACTGAAGACTGAAACGAACGACCGACGACAACACGAAGACGATTGACATGTTGTCCTTCCGTTTGCAAACCAAATTAATTAAAATTCTAAAGTGTTGCTACGTGAGCAATTGGCTCAAAAATAAATTTGTAATATACAATGCAATGTCTTTAGCAACTAAAATGGCAATTATGATGTAATAATAATTGAAAAAACAAAAAAAAAAATAAGAATTTAAGTACACAATTTTAGTGATTTTGAAATCTTATAACTATGGTTGTCATTATTTTTCCATAAGAATGAATTTTTTCCATATTCCATTAATTTCCATTGCGAAAATAATCATCTAGACAATACGTTTAAAACCGTTATGGTTCTAATAAAATAAAAGAGAAAAACAAGTCTCTCGATTTACGCGGTCTACTGGTTGTAAAATTTAATTTTAACACGGTTTAAGAGCAAAATAACTTAAATTTACACAGTTTTAAATATGAATTCAACACGGTGAAGCCCTATAAAATGGAAAAATTAAATTTTTTGTTTGTTTCGTAAATTATATCACGTGAATTATGGACTGGAATTAAACTATTTTAATTTAAATGGTTAACTCTAGAAAAAATCTAGCTTGTGAATCGACATCTAAGAGCACCTAATTTTACGATATTTCTAAAATTTAAGATCAATTCAATGATCTATGAAATACAATAATTCTTTAAAATAAACATGTACGAAAATATAACTATATTAAAAATGAAGTTTTGGCAACATTATCATCATAACATTTGACAGTAAAAATAAACTGTTTAAAAAGAAAATAAAAAACATACGACTGTAAGCATCAACTGTTCTTATTGTTGTTATTGTTGTTGCTGTCGAAAACATACTACATCAAAAATAAAACCCATTCCAGCATAAAAACGTCCCGCTTAAAAATGTGGTATAATACAACCTTTCCTTTGCTACACACAAAACAAAGTGTTGGAGAAAGCATAAAAGATGAACCGTCTGGAATCTTTTAAAATGTAAAATGTTTTAGTGAGATAATGCTGAAGATGATGCAGTGTTATTGAATGCAGCAAAAATCATGGCAAAGAATAAACGAAATGGCTCGCTTCTCTATACTTTATGAACACTCTACGCAATATAAAATCTCCTATTAAATATTACAACCTTAAGGAAAGAGAATTTGGACCAAGAACAGAATAAAAACAGGAAAGAAAACCATTAGAAAGGATTGGATGATAAAACAATCCTCAAAAACAACTTGAAAAGTCACCCTTAGCAATAAAAATAAACGAACGGTGCTTGAGAAAAACGCTTTAACTGTAACTGTGCCAGAAATAACATCAAGAAATGTTAAGGAATAAAAGAAATAACAAATAACAATTTCATAACAAATTGAAATAAGGGCTTGGCGAAACAAGGTGGAATACGAGTTATTTTAATTTTCTTCAATTTTCTTTACATACGATTTGATATAATATATCGAAAAGTTAAATAAGTATGCATTATTTAAGAAATAAAGAGTTTTTTTGCGTATATTTGTGAAAACAGTTAAGCATCAAAGACTGAAAAAAATTTTTAATTATTTATTCGTTGTTTTTTTTAAATAGATCTAAACTAATCCGATATAAAAGTACTCATTATATAAAAAATACCAGAGCAATTTATTTTAATTTGGCTGCCAAGAAATATACAGTACATATTGCCTAATACGTATGTACATATATACCATTTATACCATATTATCATAAAATATAATATATTTATAATAGCTATGCATGTAAAAAAGATCATTAGTTTTTTACATCACGGAATATTACCATAACTGAATATGCGTAAGGTCTTTCTTTCAACAAGAGGTGTCATATTAAATCGAGAGTAAAACGTAAAATTTTTGTGTTAATTGGTGATATTTGTATTTTAATTTTAGGTACAAATTTTTAGAATGAATAATGGAATAAAGTTGTCAAACTTATACCGTCGGATGATTGATATTATGATAATGTGATATATGTGTGTATTATTGTTTGTTTTTATAATTATTTGCTTGTTCCTCCAAAAATTTAATTTACCTACCTTCGTTTGCTCTTTTTCTTCTTCTCCTTCCTCTAACTTCAGTTCTTCTTTCTTGTCTTTTGTGTTTTTAAGCATATTAAAATATGCATAAAAGTTTACAGCTCTCAAATTCAAAATCTTATTGTTATCACTTAATTTTCTCTTATTTTTTCGTACTTTATTGAAATGTTGTATTGGACAGCTCGCCCTTTCGTACCTATTGATTGATTATGATTATGAAAACGTTAGCTTATTAAAAAATCGTTAGCTTATTAAAAAAATGTAAAAAATTATAAAACTAGAATCCAGATTAAATTTTTTTCAAAGCGTTGGATGAATCCGAATTTCTTAATTTGTTGCAAGTTTTTGAGATAACCTCTTTCTACGTTTGTATATAGGTTCAAAAAATTTAACTTTTATAACGTTTTTATATTGATTAATAATATCAATATCATCATTGTGATCATGTAAGATCATGTAAAGTGAGGAATAGAAAAAGTTTTATAGGTAAAGGATTAAAAATTTATAAAACTGGAATTCAGACTAAAGTTCTCCAAAGGTTTTTGAATTGCTGAATCGATCCGAATAAAAATTTCTCCATCACCATAGGTTTCCGAGATATCGCCTGATATCGGCCTCTCCCAATATGTTCGAGAATATGTTCTTTCGTGATTTGAAAAAATTTTAAGCAAATTTTGTATAAGTGTATAATGTGTATAATTTTTACCTCGTATTAAAAAAAAAATTTATTTGGCTTTTTTCGTGAAAACCATAAATTTTCCGAAATTAAAAATGTTAGCATTAACATTCCTTAAATCAATAAGAATTGTTTGATTTTTTATATTAATTTGCGTGACCCTAAAAAATCGTAGTATTATTCTCTGCTTTATTAGAGCAATCGATTTCAGTCAAAAGTTCCTAAGCTAAACACGAAAATTTCAATGTTTCTCATTTTTAGGTGTGGTGTCATTCTTTGAATGACAAAAATTCAATACATCTTCGTATGTCAGATTATTCTCAGAATTTTGTTTGCATCTATCCGTTTTATCGATGTTTTTTTTTATTAGCGAAAAGCATCAATTATTTTGGGTATTTTGAAATATTATTGACACTTTTAATCTATAGCATAAGAATTCTTTATGTAAATTTCTATCCTTGCATAAAAGTTGATACGCGCTTGCAATATTTTTAATACGAGTACCTTCGAGTGTATGTATGTATATATGTACCTACTTTCAAAATATCATAGTTAATTAAAAAGACAACCATCATCGGTTTATTCTTTCGAATAGCAAAAACAAAATCAGGACTTATGGCTAGAGTAAAGATTTATTATTTTAAGTATCGTAAACTGCTGTTTCGTTACACGGTATACTCGTACTCGTATTTATTAATTTAATTTTCATTAAAAAAAACGGTGCGATTTTATTATTTGTCCAAAGAATACCATTTTATTGCAACTTTGCACATTTTTCAGGAAATGAGAAAAATCTTTTAATGAGTTTAACCCTTAGGCTGTTAAAAAACCAACTCGTACTGACAACTCGAATCGGTAATAAATAAAGGATACAATATAGCAAAGGAAAAACATCAAATAAATCTTCTTTTTCGGTAGTAGTAAATTGCAGGGGAGAAGATATTGACACCTTTACTCTCCCTTCGTTGGTGTCGTAGTGATTTAATGATTCATGTAAAATCATGTGGATTCATCCATAAAATTTCAAATGGGTTTTCAAAGATTTTGTACAAAAAAGTAATTTAAAATTGCATTTAATTTAAATGAAACCATTTAAAAATATTTCTTCTGTTATACTAATTGTTAGTGTAGCTCCCTGCATAAGTCGGCTAGACCGACTAGCTAGTGTTTTTTTTTTGTTTAATTACAGAACGCTGGAGTGCCGCCGCCGCCACCGCTGCCGCATGGCTGCCTAGAATCGATTAAGAAAAATTGGTCATTGAGGGTGATATTAAAAATGTGTGGCCTTCCTGTAGTCCTTTTGCTTTTATTTTGTTGCACTAAATGACCGCGCGTATCTGAAAATGTGCAAATGTTGTGCCTTTTTAATTGCCTCGGTGTCGCTGCCGGCCAAATTTATATCATACTGTAATATTTTAAGCGTAAATCCAAAAAAAACCTCAACAGAAACAAAATTACTTTCCATTAAAATATTAATTGATTCGCAAATAACAGTCTTTTTACATTATCCTTGATAAAGTGTTTATTAATTAATTGATACATTTTTGTTATTTGTTAAATAGTACGTATTATTTAATACATTACATTTCATGTTACGAATAAACGTTTTATAAGTGAATAATAAATACTACTAATAATAGGAGTCATAATGCTTTAACGCCAGAATTCTTTTCAAGAAATTATTGTTTAATAAGCCTTTAAATACATAAATAAAATGTTACTGAAACGTGAAAGATTGATCTCTGAAAGAGAAATTTATTATGGAGCGCACTTCGTATATTGTACAGTCAGTTTTTAATCGACCAATTGAGGCGTTCAAACGCAAAATCATTGACAAATTTTTATCCTCATTTACCGCTTGTGGGCTTAAACCAATCTACCAGAATTCACGAAGTGCGTCACGAACACAAAATTGCTATATATATATACCATATATGTACACAGAAACAAATGCACCACGAATGGATTAAACATCATAACTGTTAATTTTTCCATGTTTTCCATTCCTTCCTAATGACTTTTTTATAAAGAAAACTATAGTTTCAACGAATGTGTGTTCGTCATCAAAAGGTTGCCTAATATAAGCGGAGAATGTTCATACAAAAGAGACTGCTGTTAATTTCAACAAATTCATTTTAACAATATTAAACATATGTATAATGTTCAAAACAAGCATTTATCATTTTGATGCCAAATTAAGTGTGTTTATGCTTGAATCGACCACGAAACAGCTTGTTTTTTGGCTCAGTGTAGACTTTTCAGCGATCAACAATTTTTTTTTGTTTCAAACCAATTTTCGTTTTGGATACTGCCAATTGATAAAATAATGTCGACAGATCGAATATTGTAGATTTTTTTAATACTCTTAATTAAATACTATTAATCGATCGTTAACTTTCAACTAATCGAATACTGTCAACTGCACGATTATCGCCAATGCTTGAATACTGTGAAGGAATCGAATACTGTCTATTGATGGAGTACTATCTACCAATCGAATATTGCCGATTTTTCGAATACTTTCAATTGAATGCTATTAATCGATCGTTAACAGTCAACTAATCGAATACTGTCAACTGAACGAATATTGCCAATGCTTGAATACTGTGGACTAATCGAAAACGGGCTATTGATGGAGTACTATCTATTGAATTGATGGGATACTGTGGGCTGACTGATAAAGTTTTTAACTAATAGTAGCCAGCCACTATGATTAGCCCTTTCGCATTTCAAACAATCCTTCTAAACGCAATATTTTTTTAGTGTAAATTAAGCGTGGCTGTAATTTATGCTGAATGTTAATGAGATTAAAATTAAATTATTAAGATTGGAACAGATTAATTACTAAATGCTTTATTTCATTTATTTAATAATTGTAAATTATTTCTCCTTTCCGGTTCTGTATATATTAATTTGAAATTTATCATGGCTATGAATCAGCACATTTCATTTCCATTAATCATTTGTCTATCATCTCATCGTTATTTAGTTTTTCTTTCTACTTTTAAAATATTCATATATATTTCTGTTATCGTGCGAATATCGTACGTTCGTTTTGTACATAAACGATACATGCTCGCAGCTTAGTTTCGATCGTTTTACTCTTAATCTAACAGCTTCGAACCCTATAATTAAATTAAATTCTTTCCTCCTCCTTCCATCATCCGTTGCTAGTGGATGTTTAATTTTTTTGACTCATCAGATCATTTTAAGATTTTTGTGCTTTCGTTTTGAAATGATGTTATTTTCATTTTTTTTTATTTTTTTTTTTGGTATCCGTAAATTCGATTTGTCTGATTTAAGGGTAGAAAAGGCCCCTTCAACATAAAATTTATTGCTTTTTTGTACGATTATATACACATGGCGATTTTTTCAGCTTTTTTCTCTTCCGTTTTTTCCCAAACTATTAGTTACTTTTGCTGATGTTTTTTTTTTGTTAAATCTATTTTATTTCTTTCTAAAGTATAAAAAAAGGAATATAAAAAAAACTAAGCCTGAATCATTTTGTATCGTATAACAATCCTAATTAATAATCATAGCGATATCATGCGATATTTCATTTGATTTTTGCCACCATATCAAAATGTATTTTTGATGTCTGTTTTTTTAATGAATTTATTTTAACTCTTCCACTCTTTTGTAAATATCTTTAATTAAAAAAAATCATTTAATTATTTATTTTCACTTATATTTATTTATACGAGTAAGCGTCATGGTTTTAAAAATTTTGCAAATTTTAAGTCATTAAAAATATTTAAATTACTTTTTAAAAACAATTAGGAAGAATATACTGAAAATTTATCAATAAAGTGCCTAATTTTTAAAAAAAAAGGTTTTAAAATCGCATACACTGAGGGAACATTTTTAAAAACAACCGATATTGTATATTAGGAAAATATTTTTCTCTCAGAAGTAACAACATTTTTTAAATCTTTTTTTAAACTTTTTGTAATTTTATTATTAAATAATATAAAGAAAAAATGATGCTGTTTATATATTACAGTACGATGCTATAAACCTATGTATGTATTTTATCAATTCAGTACATGTGTGTATGTCTTTTGAATACTTTCGGTTTTAGTTCTAGCTTTGGCAAATGCTTTTGCGCAGTTCATTTAAGCATGAAAAAGGTGTTGTTGTTGTTGGGGTAGTTTATTCCTTGGTCTTTCTAAAATTTTTAAAATGTTGTCTTAAGAAGTGAATGTCATAAATAAATATGTCAGCTTTATTCAATTGAGGTTACTTTAAAAATAATTTGTTCTTCTCTCGGTCTCTCGCTCTCTCTCTGTCCCTCTGAATGTAGGTATGACATGACGTATTCGAGGCTCTGATGTTAATGAGATTGATGGATGATGATGCTGATGACGATGATGTATAATTTTCCTTTTAAAATATTTTGCAAAATATTTTCCTTGTAACAATTTTTATTTAAATTAATTTTGTAGATTAGTAATAATTATTAATGCATAAAATTATTCGGTAGACCAACAGGTTGGGTTTTAGTGAGTTTGCTATATGCTATATGCTATGGGTCGTCTGAAAAGTTTCTTGTATCCGAAAAATATCCACAGGAAAATACTGTGAATCACAAAAGCCTCTTTGTACTCTCTATCTCTACCCATTAGCCGACAAATTTTTGTCTTTACTGAAAAGTACTTTTGTATCCTTTGTCGTGGCGGCCTTCTGCCGCGTCAAGGCTTACAACTCTTATTATCAGCAAAACTCCAACTTTGCTGAAAACCGTCATTTGGATAAATACAATAGATCTAATATTTTTATTGTGATAAAGTCTGCAAATTTGGCAAAGAACAAAAAAAAGTGAACGAAACATATGTATTAATACTCGTATGACATATAATAAATCACACTTACCTATGTATAATAGCTCTATCTTTAACTTCTTACATAACTCTAACTTATGAGTTTTGTTTGTTTATATATGTTGTTATATATTCAATTACCTGACGACCAAACAACCCATAAACAACTGCCGTCGATAAAAGAATGACAATAAAACCGATTCAAGCAATCAACCACCAACAACAAGCAACGACGGCAGGCAGGTTTTCAAATGTCTTTGCTGCCACAGAGTTGACTTGCATCGCCCATGACTGGTTTAGTTGGACTTGGTAGACCACTTTCACTGCCACTGTTGGACTGATTGACATATATGCATGCCGACAAACACAATTGAAGGGAACTCGTTTCCCTTCCCGTGTTGTTATGGTTTTTTTTAAACGATTCCTTTTGCTTTTAAACCGAAAGGGTTAGTTGGGTACGAGTATCACCAAGTAACCCATATTGGTTTTGCCCCAACTATGACTGCGTCCTGCTTCGACTACTCTTGTTTTTGTTGCTATAACGATGATATGGCGAGGTATCATTTACTTAATAGCTCTTTTCCGTTTTGCAACATTCTCTTCGAATTTTTCAAGGCATCGTAGAAGTCGTTCTTTTTGTTTTTATGTTTTTTTTTAGGTTTTGATTTCTTTGTTCTTTTAAAGTGGTTTTGCGACTTCTGGCGGCTTTCTAAGGTTCTCTACTGAAAATGGTTTCTTAAAATGATTTCGGTAAAGAAAACAGAAATTGTTTTATATTTTTTTTTTAGTTTTTATTTTTCATATTTTCTAAAACACTGCGATAAATTCATTGGTGTTTTTCTACAAATATTTACTATTGTTACTATAACATCAAAAGATGCTTCAGTGATCTTTGAATAAAACATTCGTGCGAACGAACCTCCTCTCTTGAAGTTTTGTCAGCGACTGATTGGTTTAATCGTGTGCAGGTGACGAAGCAAATGCCGATGTTCAGCGTAGTCGGCAGTGCAAGAGTTCGCATAATTTTACATAACATGATATAAAATTCTTGATGAGATAACACGATAGCATTATAGTTCAATATGAAGAAATGATATTAATCACTAGCGAGAGGGAGAGAAAGACCATTTTCAAAAGTTAATGTTGTTAAAAAACTAAAACTTTCCTCATTTCGCTTCTAATTTTCTATTTTTCGGATATTTTCACTTTGTTTTATGTATAAATATTTTGTATTCTATCACTAAATGTCAGTCATATTTTAAGCTTCCAGTGATTAGACATGGATTATTCCCCCTCCCTTTTTTCTTTCTTTTTCCATCGCTTCTGAAATTGAATTTTGAATATTTTGAGGTTAAAGTCACAAACGAAAAATACAAAAATACAAAAAAAAAACAACAGAAAAAACAGGATTAAACAATGTGACAACATTTACCCACATTGGTTTCATTTCTGTTGTTGTACCAACAATACAACGCTAAATTAAATGAAGCTGGGAGCAGAATCTTTCAAAAAAATAAAAATAAAAAATTAAAAGTGTTTCAGGTAGGTATCGGCCAATTTTTTACTTTGATGCGGATTTTGAGTAGGATTGTGGGAATGATAAACATGATATATGTATGTACCCAAAAAATCTAAGGAATAAGAACAAAATAGGGGTGTGGTCAAGTTGTTGGCTCTTCAAAGGAACTGCGGTTACGGCGGCGATTATCATCTTGTACTTTTGATTAATTTTGAAAAAGAGAGAAATGAAGATACGACTTTATTGACAAAAAATAATATGCCGGCGAATTTCGTCAAAATTAAATAACAAAAAAAAATAAAAAAATCATTTTATTTTTAAGGAATAAAAATTAAAAGCTACACAGAGCCAAAAAACCGCATAAAATAGAAGAAAAACAATCAGATTTCTGTATTCTTTTCATCCAAGAAGGATTACAGAAGAGTAAATTGTTTTCTGTTCAACTTTCTGATTAAGTAGGATCACTTAATGCTCGATTTGCACGTTACTCAATTTTCACGGTTTTACTTTTACACGGCTTTAAAATAAAAACAAGCTAACAAACAATTTGTTTGGGTTTCATGGTGATTGTTTTTTTGCTTTATGCCATTTACAAATTAAAAGAAAAGAACTCGGTGTCTCGTTTTACACGGTTTCTTTTTACGCGATTTCTACGTGTAACGTATCTACCGTGTAAATCGGGGAATGAGTGTACTCGTACTTTCTTCTCTATTCAAAACCATAAGCTGGAGGAAAAATCAGCAAAACATTAAAATTAAATTTCTTTATAAGAATTTTTAAATAATCTTTTTAAAATAGTAAAAATTATTGAAAATTTAACTAAATTTACTAAAATATTTCTTATTAATATTTCGTTTTTCTTTTTTACTTTCAGGTAAGTTGGCTTTTTATGGAATTAATTATTCACATATATTTTCTTAAGGTAAGTTTTTACAAGACACAAAGTGTTTTATGTCTACTTAACAGTAGCTAATGTTGTTGTTGTTGTTGTTGTTGTTGTTATGAAAAAAACAGCCTTTTTCCATTCGAGCCTATTTACGAGCTGATTTATGTTTACTCATCCGCTCCCTTCTTCGTCTTCTTTTTTCAGTCATTATAATTGTTAGTATGCGTTTTTATACCCTACACCCGAAGGGATGAGGGTATATTCACTTTGTTCTTCCGTTTGTAACACATTAAAGGAGGCGTGGCAGGTATAGAAAAGTATATATATTCTGGCTCAGAATCACCTCCTGATTCGATTTAGCCATGTCCGTCCGTCTGTCTGTCTGTCTGTCTGTCTGTAGAAATCACGATTACGGGAGAACGAATAGAGCTAACGCCATAAAATTTGGTACAAATATTCTTTGTCAGCGTAGGCTGTTTGGTACTGAAAATGGAGAAAATCGGTCCAGCGCCACGCCTACTTTCTATAGAAAGTATGAATTTTCCCATGCTTTTAGCTCAATTTCTCAGCTTGTAGAGCGAGTTTAAAGCTAAAATTTCATTCCTGAATCCATGGTCTCAAACTTAAATACACTCCTAAAAATGGGCGTGGTCCGCCCACTGGTGACGAAAATCACGATTAGAGAAGAACGAATGGAGATATAGTCTTGAAATTTGGCACGAATATTCTCTCAAAAATATTCTAAAAAATAATAATAAAATAAAAAGTTATCTCACAGAAAGTTGGCGTGACACGCCCACTGGTATACCATACCATATAATGAGGTGTTTGTTGGGAAAAGCGGTGCTGTAAATAAGTTTATGTATCAAAATTTACTATCTGTAAATTAAATGAAAGTGGGCGTCACCCGCCTACTTTTTATCGTCACTTCGACAGATACGGGTGTAGGGTATATAAGCTTCGGCCAGGCCGAAGTTAACGCTCTTACTTGTTATCATCTTGTATACCTCCTTGACCTTTTTGTCTGGCTCTCTTTCTCTCTCTTTCTCTTTTCTTGTGTCTAAGAATTCTTTATCCTTTGCCTGGGTTAAATTCAAATCATAAAATTTATGATTACGGTAATAAATTTCAATTACCAACAGGTGTCGGTTTGTTTTCAAGACAAACGAGTCTAAGTAGGTACGTCCATAATGCGAATCAAGTCGTGTAAACCATAGCTCGTTTGACAATTTTTAGTTGGCAAGCATTCTTGATAGTAGACCCAACCAAGGAACGTTTATTTGCAGTTTCGTTGCATTTAATTGGTTAATAAAACGATTTTTAAAAGTAAGACCAAAATCAAAGCAATCTCAGTTTCTCATCACTTTTTTCTACCTGAGTGTTTAAAATTTCTACTTCAAGATCTAGGCCAATTTAAGGATCTCGAAATGTTGAGAATAAAATTATAAAAACATCTTTATCTTTACACTATCGTATAGAAAAGAAGACTATATTCTCTCCTCTCTAAACTGCCTTCGTAATTAATAGTAAAAGAATGGTTTCTTCGGTTAAAAAATTCATCATAGGTCGTCTGGAAACTTAAGGTCGTGTGAAAAGTTTTGAACCTTAAGATGAAGCTGGCGCTACACATTGGAACTAAAATTTACTATAATGATACTAATAATGCACCACGAATGGATCAAACATCATAATTGTTAATTTTTCCATGTTTTCCATTCCTTCCTGAAGACTTTTTTATGAAGAAAACTATAGTTTCAACGAATGTGTGTTTATATTCATCAAAAGGTTGCCTAATATAAGCGGAAAATGTTCATACAAAAGAGACTAAAAACAACCATTTATCATATTGATGCCAAATAGAGTGTGTTTATGCTTGAATAGACTACGAAACAGCTTTTTTTTTGGCTCTGTGTACTATGGTATAATGGTACTATAGTGGTATATGTATGTACGTATGTATGCTTTGAAAGATACATATTTGTGAAAATTTCATGCACTTTTGGAGGAGGCTCGGTTGTTGTCGAACCGCGGTTTGTGTCCATCTGTGTCAGCTCCTGCAAAAAGGCGAAGATGGTAAGCTCTGGGCGAGAAAGTAATCTCAGAAATCTCTTGATAAGACAAAGGCAAAAATTTTCAAAAAAAAACACAACTGCCCCATTTGAAGTAGAACCTTTCTTCTAATGGAGACAGCAATCTGCTTACCCTTCGCCCGGTCGACATGACCAAATTCACGAATCCATTAATCCACTCGGTTCAATAAATTCTAGTAAGTTTGGTCTTATTTAATGTCAATATTATGACACATCATAGCATTGACATCAGCAATAAAAACTGTTGTCATTACAGAAGCAAAGGAAAATATAGGAAAAATGGATTTGTGAGTGAATCTATTCAAGCACACACACTCTTTCTAACCTTCCTACATAAACAAAATATTAAAAAAAAAACCGAAAAAACAACAACAACAAAGCTGGAAACTAACGTAAAGGGGTAGTACATTATCCTTTCTCTTTTAGAGTCCAGTCAAGGGTTAAGATTATTGCAAAGGCGATAGTGGCAACTTTGTTGTAGTACCTACTTGTGCTACAACTACCCGGTACTTGCTTGTAATTTTAGTATACTTTGATGTTGTTGGGGTATGTGTGTGTCGTTGTTGTTGGTGTTGTTGTAGTTGTCGTTGTTGTTGTAATTGCCGTTGCTACTACTGACACTTTGCCTCATTTACGAGCACGTAAAGAGCGCACAGCAACAGCGGGCATCAAACACTGGCCCGAGGGAATGGGTCAGGTCAAGCCATGGCTCAGGCTAACTCTTTGAAATTTGTTTGGTAATTTTAGTTTTTATCTTTTCTTTGGAAACTCTTTTCATT
Organism: Conops quadrifasciatus; assembly: GCA_949752815.1. Lineage (NCBI taxonomy): Eukaryota > Metazoa > Arthropoda > Insecta > Diptera > Conopidae > Conops > Conops quadrifasciatus. The sequence continues at coordinate 26,395,279 of OX457079.1, read as the reverse complement.
CACTTTCTTTTTCATTCACTTTCTTTTTAATTTATGTTCATTACCATGGAATTGAAGGGAAGAAAAAAAATCAATAGGTGCTGGGTGGGGTAAAAAAAGAAAAAGAGAAAGAAAACCCCACCCCCTCAATGTTCGAAATGTGGGAGTGGGAGGGAAAAAGAGAGACACATATTGACAATTAAATATATATAGAGTAAATTTAAAAAATGCAAATCTTACAAAAATACAATTTTTTATTAGGAATAGCGGGAGAGAGAGAGAGAAGCAGCAAGAGAGACACAGAGAGAGAGAGAGAGTTAGCCAAAATTGATAGCAATAAAGCCATCATTTCAAGTTGACACTTTTATAAGTCTTAAGAATAAGACTTGCCTTAGACTTTTATAAGTCTAAGGCAATCCGTAGGTGTTCAGTTTAAGTAGCACCAACAGCAACAAGCACGAAAAAAAGAAACAACAACAGCATGAAAGCGGTTTTTTCCCTTTAGCTTAAGTACTGATGACAGTTTTATTGAGCCCTTGAGCACGGTGCGACAGCAAACACTTCATTTGAATGGGTCGGCTCGGCCGTGAGGAGGTTGGAAGGAATAATGAAAAGGAAAAGATGAAAAGACTATTCAAAACTATCGTATATAGTACATAGTAGGTACATACCTATTACAGATAGATGCGTTAGATAACAAGACTAGGAACTACAGCACATTAAGAAATAAACCTTTATAATCAGAGAGATTAACTATCATGAGAGGTGGTATGGATTAAAAAGGCCGAAGGTAACCACACAATTTTAAAAGAAAAAATTCCTCTTTATTTATTTATTATTGCACTTATTTTCACAGCAATATACTATCTACAAGAACTGACAATTTCAATTAGTCTAGCAAAAAAAAGCGCCGGAAACATTATGATAAGTTTCGAAATGAATATCCGTCATCTCTTGTCAATTTTAACTCATTCTTATACTTATCCAACCCTGTCGGAGAGTCTTAACAAACTCATCGAGCAACATTTACATGATCTGTTAATAAATTTTAGTAGAAAAATATCAACAAAATAAAACTGAAAATCAATCGATCATATTATATCGTCTATCGTAATTTATAGTTTATAGAATCATCGTATTAGATCGATACAATTACTTTTACCGCATTCTTAAAGAATTATTTTTAACTTAACATTTAATTTATCACAGCACCCGAAAGTACTTAAAATTTCTACGAATTTCTCGCAGAATTTTACATTAAAAATGAAAAATCACATGCGCCAAATCCACTTTCGTGAGAAAACCAACTTTTTGTGCTGATTTAAAATGCAGAAAAATTCTTTTGAACGTTTTGAGCTAATGTCGTAATAATTTTATTGTTGGTTTTTCTTCGTCTCTTTGGATCATTTCCAAAATTTTTCTATTTTCTATTTTTTGATAATGTCAAAGATCACATCAAAGATTCTTCTTATTTAAGAGAAATAACATATAGTAGTACATAGTATAGTATAGTAAGTTATAGTATGTATATTTGTTTACTTTGTAAACATTTGTATACGTACATACTTCTAAACTTCCGACAAAAAAATAACCTACTGCCAAATAGTCGGCATTGTTTGTTATGCATCATTTAAAATAATATGTCATCATTGTTAAAATTGTCAAAGAAAAAAAAAACCAAAAAATATATTGACGCCACGAATTTTCATTCATAAGCTTATGACATACACGTACATACTCATACACTAAATCTGAATGATCTACATTTTTATAATCATAAAAAAGAAAAATACAAGAAAGCTATTTAAAATAGATTTTTCCTAAATGTATTGTTGTTTGTACTAGTATTTATTTTTATTATTAATTATATTTATGTTACGACTATTATATGGATGTTATATGTATGTACATTATTATTGTATATGAATTTTCAAAGGGCCAGCTACAATTCATGGACGCTTTATAAATAGTTTAGCTTAGTTTAGTTTAATAGACGCTTTAGAAAATAGTTAAGAATTAACAGCTGTTAAAAATTTCGTATTCTGCCGAGAAATTAAGAGCTAATTTTTTAACCAACATATTTTGTTAATCAACAAAATTGTTAAGAGTTGTTCTTAACAGCAAACAAAATTCCATTTTGTAGCTGTCAAATTAGGCAAATATAAAAAAAATTGAAGAATATTTCGTTCTTTTATTAATTTGTGAAGATAAACTAAAACAAAAAACTTAAAAAACGCTTTAATATTTTTTCCTAAATTCTAAAAATGTTTATCCTAAACCATTTACCTCTTCGTTTCTTCTATTTTGCTATTTGATATAGATATGCTAACAAGAAAATGCTGAAATTGTAATTTAGATTTTTATACTCATGGTGAATTTATACTCGTTGTTAGTTCTTAGTTGTTACTTGAAGAATGCCAAAATTAACTAAACTTAACAACGTCATAACAAAAACTTTAACAGTTTCTTGTTAAATTAACAACCAGAATAGGGCCGTCAGTCTGCTGAGCCGTTAGTTCAATAACTCGTTAGTTCACTAACTCGTTAGTTAGTGAGCTCATTCGTTATTTGAATCGATAGTGCGTTAGATCGTTAGTTTGTTGGATCGTTAATTCGGTGGATCGTTAATTCGTTGATCGTTAATTCGTTGGATCGTTAGTACGTTGGATATTTGTTTAGCTGACTACTCGTTAGTTTTCCCATCGAGATAGCTAACTATTCGCTGAAATATTAGTGAATATCTTTTGATTTACAAGCAATCACATTTTTTTTAAACTCATACGAAGAAACCTTTGGTATAAGTTTCTTTCGATGATATCCATTGACTTAAAAGCATTTTAAGTATAAAAAGTTGCGTAAAAGTATTGTAAAGTTTTATTTACTTGCTTGAAATTTCTTGAGTCTTTCTGTTATTTCTTTATTACAATTAACATTTTTTATGACTTCAAATATCATCATCTTTTTTGAAAACAATAAACCTACATCGACTGCTATATCGTGCTACCGCAGCAACCAGTTACTTATAAAGAATCCAAAACGAGAAGAGAGAGAGAGAGAGAGAGAGGAAAACTTTTTCTATGAATGCTAGTTATTAATTTTGAGCTAATTTAAATTCAGCATTCGCCTAAAATTCCGTCGAAACAATATTGTGTTAACTTTGAAGAAAAAAATTAAGCAAAAGTTTTTCGTCCTTTTCTAAAGTTTTCATTTTGAATAAAGTTTTGAAATAACAGACCACTAGAAAACCCCAAGGGGAAGAGGAACAAGAGGTAATATTTCATCCCAAAAGTTCCATACCGAACTTTTTATGTACGGAATAATAAGACATTTTTACTTCTTCTGATTTAGAAGAAGTCATTTTCGGCGCTGGAAGCCATTTTCGGCGCGCATTCGTTGATGACTTCAATGTTTTCGCGGAAAAATACATTAATTAATTAATGAAAATTGAGACAAAATCTCCATTTCCGTTGGTAATGCATTTCTCTACTCCTTGTTGTGTTTGTTGTTTTTGTTCATGATTTAGTTTTTCATCCTTAATAAAAGTTCATGGAAAGCAAAAGCAAAAACCAAATTCGGAAATTGCGCATTTGATCAATTTTCTATCATCATCATTAACTCAATGAAAAATAAAAAGAAAATAAAATTTTGTTTTTTCTTTGCTTTTTGCCAGCATCATGATGATATCGTACATATGACGCATGATGCGTGATGCAGTAAATGATTTTAATTACTTCAAAAACTTCTTTCTCTTTCTATCTCTTTGTTCTGCGTCATCCTATAATTGCAATTATCCTGCTTTCAGCAGAGTTCAAAATTAATTCGAAGCGATCGCTGGAAGCCATTTTCGGCGCGCATTCGTTCATGGCTTCAATGTTTTCGCAGGAAAAATACATTAATTAATTAATGAAAATTGAGACAAAATTTGCATTTCCGTTGGTAATGCATTTCTCTACTCTTTGTTGTTGTAGTTGTTGCTGTTTCATTTTCCACAGCTTTCTTGTGTTTTTATTTTAGTTTTACTTTTCGGTTAGTTACAAAAAAAAAACAAACGTCGAAAAGAGAAAAAAGTCAGTAAAATACGACTACAATGGTATTGTCGTATAAAAAACAAACAAAGTAGAAAAGAAAACTTTAAAAAAAAGCAAATAGGTACTGCAACATTATTTCAACATTTCAGGCACCCTTTTTTCATAGAGATGATGTATCTATAGAGAGAGAGAGGGAGTCGTCTAATGCGGGCAAGCGTTAACTAAGTAACTAACTTGACTTTTCTTTCCTAATGAGCAACTTCCGGTCTCTCGGTCTCTTTCGTTATAGTAGTATGTATACGTACGTATATACGGACTACTATTCATTTGAGAGCCTGTTGGCCTTTGTCATTCTATTCAATTTTGCTGCTACTCTTCTCATTTCATTCCTCTTCTTCATGCTATTGTTTTAATGATGCTCACCATTAGTAAAGTTGTTGTTGCTGCTGCTACTGCTGCTGGTGGTATTCTTCTAAAAGAAGTTAATTAACGCTAGGATCTAACAAAGGCGCCACCACTACAATGTTACCTCATGATTTAATTTTTAACCCTTACTACGAGAAAAAGCCGTCTTAACGTTTTTGTGAGTTTTTTTCCTATTTTGATTTCGTTAAATCATTAATTTAATCTCGCCCAAACATAAGTTTTTTATTGAAAAATATTTAAAAAATCTTTATAAAAGTTAAATGCGCCCAGTGGTAAATGTGTCGAAGGCCTTTGAAAATCATTGATGATTACACACCGATTTTGTCGATGAATTTCAAAGTGCTTCGCCACGAAGGTAGTTGTAAGCGAGAACAATACCTACTAGAGGTCTGCATGGGATGTCTCGAACACAAGAATACCCTTGAATACACTACTGCAGTACAGCACATTTCGAATGGAAATTTTACTCCTTAACTAAAAAGTTCCAACGCCTACTAGATTCGAATGATACCGAATCTTCATACGTTTTTGTACGAATGAAATTAGGGTAGAACCTAAAGAAGAAAAGTTGATTTCGAATGAATTCGAATAAATCGTGTATGTATATATACATTATGTATGTAAACATTGTATGTATATCCTCCTTCATTGCGCACGGCAACAGGCTTCAAAAACCATAAAAAAATACAATAACAAATAACATAACAGAAAGGAAACTACGTAATTTTTAGACAGTGTCTGCATGGAGGAAAAAGGCGTTGGACAACAGATAACGTCGGAGCAAGGCAGGCAGCAGATAAGGGCCTGAAAATGTGCAAATAAAAAAACGAAAAAACTTCCCTCTTTCCCTCCCCGCAAATATCAAACGCATGTTTCTCTCGATATTCACCCTCGGAGCAAGGCAGGCAGCAGACCGCCATATATCTACATAAGCGTCTGCCTTACCGTCGTAGCAGGACAGACAGCAGACCACCGTATAAGCTTCTAAAAATTATCGGCAAATAAAAAAAAATAAAAAAAAAACCTCTCCCTCATTCTCACTGCTCAAACTCCAAAGACGGGCGACTACCTCTTTCGATTCCACTAACAAAAACTTTAGCAATTAGATAAGAAACAAAGAACTTTCCTTTTTTCCCTAGGCGTAAAGTAAAAAAATGTATTTCCATGGATTCCACCAACAAAAATGAATCAACGGGATATGAATATTTTTTTATTCGTTGCCCCTCCAATTCATAAACGACGAATAATCGTTTTCTTCCGAGTCGTCTAGTGTAGAATTTTTTTTTTTACTTTTTCGAGACGATCCATGCAGAGCTCTAATACCTACTTACGAATCTCCCTTACAGTGTAAGGTGAATTCGAAGGAGATTTTTTATTACCGAACAAGTTTTCAAAAAATTTGTTTCAGCTTTCGAAGTTCATTGACCTCCTTGTCATTGTAGCGATGTTCGATGTTCGATGAGGTTCGATGATGTTCGATGTTCGATGATGTTCGTTGTTCGATGATGTTCAGTGTTCGATGTTTGATGATGTTTCATGTTCTATGTTCGATGATGTTCGACGTTCGATGAGGTTCTATGTTCGATGATGTTCGATGTTCGATGATGTTCGATGTTCGATGATGTTTGATGTTCGATGATGGATGAGGTTCGTTGTTCGATGATGTTCGATGGTGTTCGATATTCGATGAGGTTCGATATTCGATGATGTTCGCTGTTTGATGGTGTTTGATGGTGTTCGATGATGTTCGATGTTCGATGATGTTCTATGTTAGATGTTAGATGAGGTTCGATGATGTTCGTTGTTCGATGATGTTCGATGGTGTCCGATGTTCGATGATGTTCGTTTTTCGATGATGTTCGATGATATTCGGTGATGTTCGATGATGTTCGATGGTGTTCGGTGGTCGATGTTCGATGGAAAACTTGATGGAGAATCGAGTCGATACGGCACACAAAACCATGAGGATATGAGCGATGATGTCATGATAACATTTACCACTGGGCACTAATTTACCTTATATTTTCTCATAATACTCGTACAATACATAAGTTTATGAGCCACTTAAAACTACAAAAAAAACGAGAATGTATGTATTTAAATTCATTTATAAGTCATACGTTTATGAGTCGTTTCGCTACTACTAAAAATGAGCTACTTAAGGAAATATTTAAAAACATATATTAATTCTTTATAGAAGTTCAATTTGTTGATTACTCATTCCAAGTTCGCGAGCCACTCGAAACTATTAAAAACACAGCAGTTAAAGAAATATTCAATAATGTTTATGAATTCTTTATAAAATTTTAACGCTGAATTAATTTTTGGTGTTTGAATATACTCGAATATAAGCAATTATACTAGATATTAGACAATAACGGATGTCTTTGAGCATTTTTTAAGTCACATAAAAACATTTGTATTTTAAATAGTTTTTATTTTCTGGGCTTATTCGATACTCGCAGCTTCACGACTCAGTCTGAGGTTAAGGTTGAGAATAACTTCATCAATGTTTTTGTGTAGCAAGCTTGAGCAAAGCAATATGAAAAAAACATCACTTTGAACATATTTACACTACATAATTATATTAAGAACAATTACTTACCTCGAATATTTAACATTTTAGAATAGAAGAAACTATTTAAATTTAACAAAAAAAAAAAGAAAGCACAATTAATAAGAATTTTCATGCTTATGCTATTCTAATATTACCAGCGGGCATGTGCCTGCTCGTGAGTTAATGAGTTCGGTCAATGATCCTGAAGTGTTTGTGTTTCGTCTTGGGCTAAGAGAACCTCATCAGATCATTAGATATAAAGACGTTGTGGCTGGTAATGGCACACATAAAGCTGCAAAAGATTATCGAAGATAAGTAAGTGCTGTATAGAAACCAACTTAATTTTTCTGAAAACTTAATTGTGAAATACGTGAATTTAATTGCGCTTGAGAGATGGCCTATAAAGACCGAGCTTTGTTATCTAATAATAATAGTGTTGCGTTAAATTAAATCTAGGCTCGATTGAACAAGTTAACAACTAGGTAAAGTTAGCAAAAACAAGCAGCTCACATTGAATTTTTTAGCCTTAAATAACCTTCAACTTGAGCCATGAGATTTCTATCGAACAATTAAAACAAAGACTTTGGAAGCAACAACGACTTTTAGTATCGGGCTACCTTTCTATACAATACAATTATGATATTCTGTTGCTATGTTAGATTTTATTATGTATGTATGAAAAAAACGCCTTATGGCAAATATACACAAAGAAAAATAATACCACATAAAAATAATAAGATCTCCTTATTGAGCGATTTTACTATGAAATCTTATTGAAACATACAAATAATATGCTTTTTTCATAGAGAAATCTTATTATTTTTATAAAGAAAATCTTATTGTCTTGAAACAAAAAGTTAATCTTATAAATTTCATGAGAGTAATATTTTTGCTGTCAGGTTTACTTCAGATCTATAATTCGTATTAATTTTTTTTACATTGGCGTTGTTTATAATGGACGATCTTTGTTTCTTAGTAGTGAGACTTTCCGTCTTTATAAATACAATACTTTGCAAACAAATAACAAATAATAGCATATTACTTTTCAGGCTGGAACCATGAAATTTTGTGATTAATATTCCTAAAATCTTGTATGAATAAAATCAAAATAAAAAAACATGACAAAATATTTTTATTTTTATAAGACTGGAAAAGAATTCGATTTTCTTATTGAATATGTATTTTAATAAGATCGTCTCTATGAAAACAATAAGATATTCTTATCGAATATGTATTTTAATAAGATCGTCTTTATGAAAACAATAAGATTTTCTTATTGAATTAGTATTTTAATATGACTTCCTTTTTAAATTTTATATTAATCAGATTTTCTCTATGGTTTTAATAAGGCTTCCTTCTTGGATGAAAAGCATAAAGAAATCTGATTGTTTTTGTTCTATTTTATGTGGTGTTTTGGCTCTGCGTAGATAGACAGACTTTTAACTTAACTTAATGTGAACTATAAAATAATATAATTCTTTGATATCCTGCGAAACAACGAAAAAACACTTTCTTATTATTATTATGATTATTTTCTTCCTCAATATTCATTAAATTATTTCATTTTTGAATCTTGTTATAAAAAGTTTTTTTGTTGTTGTTGTCTTGGGTCCATTAAAAACGCATTAGACATTGGCGATAAAAGCGTACTTAAGCTTTCTCGCAATACATTTTTAAGGAAATGCAAAAAAGGGAAATGTATGTAATTATGGCAATAGAAGAAGAAGAAGAAGAAGAAGAGAAAAGTGTAAAATCAAATACAATAATATCTTTTAAAAGGGCTTCAAATGAAAAGCTTGGCTCTTTATGTATGCTTAGAAAAAACTTCAAAGTTAAGGCAGAACCAGGCAATGCATAGGAATAGAAAAGTGGTGAAGAGCAAAACTACGAATACACAGGTTTCAATGTACGCACCCATACAGTGCACATTCATGGTTTCGTCAAGTTCGTACTCTCTTTCCATGCATAGCTTGCATAAAAATGTGCGCTCTGGATCGCACTTTCCGTAACAAAAAACGGAAAAAGAGTTGCCAACCATACGCTGATTTGCAACTTGAATTTTTACAACGTAAAATCTTATTATTTTTAGTTAGTGTTTTCCTATTGGAAAGTCCCAGAAAAGTACTACAAATTGATAAAAATAATACTACATGACGCCCTTTAAAGTTTTTAATTAATTTAATGCAATGTTCAATGATTTTTTCAGTTTCTAAAAAGCGTACACGGCGATTCGTAACTCTATTTGTGAGTATTGGCAACCCTTACAAGTAGAAGAATTTTTTGTCATAATGCTACAAACAGCTGTTTTGATTGATTTCTATTCCATGCATTGCTTGGTCGTCGTACTGATGCATAAAATGAATAGCTTACATTTCGTTTAATTCTCTCTCGAAACTTAACATGAATATGCATTGCCTAGTTCAGCCTTTAGTCTTCTCCTATGAAAATGTTTAATCGATATAATCCAAGTATGATATTATCCTTATTTTAATTCGCTCTCTCGTTCTTCTTCTTTCTCCTTTTCCATTTAAGATTCTTATCCCAAAATATAAATGTTTTCTAAAATATATTACAAAAATGGTAGCTCCTTACCCTTAAAACGTTACCCTTACCCTTAAAAATTGAGCCAATTATAAAAATTAAAAGACTTCATTACAAGAACTTGACGAATAATTTACAAAGTTATTCGGCAAAGATATAGAAATAATCGTAGAATGCGTAGAAGTATGTGAAGAACTGATAGCACGAATGATAGCCATAAAGAAATGGAAATAAGATGGTATACGATTTGATGGTAATACGATAGTAATAGGCAGTGGCATTTTATTGCCTAAATTATCGACAGACACGTCTTTGCAAAATGTTTGTCATAAAACTCTTTAATTTATATAATTAACAAATTGGTGGGTGGTTTTTTTCTCTAAAAAAATTATAAGAATTCAATTATTCATTTATTCAATTTATTCAAAAATATAACATCATAAACTGTTACATCTACTATATCAATTATAATACGATAATTGCACAATAAAAGTTATAAGACAGTGTAATCAAATTCACGATATGATTTTGCACCATTTGTGCAGTAAAGTGTTGCCAACGAACAAAAAAAAAAGACAGCGGAAAAACAAGGCGTTTTCTTTTTGAACAATACTTTAAAAATAATCACGGTTTAGCAGCTACAGTTCGCAAATTTTCGTACAAAAATATGAGTGAAATATTTGATTTAACTTCATAAAATGTTAAGAAATTATGAAAGATAATTAATTGAGTGCATTAAAAAAACAGTGCAAAAAAAGAGTGCATAAAAATCTGAATTTTCTTCTAAAGTTACTTCCTGCGTGTGTGTTACTTTGCGGCACACTTTAAAAGAGGTTTATAAACTCCTTTATTATTCTTAAAATCCGTGTAAATTAAATCAAAATCGTGCAAATGGAATCGTCGTGCCGTGTCTGTCAATGGAATTATTTTTGACGCATGACACGTGCGGAAAAGATGTGTATAGATGTGTCCTTCGATAAAACTTAGTGTGATATCAGTATGTGGTCAGTGTAGTCTGATATCTAAGAGAGAGCATTTCCTCTTCCGATACTTCCGAACGTAGAATAGGAATAACTGTCATGGCCACACGTCAGTCTGCTGTCATTTTGAAACATTTATTTGCTATCAGCATGGTCTGGCAAATCATTATGAACAATCTTTGGCTTGCAGAACGCTTTTTTTTGCAATTATACCATTACCCAGTGGGGGCCAAGGGAGGTAGGGGGGAAAAAAGGGGGTTCACGGGTCCCCCCCACACACACACAAAGAATTTTACCCCCCTAAAAGCAAAAGCTTTATATGCCACTGTCGTTATCGTTGCACCAAGTAATTTTATATATTCTGAGCAGCTCCTGTGCTCGCCAGCCTTTGTGTTTGTGCCTTATTGTGAATTTTTATATCAAATACAAAACGGACACTACCCTTAACTTCCCCATCCCTTTTCAACTCGTACCCCCCACCACCGGCCCTTTTACCATACCCTTGAGGAAAGACTAACGAGCATCTAGCATAGTCCCTGAACTGTGTGTGTGCGTAATAGTCCCCCTTGCATCAACGTCTCGTTGAGGTTAAGATTCAAAGAGTGGTTTTGTGGTGGCTCACGAACGAAGAAGAACGAACATTGTTCAACCTTGTTACATTTTCATCAACAACTTTGTGGTGCGCATAAATTTTATGTGCTCGATCTAACGATGTGCATAATGAGGTTAGTATGCGCCCGCGTGCGCCTTTTGTGCAGCATACATACATACATTTGTTTTTCGTTTTTCAAGCTGACTATGGATGTTTTCTTTTGTTTCGATCAAATTCCCACAAAATTTTTCAAGAAGTTTTTTTGTGATTACTATACATTTATCATGCTTAAAATTTTGTTGACGTGTTAGTTTTATACATATGTAGATACATATGTATGTACATATGTATACATATGTATTTTTAGCTGGGGCATGCATTCTGTAACTTTTGTGAAGCCAAAAAATGGAAATATGTACATGCTAAACTTTTTAATATTCACGCATTCAGCACACGAAATTTCAAATACAAAGAGAATTGTTTTTGTTGCTGTTGAAAAATCAAACAAAAAATAACAAATAATACAAAGGTTAACAGAAAAAACCTCCATACAACAATGCAATATCCTGTTTGCTTGTCCGCCCATCGCTATTCTCCTTCACCCCTCTTTTCGCTTTCTATTCCGACCCCTTTTTTGCCCCCTCCCCCCTTCCTTTGGATGCCAACGGACCATTTTTCGCAACGGAAATGGTCCAGGGTATATGGCGTGCAGTGTGTGTGTGTGTGGTCGTCGGGGAAAAACGCCCCCTTCCTTGCTGAAATGGTACAAAGCGCTACATTTTATTGTTTTTATGGAACTTTAAATTCTCTTTATTCCCTCTGTGGTCGGTGTAGTTGTTGTTGCTGCTCTGTTGCTCTGCTTGTTGCTGTCATTCAAGCACAAACCTATAGTGCCCCCTTTTTCGTGGACAAGCAATACGCGCATTCAGCAACGAGCAACAACATAACCACAACAGCATAAGCGACTAAAAACGACGACGACCAAAACAACAACAACAACAACAACGGTATTTGTGATGGCAACAACAACAGCATCAGAAATTGCTGCAGAAATAACGCCTTACGAAACCAAGTAAGGAACGGAAGACCATTTGGCCGTTTGTTGGCTTCAAGCATATGTTGGTGTCAGCTCTTGGTGAATGCAATAAAAACTTTTTCACACATCGCCAGCCGCACCAGAACTAGCTGCAACAGCAACAGCAACAGCAGCAGCAGCACCACCGCACAAGCACGGACGCACCAAAAGCATGCAACAAAAACAACTATCTTCTGTAACATTTCCGTTTCCGTCAAAGTTTTAAAACTTCATTTCGGTTTTTAGGAAGTTTATACTATTCTGATGTTGTTGTCGTTGTTGTTGTTTTTCTTGTTCTTGCTGCTTCTTTCTCTATTGTACCATATTCTCGTCTTCTTTACCACATTTATTTCGAATTTTTTGCTGTTATGTCATTTTTCTTCTTCTTCTTCTCCGTCCTTGTCTATTGTTGCTGTCATTCTGCTATGGTGCCATCTTTACCGTCTTACAGTCTTAATTTGAGAATTCCGGCGCCGCCGCCACCACCACCTATCACTGTCCATCACCCAAATAAGAAAATAATAAATGACATCTAATCCTTTCCGATGCCTCTTCTTTTTCTTTTTCATTGTTTAAGTTAGGAGGTAGCTTGCCATTGCCCTCGCCATCGCCATCGACACCATTCCTGCGGGCTGCAGCAAGTTTTCTTGCACGCAGTTACTCTCTATCTCTAAAGCTATCGGAGTCAACGAAAGTCAGCTCAGCACGATGGCGGGAAGGACAATTCAAAAAGATGGAAAGGAAAGCACAATTTCCATCTGTCAGTCTGAAAATAAGTATTTCACAAATGCTTGCAAATGGTTTTATTTATGTTCAACTTGAGCTAAGCAAGATGAATAGTAGAGCGTGACGACAGGTTACGAATTTGTGTTGGGTTGAAGGATGCATTAGACCAAGGTATTTTCCAAAAAGAAAGAACAGTTTAAATTACCTCAAAAATGAGGGATAGTGTTTTTTCCTTTAAAAAATGATAATTTTTTAAGTTAATGTAGAGTGTAAAGATTCAATTATTAATTGCTTCTTGATTTTCGTTAAGTTTTTCGGCACGGTTGGATTATGATGAGTTTTGAAACAAATTTTCCTCAGCCTTTGTTGGTTTGGATATAAACCGGTTTCGGCGATGTACCATCTCCCGTAATCTTTTTCGTTCTACCATTAAAGTTCTGGTGCAGGACAAAATATGCAGTAATTGTTTAAATAATGAGAACGTAAGTCCTTCTCGTTTTGCTGGAAAGAGCCTGTGTCGCTCACAGACCTAGTCTCGATTGCTTCAAAAGCGTCCGTATCTCGTTTCAAATGAAATGTCGCGCTCTCTCTTGTCTTGCAAATGCTTTCTCGTCTCAACTGAACAGTCCTGCTTTGTTTCGACTGAAAAATTCTATCTCGTCCCTAAATCTTGTCTCAATGTACAAATCCTTTGGATTCATCGCATTTCGGAGTCTCGCCTCGACTAAAAAGCCTCTCTCGTCTCGACTGAATAGTGGCGTTTAAACTGAAAATTCTTGCCTTCGTCTCTGAAAGGGGTCTCGGCTCTTTTCTATACTCTTTTCGGGATCTTATCTCGAAATTCAAGAAAAATAACTTCGTCATTTCGTGCGCTTAGCTAATTTAGTCTTTATTATATATATCTTAATGTTCTTAGAGGTGCCTCTACAGATTGTTTTGTAGTGTGATCCTTAAAAAAAAAATTCATTAAAATGGTGCAGTGAACCAACTTAACTTCGTCTTTAAGCCATCTCGGCCATAGCCGAAAAAACGTTCTAAGAAAACAAGCGATGTCCGTCCTCTTTTGCTTTTTCCAGTATCGTTCTTTTTTAATCCCTTTTATGTTGTATTTTTAAACTTCCTTCCTGCTTGCTTCCTACTGCTTTGCCTCTTTGATTACTCGGTTGTTTTTGTTTTCTGGTACATGAACAAGTAATTGCTTATGGCTTCTACAATTTCAAATTTATTTCTTGCCTTTTTTTTGTAGTGTTTTTGGTTTAGACGAGTTATCCCGCGATTGGGTATGTACGCGCCTGAACTTTTTCCGCATTTGGATAGCGCACGGTGCATCATCTTAAACTCTTTCTATTTCCGTTCCAAAGAATTAATGATTTTCTTCTATGCTCATTGCTTCGCTTCCTTTCTAATCTTCTATTCCTTTGCTCTCCTTGATTCGGGTTTCCTTCCGATTCAGCTGCTTTTTTGGGATTTTTGGTATGATGAATCGTTTTCTTTCTTCTGGCGAGCATTTATTTTTTCCGCTGTTCGTCCTTTCTTTGAGACAACTTTTTTCGTAACAGACTATAAATATCCAGTTTCCTGACCTTTCGCGGCTTCTTTTTGCAGCTTTGCTTACTCTTTTTTTGTTTCTAATTCAAATTCCTTTCTTATTTTTTGGTACCTTTAACCAACAAAATTTAGAAATTCAGTATATTTATTTGATTGCTCCTGCAGGTCTTATTATTCGTTATTATCCTTTGTGTTATTGTTTCTACTTCTTTATACTCATGAAAAATAAAAAGTGTTATTTTTTAGGGAAATTATAACCATAATATTTTGAAATGATTTTGACCTCTTCTTTTCTTTTTTAGTATATGCTGTTATTTTTGGTTGAGTTTATCCTTTGTCATTTTCGTTTTAGTTCCTTTAACTTTTTGAAGTCATTAATAATACAGTTGATTTCTCTTCTCCGTTTTTTAGTTTTTCTTCTGATTTATCGTAATTATAACCTTCACTTGGCGAGGTAACTCGATTTGGACCCAATGCTTTTTTGGAAGGCACTCTGGATGCAGAAAATCTTGGTAACCGTGTAGGTCTTAGAATTACTAAGGGCTTTAACTTACGAGTATAAGATGTTAATTGTGTTGCAGATAATCTTATTTGACCCATTTGAAATCCAGATTAGACGCTAATTATCGCAAATAAAAGGAGGAATGATGTTCTTTAAAGACAGTTAGTCCTCAGGTTGACTATATTTAAAATTTGGTTTCTTTTTTTTCATCTTTTTCCACTGAATGAATGAATTTAAAAATAAATTCAATTATAACTTATTTCTATTTCAATTTTGGATTTTGTTTTGGATTATTTTGTACCTTTCCTTGATTTTCTATTTCTTTTATCCTTATAAATCGTACATATTTCTTCTTCATCTGTTATTAATTCGGATTGGTTGGATGTTCTTAAAATTTTTGGGGAACTAAATGGTCTGTCTGGGTTTGGGGGATAACGGGCCCACGAGACGTCTCTCTGTAACTCTCTTAGGCAGGCAAGTCAGCTTCTACCTCCCCGTGGTGTTCCCTGGAAAACTGATTATTTTTACGTCGGGCTAACAGAAGCGGCGTCTTGTACATCCACCTAATTCCCATTTTCCCCATTTATACAATATCCCCTGGGCTGGATTAAGGTGTCATACGACCCGTGCCGAGAATCAGCCTGGCTGGGGGCCCAGTAAAAATAGCCCAGTCTCGAACGGAGTATCCGGATACCTGGCGACCTCCGGATTATTTAGTCTTGCCTGTTCACTCGAGGCTCTGTGCAGGTCGGCCTCTTTTCCTCGGTACTCGTGGGAACAAAATGGAAAACTTAACTTTTAAAAAAAATAATTCTGAAGAAAGGTCGTCGACGAATGTTACTGAAGGAGTGGAAGTTTTGACGGGCTTAACTCTGACAGGAAGTGGGGAACCACCTGGATTGCGTTCGGAGTTTTCGAAAGGAGATGAGGAGCTTGCATTTTCAGCTGAAGTCGGGTCAGGAGGGCGACAAAGTCGTTGTAACTATAGGCAGATTCTTGGAACAGCGAAGCCCCAAAAGGGTCTAGCTCTAAAGGAAAGTAGCTCTCTAGCAGAGTTACCTGGAAAATCATTATTTTCAACCAGCACTACCTCCCAGGGGTCCGGTATTGCTAATCTACCCGAAACTGTTTCCAAGAATTTATTATCTGAGGAACCAGTTCAGCCAGGTGTTCAATTGCCAGAGAAAGGGTCCGTAGATTTAGCAACTACATCAACGCGCAGTAAAAGGGAAAGACGAATAGACAATCGACTAGCGCGAAGAGAACTACTTGTGGGTTTCACCGACCTTTACCTGGGTGGTCCACTGAAAGAGCTTCACTTAAATATTTTCAAAAGAGCTGTCTTGGCGGCTTTGGACTGCCTTGACAGACATGAAAGTTGTAACATAGGTTTTATAGGGAACGCTTACTTAGAAGACGGTTTTATTGCTATTAAATGCAAGGATGACCAGTCTAAAATCTGGTTGTTCCAAACGGCTGAAAAGTTAAACGGTCTTTGGGAAGATGCTAAACTAAAATTTGACAGCCTCCGTGCATTGAAGCATGAAAGGAGAATGCTTATATCTAACGGATGTACCGAAGAAAAGGAGATAATTTTCGAAGGGCTGCAGGAAAAAAATAGTTGCGTGACTGATTCATTGTCTGAGAAACCAGTTAAACGGAATGTACAATTGACCAACGAACGGTCCGTTGATTTAGCAACTACATCAAAGCCCACTAAAAGGGAAAGGCGAATATTGAAACATGAAAGGAGAATGCTTATAACTAGCGGCTGTACCGAAAAGAAGGACATAATTCTCGAAAGGCTGGGTAGACAAACTAGCTGCCCGACTGATTTATTATCTGAAGAACCACTCAATCGAGGTATGAAATTGCCAGACAAAGTGTCTGTTGATCCAGCAACTACATCAAAGCGTATTAAAATGGAAAGGCGACTAGAAAATCGATTAGCGCGAAGAGAACTTCTTGTGGGATTCACCGACCATTGTTTGGGTAGTCAACTGAAAGAACATCACTTGAATATTTTCAAAAGAGCCGTCTTGGCGGCTTTGGACTGCCTGGACCTACATGGAAGTTGTGACATAGGTTTTTTAGGGAATCCTTACTTGGAAGACGGTTTCATTGCTATTAAGTGCAAGAATGAGCAGTCTAAAGAGTGGTTGTTCCATACGGCTGAAACGTTAAACGATCTTTGGGAAGGGGCTAGGCTAAAATTTGACATTATTTATGAATTGAAGAATGAAAAAAGATTGCTTATAGTCATTAGCGGTTGTACCGATGAGAAGGAGATCATTCTCGAAAGGCTGCAAAGGGAAAATGACTGCGTGACTGACACTTCGATGTGGAGAGTTATACGCGTGAAAAAGTTCGGTAGAGCAGCTAGAGCAGGTGTCACTCTAACAGTCTTTTGTCCGGCGGAGCATGCGGAGGCTATCAGACTAGCGGAGAGGAGACTCAATTGCGGGTCTGTTAAGGCCATCGTAGAATTCCAAAAATTCGTGTGAGAGAATTCGTGTGAGAGCTGTGGTTCTTTCAAATATCATTAATTTGGTATTCAAGATTTAATTTTCATCATAGTAGTTTTTAGGTGTCTTTTGTATATACCCGTACAGATATATGGTTTTTATTAAATTTTCATTAAGAGTCTTTAGCTTATTCCTAGTCTAAACTTTTTTAACAGTTTTTAATTAGAAACATTAAGACGAAAAAAATTTGTAATCTTTAAAAATAAAGATTATTTGGATTATTTTCCGTTTCGTAAAAAATTGTTTGGTTTCATCAACTTAATTTATTTATTATTACATAATTTCTCTTCGATTGCTTATAATTCGTTGAATTTTCTTAAAATTTTGGGGAACTAAATGGTCTGTCTAGGTTTGGGGGATAACTGGCCCATGAGACGGCTCTCCGTAACTCTCTTAGGCAGGCAAGTCAGCTTCTACCTCCCCGTGGTGTTCTCTGGAAAACTGATTATTTCTACGTCGGGCTAACAGAAGCGGCGTCTTGTACATCCACCTAATTCCCATTTTCCCCATTTATCCAATATCCCCTGGGCTGGATTAAGGTGTCATACGACCCGTGCCGAGAATCAGCCTGGCTGGGGGCCCAGTAAAAATAGCCCAGTCTCGAACGGAGTATCCGGACACCTGGCGCCCTCCGGATTATTCAGTCTTGCTTGTACATTCGAGGCTCTGTGCGAGTCGACCTCTTTTCCTCGGTACTCGTGGGAACAAAATGGAAAACTTAACTTTTAAAAAAAATAATTCTGAAGAAAGGGCGTCGACGGATGTTACTGAAAGGGTGGAAATCTTAACGGGTTTTACTCTTACAGAAAGTGGCGAACCACCTGGATTGCGTTCTGAATTTTCGAAGGGAGATGAGAAGCTTGCATTTTCAGCTGAAGTCGAGTCAGGAGGGCGACAAAGTCGTCGTAACTATAGGCAGATTCCTGAAACAGCAAAGCCCCAAAAGGGTCTAGCTCTGAAGGAAAGTAGCTCTCTAGCAGAGTTACCTGGAACATCTTCGATTTTACCCAGCACTAGCTCCCAAAGGTCCGGTATTGCTAATTCCAACAATTTATTATCTGAGGAACCAGTTGGGCGAGCTGTGCAAGTGACAGACAAAATGGGAGTTGATTCAACAGCTACATCAAAGCGTATTAAAAGAGAAAGGGGAAAAAGTAAAAGGGAAATACGTAGGGACCTAATTGTCGGGTTTACCGACCCATACTTAGGTGGTCCACTTGAAGAACATCATTTAAATATTTTCAAACTAACTGTATTGGCGGCTTTGGACTGCCTGGACCCACAAGGAGGTTATAACATAGGTTTTATAGGGAACGCCTACTTGGAAGACGGTTATATTGCTATCAAATGCAAGAATGAGCAGTCTAAACAGTGGTTGTTCCAAACGGCTGAAAACTTCAGCTGTCTTTGGGCAGGGGCTAGACTAAGATTTGACAGTCTACATGCATTAAAACATGAAAGGAGATTTCTTATAATCATAAGCGGTTGTACAGAAGAGAAGGAGATCATTCTCGAAAGACTGCAGAGACAAAATAGTTGCGTGACTGATACTTTAATGTGGAGAGTTACACGCGTAAAAAAATATGGTGAAGCAGCTAGAGCAGGTGTCATGCTAACAGTCTATTGTTCGGTGGAACATGCGGAAGCTATCAGACTAGCTGGAAAGAGACTCAACTGCGGGTTTGTTCAGGCCATTGTACGGTTCGAAAACTAATTTGGGGGGGGAGCAATCTAATGCCTGGCCGCTGGAACGGTGATGCTTTTCGTAAGAATTATGGATCATAGCGGGGGGCTTTCACGGGCAAATATATGCTATGTGTCCACTGAAAAGTGGTCTTACTTCGAACATCGATAATTTGGTAATTAAGAATTTAACTTTCAATACAGAATACAATAATTTTAGAAGAAAGTTAGAAATAAAAGAGATATATTTTTTGTAACATCTTCATTAAAAGTTTTCCATATAGTCTTATTCTAAACTTTTTTAATTTGAAACGATAAGACGAAAAAATTCTTTCTATCTTCGTTGCAGTTTCGGGAAGAGTGCAAATCATAAAAATTAAGATTAAACTATGCAGATAGTATGAAATTTAGGTTTAAAGATTTGTTGCTGGCAGCTCAGAGAAAGAGAAAGGAAGAGATAGTCAGAAACAACAATGTAGATTTCAACTGCTGTTGCTGTGAATGAAAATACATGAAAAGCTTTTTCACTCAACTTGAGAAATAAATTAAAATCGCGTCTCCGCTGCGGTGAGCGCCGGTAGGTTGCATTGTTTGCAAAGAAAGATGGACCATATACAGCCACCCTGTAATTTCTTTTTATATCTTATTAAAAAGTGTTACTTCTAAGTGTGTGTTTGTGTTTGTTTTAAAGTAGCCCAGAACTACTATACTTGTATAATATTGTATAGCACTACACCGACGACGACGACGCCGCCAACAACAAGGACAAAAACTTAACCTGTTTTTCGTTTAGCTTCGTTGCAAGTGTGCTCGCATTTTCGGGCAATACTTGAGCATATTTCAAAATTGCACTGACACATTAACACTCTTAAACACGTACATATGTACATCTTAACAATTTTGTATTGCACCACAGTAACAATCTTCTTTTGTGTATGCATTTCAAAATGTGTGAATATGAGTAGCTTTGTGTTCGTTGGTTGTATTCCGTGGAGTGTGATTGTATGTAAATCGTGTACTCGTATGTGTGAAGATAAGTAAGAAAAATACCATTTTTAGAATGAGGACGCGGGAAAAATTTCTACGAGTCTAGATTGAGGTTTAGTTCTTATTTTATGTTATTTATTTATTTATTTTTTTTTTGGCACCTACTAAAATTCTACGATATAGTCAGACAAATGAAATGTCAGAGGGTGGGTGCCATTGTAGTGAGTGTGTTTATGGTGTATTGTTTCATTTTGACTGCAATATTTTCTTTTGAAGCTTTAATTAAGGAAATCCTTAACACATCTTCACTATTTCGCAAATATTAATTGCTTTCCAGGGTCGTAGTTTTCGTGTCTTCATGCTTGTGCTTCTTTTACTTACTATTTTCGGAGTATAGTTAAGTGTATACGTGTATATACGTACTTTCTTATGGTCCTTGAAATTAATAAGCTTAATTTTCAATTCACCTGGTATCTTTAGATTGTCTTCATAATTTTTTTAAGTTCTACCTCTATTTGGTCTTAAATACCAATCCGTTAAAAAAATATAAAATTCACACTCTCACATTGTAGTCTATTGTCATAAGTTGCTTGTTTGTTTTCTTATGATAATGAGGATTTATTAAAACGTGCTTGATCACTTTCGCTTTGAAGAAAAACCATTTTATAGCCAATGAATGATGATAAGAAAGGTTAAAAGTTTTATCGACGTTCTCTTTTCAATTGTTTTGAACATCTTAATATAAAGTTATGTACACTGCTAGTATTTATAACTTCCAATGGTTGTACGGTACTTTATCCATTAAATATAAAGATCGCAGCACATCGTCTTTGCGGTATTACAATTAATACCATACATTGAGACACCTTTCTGTTGAGTAATTTTACCTGAATTAGGATTCGTGTATACTATTTTCTCAAAGTTTAGTTTTTTTGGGGGAACATTACCATCTTCAAGACCATGAGGCTCTAAACACTTAACGCATCTGTATGGCATGTGGCAGTTACTCGCCACATGGGAGTACCTTTGACAGTTTTTGCATTGAGTAATCGACATTGGTTTGAGTTCTTCCAGACTTATACAGCAATTTAGAGTATATTTAATATTATAAAACTCTTTCAGATTTGATTCACTATTAAGCTGTATGAGCCAATTATTTTTAAATTTGGTTAAATTGACAATATTTATTTCTAGTTTTAATTCTTTTAAGTACGTAAGAATATACGTTTCTCGTAATCATTTGAAAGTTTTTAAATAACAATTGAATATGTTTTTTCTCCATTTGGAACATAGTACATATGTATACTCCAATATAATGGTCTTAATCAAACTGTTATTATAGTCATGAAATTTTTTCAATCTGGATCTAGCTACATTTAACATACGATTTATTAGCGGAGTAATTTTCGCTGAAGTATAAATCGTTTTGTTGCTAAACCATTTCCGTGATGGTCGTCTGAACATGCCTAAGTATTTTCTCAGGACTGCTCTTTTAAATGCTTGGATTTTCTTGGCAACCCTGGGTGAGATGTGGAACCAAATTGGAAAGACCTAAGTGAGCACAGGCTGTATAAGAATTTTATACAGAAGTTCTGTTTCCTTTTCGACTTTTGGACAATTAAGTCGGTACTTTAGTTTACCAGCAGCTGCTTTGCTCTTGTTTTACTCTTATTTTGCATTTACTCCCTGGCGCTTTTTACTCATGACCACCTTCTCGAAGATTGGCGGTTCGTTGTCAAGTATGAATTTTAAATTTGCATCCGCTTGGAAGATAGGTCGCACTTCGAACGACTGCGGAATTACATTATCTCTTGTCTCCCTCTGTTTTATCGGTTCGGTGGCGTCACTGGCGCCGCGTTCGGCCATTTTCATAAATTTTATTGATGTCCGACGCATTTAATAGAGCCGAGGGCTCCTAAAATTGGGAATGGGGGGATTTCCTTTACCACCATGTCCACTACTATATTCCATTCTTGTATTCGGCGGACCGGTGGTGAAACCGCCATTGCTTTCATCACTCATAACAATTCAATTAAAGGTTTTTTTAAAATTAAGTTTTCTAAAAAGTTCTTATTTAGAATGTACTACTTAAACAGGTTCTTTCTGTACGGCTGTCTGAACAGAACTAATAAACATCCAAGATAAAAATTATATGTTTATATGTTTGAATTTGTCTTTATATATTTCTCATATAAATTTCGTTTTCAATTGTAGACTGGTCCTGCACTACATTGTAACTAGACCATACATGTAACTAGTAACATTTGGACCAGCTAAAAGAGTAGAAACATGTAGTCAATTGGTCCAAAAATATTTATAGGATACTTAAATAACACGCTATTCATTTACAGCTTTTCATATTACAGCTATGAAGTTCATACTCTTCAATTAATACTTACTTGTCACTCCAACAAGTTGTTCACAAAGTGAATTGAATGCATTTATGTGGTTTTTAAAGGAGTACTGTAATTAATGCAGTACTACTTTTTAACGGCGTTAAGGCTTCAAATCAAGCCTCGAGAAATTTATTATTTTTTAATACAATAATTTTGAAAGTTTTTGGTATATTTGACCAGAAATTTGACAAACGGGTACGACTCTGTAACAAAACAAGCTACTCGTATTCCCAGATCTTTACTAAAATAGACTCTAATTTTTGTTCTCCTGCTGGAGCAAAAAGTATTCATATTTTAATCTTATGCTCTTATACGAGAACTATTTTTAGATCAACACAATAACAGCACATTAGTTTAAAGCTGTCAAAAAACCTGTGTTCAGTTTTGAACACTTTCCTTGAATTTGGTTAAAATTAAGAAGAAGTGAAGATTAAAAAAGGTAAAAGTGAAGGAACTTTCCCTTTAACTTTGACTGTGTACTCTTTTCCTTGACATTTTTATTTTTTATATTCTTTCAATAAATCTATTATTTTAAAAAGTCAGGGTTTTTACAAAGTAACAGATCATTATTATTGCTTTTGCTTTTTTGTTTCATTGCTTTTATATGACATTAATAAACTAGTCATGTATTTTTTTTTTAATTTTGAAATTTCTTGTAGAAGTAATAAAACACAACACTTGAATGAATTTTGATACGAATCGAGCTCTACTCGATTAGTGCTTAGACTATTCAAGTAAGAAGTGCTTAGACAATCTATATAGCTTACAATGACAGATTAGGAATTACACTATCAACCATTACAGGTGGATTATTGGTTTGGTAGTTAATGGTTAATGGTTTATGACAAACTAAGCAGCATAAACCAGTGACTACATGCAACACTTTTGAGGCCTGTGTTTGTCCTGTTTCTCTTAAGCACATTTGGGTAGCATAATTCAATATATTCCCAGGTGTGAAATCTATCAACTCCTTAGTTTTTAGTCGATTAGTTCGTTCAGAACTCGTTAAAAAAAATTTTTTTTTGGCGACCCCATTGTCTTCTTTTTTCTCTGATTTGAAATTAAATTGATGTATCCAGCCATTGAGCATTATTTTTGCAAAACCTTTCTTCCGACCTATGTAAACGCTTTTATCCAACGCGTTTTGTATTGTGATTTGGAATATGACAACTTTCTATTCAAACTCTTCAGGAACCCTTCTTCTTCACATTTTGATCGTTTTCTGACCTCTTCTCTCAAAAAATGAAATTGCTTATCAATTTCGCTTTTTCTATAACTTCTCATAATATCAAGAAGTTCCCTTCTCCTCATAAACGTAGTGATATTAAGAGTAGTGAACTTATTTCTGAAGTAATATAAAAATGAAATTGGTATGTGTTGGAATTTCGGTATTTTCACTTTGAATTTCGTTACGAAACTGATTTTTATTTAGTGATTTTTCTTCTTATATAGTATTGAGCCAGTCGTAATATAAATACTCGTATCTAAACTATGGGAGAACACACTTAAACCTGCCCTCACTGCAGCGTGGAAAACGCAGCGTGGGATATTCTCTATCCGTTATCTTAAAAATAAAAATTACATTTTTATCTACTTTACATGTTTTCCTATTTATATAATTTTCTGCGTGGACTGTATTTATTAATAACCTATACATAAGATTTACTTATTCCTAAAATCGTGTTCATATTTGAACAGTATGTGAAGAAAGACTGTTATGTTTTATTTGCTATCATCGAAAAAAGTGAAATAGTGACGAAAAGCTCAGCAAATTTTAACGATTCTGAAAAGCGCAATCAATATTCATTATGAAAAATCAAAAACTAAAGCTTGATCTGCCTTCTTTTTAAATGAGGGGAAAGCATCGAAAGCCTGAGTGCGGGACTTTAACCGCTAAAACCCCTCCCCTAAGTTGATCGTCCTCCCAGTAAGTATTAACTACCGATAAGTATTACGTCGGGAGGCAGAAGGAGCCTTGAAGCTTTAAATCGACACGTCGTGCGTTTGTCACGATCATTCAGTTAGTAAACGTTAGTCTGCGTATGTTTAAACCTCACGTTCGAAAGTTTCTTTCCCCTTCATCGGCTGCTGGATGTCTCCTACTTCTTTCGGCGAACCTCAGCTTCTCGTAGATGCGTGCGGCAGTGTTGCATATTGCTATCCTCATAGCTTCGGTTGAAATGATTTCGTCAACCAGATTGTTCTCGTTGGCATGAAAGGGATGCAACACCAATTGCATGGAAGAGGAATATGATGTGAGGAACACCGGGTACCTCCGCATCCCAAAGAAGAAGAAAATTTAAAAAAGTATATATGTTGAGGTGCATTTTTTACCCCCGTATTCCAAAAGACGATATCGTTCCGAAAATGGTATTTTTACATGCAAAACAAAAACAAAAATCGTCCCGGAAGCTTTGCATATAAAAAGACGATTTTCGGAACGATATCGTCTCTTGGAATAAGGGTGTAAATTTATGCCAAGGCCCTCTCGGCTATCCTCACAACTTCAACTGCAGAATGTGGTGATGAGGGCAGTAGTAGTATTGACCATACTTGTTCGATTTATTATGTAGGGGATAGTTGTGATAGCTTTTAGACAGCGCTCTCCTAATCCTGTAATAGTTTAGGAGAGGGCTGCCGGTGAGCGGAGTTTTGGCGTAAACAACACCAATAACGTCAATTGGGTTCCAAGGCGTCAACTGCTGCTGTTTATCAGCACAAAACAGTGGCCCTTGGAGGCCAATTGAAAGGTCGTTTTTTTTATTTTTATGTTGATTTTTATTTATTTATTCTGTTGAAACCATGTCAATGTTAAACCAAAATGTAATCCATATTTTTAAACAAAAAATTATTGATCGGAACTTTGGCCTAATATTTAAAGAAATAAGGTCCAATGATACCACCAGTGCGTAATTGGATCTTTTTTCACATTTTCCCCCTCACAATATTCTCTTCGGTACGTACATTCCTTTGGCGTGTATGATTATTATTTTTGCATCATTTGGAGGGTCGAAATCTATCAACAGTTCAACGACTGGCTTGCTTACATGGGTGGTTTAGCGCGCCATAAAAATCAGCAAGTCGTCTATAAGTTGCGCAAATCGATGTTTTCGATAGTTTCTCACAATCTGATTTTTATATCAGCTTTTAATTCCAATTCTATTCAATTTAAATTCAAAGCATGCTTTAATGATTCATCGACAAAGTTATGAAAAGTGTTATTCAAAACGGCATTAATCAAGCGTTGCTTATGATCCATCGACTTCAGTTTCACGTCGTTCTCAAGAATTGAAAAATTAAAAACTTTGATTTTTGAATTGATGTTTATAAGCGTAGTCGTAGTGCCTATTTAACAGATATCATCTTTCACACATAACTGTCATTGATAAAATCTGAACATTAAATAAAAAAATCAATAAAATACATAGTATGTTTTTCGCTAAAAAAACATCCTACAGTCTATTTTGGATTACCAACATATATTGGAAAAGAATTTTTATTTAAAAAAATCCACCTGTCGACAGTTGTAGTTTCCACCTACCTATAAGCGAACAGCTTTCGCCATTCCAATCTGAATTTGTACGCGACCCTCTGTCGCCAAGCACTCTGGCAGATCTGCTAACCACTTTCCTTGTACGCGACCAGCTGTCTGAATATTTTATCTGATTTTCTAAAACTTCGCCTCATCTCCTAGAATAAGTTATTTTAATTAATAATTATTTTAATTAATAAACCAATTATTAATTAATTAATTAATAATTAATAATAATTTAAGTAAGGATTTTAAAGTATGCTGATAATGATGCCGTACGAGAGGACTAAAATTGTATCTACAAACGAAAAAAAGAGGAGCTAGAAGCGCAAATGTTGCTATTGGGTACTGCGGAAGGCGCAGTAAGAGAGATACACCTCATACTAAGCGGTAATTTTGCATCAGCAAATCTTCAGGGAACCTGACAAAAGCGGGAAACCCAAACAGCGGAGCCACCAGTCTCGTCGTAACCAGCTTTTTCAAAAAACCATTATGTCTCAGTGCGCCAGTTCAGTGCGACCCATGCTGAGCAGGATCCGAATAAGGAATTTGCACTTCAACAAAAAACGATCTACATACATTGGAGTTTATTGAAAGGATTGAGGAGTGAGCTGACAGCTACGACTTACACCATGGCTATT
The DNA here is from genome assembly GCA_949752815.1 of Conops quadrifasciatus. Classification (NCBI taxonomy): domain Eukaryota; kingdom Metazoa; phylum Arthropoda; class Insecta; order Diptera; family Conopidae; genus Conops; species Conops quadrifasciatus. The sequence continues at coordinate 26,368,561 of OX457079.1, read as the reverse complement.
TGTGGTTTACTATTTAATGAGCCGCTCCGTGAACGCGACAAGAAGGTTAAGTCCCGGGGTTAGTTTAATAAAGCCACATGCATGTTTTACTTTCACCACGATATCTAATAATAGCGGCTCGAAGAAGACTGATGTCTTCAGTGCGAGTAATCATTGGACAGCGCAAGTATTGCGCAAAGACCCAAGAATTACATAATAAGTATTTCCGTACATAAGTACATCCGAAGCTGCGCCAAGAAGTCCAAGTAGATCGAGTCTACGAATGCCTGCAGACAGAATATCGTCTTTAAATACGCCGCAACGATTTCAGTAATTTGGATTCATTTGTGAGCCAGACTGATGAATACGCTAAACCATATTTCCGCAACACTAACTTAGCCCTACAAAAAGCTCAAGGCACACTGGAGACAACTGTCGTAGGACAAAAAATATTCTACTCTAATTGTGGTGAATCACAGATCACAATATTGTCTACGAATTTTAAGTGTCGAGAAACACCAACAACCCGGTCGCAACTGAAGAGCCGATCAGAAGCACGATGAAATAAGCGTAGTCCCGAAATAAGCGCGATGCGAGAAGTGCAACATTTGCCTTCGGCACACAATTCCGTTGCTAATGTGGAAGAGTTTTCAGCCAAGAAGCAAAGGAGGGAACAGTGCGACATATTGTCGCTGACACCTTCGAACGGCAAACAATACTAGAACTTTCTTAACTATTAAAGGTACAACTCATCGGTTGGTATGGACACCGCAACTTTGTGTACAATCCAGTCAAATACCAGCAGTACTAAAGGAAATTTACGGCCCATCTACCGACGAACATTTCGGGTAGATTAGCAAAATATTGCGAAGAGCCTGTAAACAGAATCGTTCGTCTTCACCTTAACAAATACCGCTTAACGCAAGCAATAAAAACAAATATGATTGAGACAACAATTTAGTATCTCATAATCACCAAAGGACACACGCCGACACCACCAGCATTTGAAGAGCATCATGAATTTGGCCTTTTTTTTATATTAACCAATCTTATTTTTAGGTTTTTGGCTTTTCCAGTTTATTTGTTGCTTTGAAACTTAAAAAAGAAGTTTTATTTTTGAAATTCCACCTGTCGACGGGCCTTGTTTCTCTCTACTTGTAAGTAAGCAGCTGTCGCCATTCCAACATGAATTTGTATATGGCCTTCTGTCGCCAGGCACTCTGCCTGACCTGCTAATCATTTCCTTCGTACGCGTCCAACTGACTTGATTAGAGATTTATACGCGACCTTCTGTCGCCAGGCACTCTGACTAACTGTTGCACGCGACCATCTGTCGCAAGACACTAAGCCACCTATTTCTCCCAGAATAATGTAAAATATTTGTAAACGACCTTCTGTCGCCAAGCACTTATCTGTTAGATAATTTATCTATTGCTCCTAGAATAATTAGGATATTTGTAAGCGACCTTCTATCGCCAGGTATTTGCCTGTTAGATAATTATGTAAGCATTTGTAAGCGACCTTTTGTCGCCAGGCACTCTGAATAATTGACTACCCGTTGGACGCGATTATCTGTTGCAAGGCAGAAAGCCTCACCTATTGCTCCTAGAATCATTAAGGTAAATTTTAAGGGACTTTTTGTCGCCAGGCATTTGCCTGTTAGATAATTTAAGTAAGCATTAGTAAGCGGCCTTCTGTCGCGGGTATATTCCTTATTAGTTTTTAATTACGTTAAGAAACAAAACACCCACATACACCGTCCGAGCTGAATCGTTAGATCAGTGAATTGATTGACGAAAGTGTCAATCGTGCGCAATTCGGCAATGGTGAAGATTTGGCTTACGGTGGGTTACAAGACCCCTCAGAAATGGACTCTGGATCAACTACCTCAACTGGAACAAAAAAAAAAGTCATTACATACTTTTTTTCGGCGTGTAGTATATACAGTTTTAATTTGCGAAATTTATTGTTGAAATTATTTAAAAGTTTGTAAAATCCTTATAAAATGGTGCAATGCCATTAATAACAAAACATCTTAAAGAATCCATTTATAGAAAATTCATCTCCTTCAACAAATATAAAGAATTTTAACTTCGACCAAAAAAGAATTACTCGACTTAACTCTAAAGAGCGCTAGCACGTGACTCGAAAGTTAAAAGTTGAAAGGTTACAAGGAGCATGTTAACCGTAGGGGAGGAATTAGAAGGAGAAGAAGGAAAATAATCAAGATGATGAGAGTAATGGTAGAGGAATATTAAAAAACTGGTGGTGGTACGATACCTACATCGTTTTCCAAAAAAAATCTTATCGATATACTGAAAGCATTCTCAACACTTAATACTCTCAACACTTAGCTCAAACGCATACACACGCACACACACACACACGGTGAGGACGAGAAAAACATACGAATAACACTTCAACCTTGTTGTTGTGTGTGCATTTGGACAGCACTTTGTTACCATTGAATCATACATACAGTCAACGATGCAACAAACTTGCACTTACATATATACACTTACATATACATAAGCTAGTCAGTTGACCATAAAACTATGCTGAGCTGGTAGAGAATTGATTATTGTACCTATATGTAGGTACATACAAGCATACCCACGAGTAGGTAGGTTTCGTTTATGGTCAACTGACTAGCTTTGTTTTCTCTCTCTCCCACCATTTTACCCTCACCCTGTCGTCATCCACACTTTATTATTATTATTCCTTCTGTCACTATAAGGCGCTACTTACCTCCCAACTTTCCTTATTCTTATTCCGGCACATACGAGTACTATTTACTTTAGGAGTTAACAATACTCTCTCTCTCTCTCTCTCTTCCTCTCTCTTTCTTTTTTGTTTCTTATCCACATTCTGCCATCACTTCCCTTCTGTAACCCTATAAAACGATTTGCTGACTTGATTTTTTTCCTATTCCATTTTTCGTTGCACGTGTTTATGTGCTTGGCATTTTTCATGACTTCTACTCTTTTACAAAATTGCCGAGAAGAAACTGAGAGTAATTGCATTAGAAAATGGCCGCAATACATCTCAGGGATCCTTTTAAGCAACCGAACAACAACCAAGCAACCCATCATTACTAGAGTAGTTTAGTGTGATGATGCTTCTTTTGTTGTTGTAAAGATTGTTATTGTTACTCTCTCTCTCCCTCTCTCTTTAAGTACCTCTCTCTGTATAGTATATACATATATCTACTTCTCTCTATGGTTCTGTTCGCATCACGCGTCTGGTTTTTAAGATATCAAGTCTCTAATACGTCAAAAATATCTAGTTTTTGTAAGCTTGAGATTATTTTCTGTCTGGCATTAATCTTCCTTCACAAAATTCGTTTAACCAGAAGCAGAAGTCCAGGGCTTTTGTCCTTCCAAATTATAAATAAAAAATTATTTTCTCTTCAAACTAAGTATAGGTTAGTTTTCTGTTTTGATATTTTGCTAGCACTGATACGACTAAATTAAACAAATTCGTTTCACAAGAAACTTTAGCTATGGATTTTTTAACACTGTTTTTCTTATTATTATTATTATTTCTTATTATTATTATTTCTTATTATTATTAACATTATTTTCTTACAATGATTATATAACATTATTTTTCTTAACCTTCTAACTGACACCTTTAAGGCTAACTCGAAATTAATGTAAACGACGAAGAGTTTAGATAATTGATTTATAGTATTTTTTCGCTCCATTCTAACTCTTGTCTCTCATACAGAGTAGAATTTGTTGTTGTTTCTCTCTACTTGTAAGCGAACAGCTGTCGCTATTCCAACATGAATTTGTATATGGCCTTCTGTCGCCAGGCACTCTGCCTGATCTGCTAATCATTTCCTTCGTACACGACCACCTGCCAACTTGACTAGAGTTTTGTACGCGACCTTCTGCCGCCAGGAAAACTCTGCCTAACTGTTGCACGCGACCATCTGTCGCAAGGCACAAGCCACTTTTTCTCCCAGAATAAGTCAACTGCATTTTATAAACATTAAGGCCAAGATGTTTATGCAGGATGCGGTGCAAACTGGCTGCTATGCTGCTATTAAATCCTGTGAACGATCGATATGGACAAACGTGGCTTCTCAACTACAGTTCATCTGGCGACCGGACGAGCACGGGTTGAAGTCTTTATTACATCACTAACTTGGGACCGAGACGCTCCAATTTAAAGATTACATACACTATAGCTGGGCGAGAAGGCACTGGGCGAGATGACCTTATAAGCCTTTGCGAACTTTTTTCGCAATATTTTCTACATTTTTGTAGTGAATTTTCGCTATTTTAATTCGCTGTGCGAGAGTGTATCGATCCATAACGAAGTCTTCACGCTTCAGTCGTGAATTGAGTAAAAAATTTTAGAATTTGCAGAATTTCTTGCAATCAATAAATCTTGTAAAATATTTAACAAAACATTCGAAAAAGAAATCCTTTCCTTGGTATAATATTTTTGCGATTTTGTAGAATGCCTGTGAGTGCACCACTCTTTTTAGAAGGTAGTCTTATAAAGGCTTCTCTCTTCTCCAACAACATACCACACACATGAATATACATATACATACATATGTATGTACCCATTGTTAAAGCCTTCTTATTGCGAAGGTAGCCCCCCTTTCATCGCATACTGACAAATACAAATTGGATAATTCGGTTGCTCCCGAAACGATCGAGTAAAGTACGAAATATCTTTTTTTTTCTCTCTCTTGCTGTTAAAACCACGAGTAGCATTGAATTACCCATTTTTCAAGTATTTTCTACGTAATTTATTTTACGCTTCACCTGAGCTTTCTTTCCTTTTCGTCTCATGTCCCTTCCTGACGTAGCGTCACGTCAAAAAAGCACCAGAACCAAATTAAAATACCCAAAAAAAAAGTTTGCTGAATTCGTGAACTCTGTTCAGGACATCGCCGATTGACGAAGCTAACAAAAAAAAACTGAAAAATATTAAAAAAAGAACATGGCACGCTTAACGATATCAACTAGAGAGAGTAAAAAAGTTAGGGTTGTGGTAAAAAAAGGAAGGGTGGTTGGAGAAAGGGTATCAGGGGAAGAGAGATCGAGGAAATCGATAAGTGAGGAGAATCATGATTGCTGTGAAGTCTATGCAAAACTTTTCCATTCATTGAAGTCAACCAAAATATTTGACTGCACAATCTCAACCATATACTTTTTTTTTCGGGTGTGATTCGTTAGCTTTAAAAAGTGGGGAAAAGGGGTGGACTCTGGTGGTTCACTGCAGCAGCATGAAGGTATTGGAATAAATTTTTTAAATTGTTTTATTAAATAGACCAAATTTGTTTCCGAAAATGAAACGAGACATGTCTTGGTTCATTGCATTGCAGATAAACATCTCGTACTAGTACACAGAGAAAAATAATACCACATAAAAATAATAAGATCTCCTTATTGAGCGATTTTACTATGAAATCTTATTGAAACATACAAATAATATGCTTTTTCATAGAGAAATCTTATTATTTTTATAAGGAAAATCTTATTGTCTTGAAACAAAAAGTTAATCTTATAAATTTCGTGATTTTAATAAGAAATTCATATTTTTCAAAACTTTAAAACGTCAAAAACTCATGAAATAAACAAGTCTGTATGAAAGTATGCAGAATTCTTATTATATACTTCCTTTAATAAGAAACACTTCTTATAAAATATCGTCTGTCTGGCCGGAACTTTGAGAGTAATATTTTTGCTGTCAGGTTTACTTCAGATCTATAATTCGTATTAATTTTTTTTACATTGGCGTTGTTTATAATGGAACATCTTTGTTTCTCAGTTGTGAGTACTTTCCGTCTTTATAAATACAATACTTTGCAAACAAATAACAAATAATAGCATATTACTTTTCAGGCTGGAACCATGAAATTTTGTGATTAATATTCCTAAAATCTTGTATGAATAAAATGAAATAAAAAAACATGAAAAAATATTTTTATTTTTATAAGACTGGAAAAGAATTCGATTTTCTTATTGAATATGTATTTTAATAAGATCGTCTCTATGAAAACAATAAGATATACTTATCGATTATGTATTTTAATAAGATCGTCTTTATGAAAACAATAAGATTTTCTTATTGAATATGTATTTTAATAAGATCGTCTTTATGAAAAACAATAAGATTTTCTTAATGAATTAGTATTTTAATGTGACTTCCTTTTTAAATTTTAAATTAATCAGATTTTCTCTATGGTTTTAATAAGGCTTCCTTCTTGGATGAAAAGCATAAAGAAATCTTAATTATAATAAAATTTAAAAATAAAGAAAATCTTGTATGAATAAAATGCAATAAAAAAACATGAAAAAATATTTTTATTTTTATAAGACTGGAAAAGAATTCGATTTTCTTATTGAATATGTATTTTAATAAGATCGTCTCTATGAAAACAATAAGATATACTTATCGATTATGTATTTTAATAAGATCGTCTTTATGAAAACAATAAGATTTTCTTATTGAATATGTATTTTAATAAGATCGTCTTTATGAAAAACAATAAGATTTTCTTAATGAATTAGTATTTTAATATGACTTCCTTTTTAAATTTTAAATTAATCAGATTTTCTCTATGGTTTTAATAAGGCTTCCTTCTTGGATGAAAAGCATAAAGAAATCTTAATTATAATAAAATTTAAAAATAAAGAAAATCTTGTATGAATAAAATGAAATAAAAAAACATGAAAAAATATTTTTATTTTTATAAGACTGGAAAAGAATTCGATTTTCTTATTGAATATGTATTTTAATAAGATCGTCTCTATGAAAACAATAAGATATTCTTATCGAATATGTATTTTAATAAGATCGTCTTTATGAAAACAATAAGATTTTCTTATTGAATATGTATTTTAATAAGATCGTCTTTATGAAAAACAATAAGATTTTCTTAATGAATTAGTATTTTAATATGACTTCCTTTTTAAATTTTAAATTAATCAGATTTTCTCTATGGTTTTAATAAGGCTTCCTTCTTGGATGAAAAGCATAAAGAAATCTGATTGTTTTTGTTCTATTTTATGTGGTGTTTTGGCTCTGTGTACCTAAAAACGTTGATGGTGGAAGGTAAATGGACGTTTCGAGGTTCACAACCACCACCACCCACCAACACCACAATGAATGAAATTCTAATTTAATTTAACCAGAAAAAAAGGTTTAAATGCTTACTGAGCAACTTATTCGACCATAGTTAAAAGGGTATGAAAAGTTATTTTCCACTTGAATTTTGACCAAATTTTGACCCTTACAAGTTTGTCGTTGTTCCACCCCCTCCACGCCTTTTGGTCTTTAATGTAATTTTTATTCAACGCCTTTGGTTTAATCGGATGAACTACAAACTACGATATCTACTAACCCATTTATCATAAAAAAGCTGTGTCATTTCAGCTTAAATAATTAATTCAAGCTAGAATAAACTTTACTGTGAGTATTACTCCTTCCCTCAGCGATTCGTAGCCTGTCAGTGATGCTTATCTTGACGTAGTTAGTTCTCTTTCTTTACCCTAAAATACCTTCATACTAAATTACGTATACTTTTTCTTTGATCGGGTTTTTTTTGCTCTTAGCATAATATAATTAATAATGAAAAGGAAATCAGAAAATGGTAAAAATGGTCGTGCCGTGTTAGGGTGCTGGACAAAAGCACTAAACCAAGTAGTCCTCAATGACATTCATTTACATTCTTTCTCTCTTATCGACGGTGTCGCTGACGGGCAATTAAGAATTTTCCACTAAATGTAAATTAAACTTAATTTTCACCGCCCCCCTCTTTCGACTTTCTATTTAATCCTACAAAAAAAGGAAAGAAACAAAACCAAAAAATCGCTCAAACTCACTTAACATACACTATACATACCTTCAATTTAGTTATTCCTTTACGACGAAACAATAACGAACATTTGTTTAATCTACATCTTGAAGTGACAGCTTTAGGTAGGAGTGACAGACGACAACACGCCTCTGGGGCGTACGAGTATCCGCTTACGCTGGTGGGTGACACACAAAATCGATTACCAATTCGTTTTGAAGTGTCACCGCAAAGCAGCCTTATCCGTCCTTAATCGAAAGTAGTTTTTGCTGTTATGTCAAATTGTTATTATAGCTTATTTTTCCATAAAATAGTTTCGAGTTACAAAAATTAAGAATATAAATTATTCGGTATAACTAGAGAGGGTGAGAGAGAAAGAGAGAGAGCGACAGAGATTACATACATAGATATGAGAAATTAACTTAAAAAAATATTCGTAAAAATCTAACTGCTAACGAAGAACTCATTTTAAAAAACTGTTACGGCTGATAAATTAAAAGAGATAACAAGTTGAGTCTCAAGAGAAATTATATATCGTACATAGGTTAAAAAACATCTAATCCAGGACTAAGAATTTCCTAAGCTTAAATTTTCGCTTAGAGGATAACAATTTTTATCGGAAAAAGAGATGTGGTCGCATACTTAAACGCGTATTTAAAAGTGTATTAACTTGAGAAGTGTATTGGCTAAAACATCCTTCAGCGTTTATATTTGGGTTTCAAAACTTGTATGACAGCCCTCGTATATTATTTCATGTGGTCCATTACTTTCTTAGTACGTGAAAATATAAAGATTTTTGTTAAAAAATGCGATAATATAATGAGTTATGAGATCAGGATTTATTAGTTCCAACTTAACACAATGCATAAATATATGGGTGTCACCCGCCCACTTTTCATACCTCCTTCATGAAAATTAACTATGGTCAGGCTGAGGACAATAACACTCTTCAAAGTTGTTTTATACTTATTTGTTGTATCGGTCGCCGGGGACATTTTTTTTCGAAAGACAGTGAGAGAAAGAGAAAGAGAGAGCGAGGGCGAGGGCGAATGTGAAAGAGCAAAACGGAACAACACTATGCGGTATTTACAGTTGTGTACAACACGAATGTAACACGACCACTCTAGGGACATGTCTTCAATTGTTCAACTCTTCATTAATTATTGAAAATATGTAAAAATTGAAAAAAAATTATAAATGCAAATAGAGATTTCATCAACGAAAATATCAAGGATAATTTATTCATACTGTAACTACACAGAGAAAAATAGTACCACATAAAAATAATAACATCTCCTTATGCGATCGCCATTTGACTATGAAATCTTATTAAAACATACAAATAATATGTTTTTTTCATAAAGAAATTTTATTTTATATTTTATAAAGAAAATCTGATTGTCTTGAAACAAAGAGTTAATTTTGTTCATTCGTGATTTTAATAAGAAAATCATATATTTTTACCCAGAAAATCATGAAATCAACAAGTCTGTATGAAAGAATTCCTATTATGTACTTCTTTTAATGAGAAAAAAACTGCTTATACATATATAATATCGTCGGTCTGGCCGGAAGCTTGATAGTAATATTTTTGCCGTCAGGCTTACTTCAGATTTATAATTCATATTAATTTTTTTACATTGGCATTGTTTATAATGGACGATATTTGCTTCTCAATTCTAAGTACTTTCCGTCTTTATATACATATACGATATACTTTGCAAACAAATAACAAATAATAGCATATTATTTTTCAGGCTTTAACCATTAAATTTTCATGAATATTATGATTAATATTCTTGAAATCTTGGCTGAATAAAATGAAATAAAAAAACATGAATAATTATTTTTATTTTAAAAAGACTACGAAAACAATAAGATTTTCTTATTGAATTTGTATTTTAATAAGATCGTCTCTATGAAAAACCATAAGATTTTTTTATAATGAATTGGTATTTTAATATGAATGTCTTTTTTAAGAATAAAGAATAAGCATAAAGCTTTCTTCTTGGTTGACAATTTTTTAAAATTCATATTTTATTTCATTGATTTATTATTTTCTTCTTTTTGATTTTATGTTCAACCATCAAGAAAATTGTTAGTAAAATTATTTTTCATAAAGCATTATGCGCCGGATGTAAGAGCGAGTGCGACTGCTTGTGTGTGCACATTATTTCCTTTTGCCATATGAAGTTTTTTGCAACGATAGTGTTCAGATGCGCTTAAAGAAACTATTATTTTAGAGATCAATACATCAGCAACCGGCAGCGCAACTCAGACAAGTACGAAAACAACAAGGAATAGCATGAAAAACAGCAGCAGCAACAGCAGTAGCAGTATCAACAACAACACCACCAACCAAATGTAATTATTTGAGCGCAGTTAAATTATTCAAAGGATACGACGAATACACGAGAGCACATACTCATATCCGTACTCAACTCGCGTAACGTAACTGACGTTTTCATGACTAAAAGGCATTGCTTGCTGCTTCTTCTTCCTCTTCTTCTTGCGCTTCTACATCTGTACGATGAGGAATTTCCTGAAAGAAGGCTTCCAATACTCTCGCTCGCACGCTTGCTTAATCCACGCTTTGCACGTGTTGCTTAGATTCAGCGGAACAACCGGATGATCGGTCCCATCGTGGTGGCAAAATGTTAACAACATGACGCATACCGGATGCTGTTTCGAGTACCGCAGAGGGTGCTGCACCGGCAGCGACAGCAGCTGCACTTACTACTGCTCGTTGTTCGTTATACGTTGCTGTTGTTGTTTCTGTTGCTGCATTGAAAATATCTTCCGGCTAAAAACAGAGAAAAGTCATTTTTTCCCAACTGCGCACACTCGTTTTAACTTTTCTCTTTTCGTCAACAACTATTGATTTGTATAAAATGGCCTTTAATATTTTTAATTTTTTTTTACTGACTATACCTAGTGATGTAAGCCGAGAAGAGAAATCAAAAGGTTCCTATAAAAAGCTTTTAAAATTTCTTCAAAAAACAGACATCAAAAATCGCCAATCGCCAAATCTAGTTTTTTTGGCTGAAACAAGCACGAATATTGATTAACCCTAAGGGTGTCATACCTTGTATCTTCCGTATCGAGTACTCGGGTACCTCGCAACAAACTACCAACGCGACACCGATGCGTCGCCCCGTCTTGTATTATCCAAGTGCAAGTTTTTTGCAATCATGCAGACGACGGTGTTGCACTAAATGCTGATTAGATTCTTGTGTTTGTGTGCGAGAAAATGTGTGAGGAGATTAAAAAAAGCACAAACCATGGAGACCATAATACCTCCCCTATATGTTAGCCATATTGATTCAACAAACTCAAGCGTAGTCGTACCATTTTCGATCATTTTGGATTCAGATGCAGATTGTCCGGGCCAATTCAGTGGTCGGTCCACAATGGCAAAATGTCGTGAACGTATGCAAAATATTTTACATTAATGTGTGGACATGTCATTAGTAAAGCGAGGCGTGTAGGAGAAGAAGGCCGGCCGGGCACCAATGCTAACTGTGCAAAACAAGCTTGTTCGAAGGAAAACTTCACAGCTTTTGAATTGGATTTGGGTTCACAGTCCTAATGTGCGCAGTCCGAAGAAGTTTCTGCGCCATTTCACGACTGTTGATGAGACAAAAATCCATCATTATACGTTAGAAATGAAGGAGCAATCAACACTGCAGACTTCACGCACCACGAACGTGCACCAAAGAATACGAACCCCCGGGTGTCATCGCCAGGAGATTGTGATTGTATTTGGGAATTCACAAGGCATAAGCTTCATGGACTATTTGAAAGCGGACTGACAATCCCAGCGGGGGTGAGGGTGAGGGGCACAGTACTCTGCTCAATTATTGCGTAGATTTGACGACGCATGGAAGGAAAGGTGCTACATTTGGCGAAGAAAAAAGTACTCTTTCAACACGACAGCACATCAGCGCTGTCAATCGTTTACGATTGTAACGACAAAACCACAAAATTTTTTGAAAAAGGTTTAGAATAGCTGTCGTATGCACTTTAATTAGAGCCCCTGCGATCTTTTACTATTTTCAAACATAAAAAATTGGCTTGAAGAAAGGAAATGCACTTCGAAGGAGAAGGTTTATTACCGTAACTGAACCGAAACCTTATTTCTTAGATTTTCGACATGTTATCTTATTTTTTGGAGGGCTTTAAAAAGTTGGAGTATCGTTAGATCAAATATAACGAGTTGAAAGAGGTCTATGTTGGAGAAGAAATCACTAAACTCCAGAGAATACTTATTAATAAACTCCAGAGAATACTCGCGAAGCTGCAGAGAGAGCTTTTTATTCCTCCCGTCTTAAAATAAGTTGGAGTTTACCATCTTAAAAATCTCTCAAACAGCGTAAGAGTTCTGGTTATTGGAAGGGTGCTCCTTCGAACACCTTTAGTCTTAAAGAAACTGTGACTTGCAGTTTATTGGTGTTAAAAGTTCAAGAAACTTGAGAAAAACTTTCTTGATTCTTTGAATATTTCTCACTACAATAAAAAAAAATCAACATTTATTTGAGGCATGAGAAACTTTTCTCATACCTTTCGATGATACAAAAAGACCCTTTTCTGCATGAATCCGGAGAATGGCAACTTTTAAAAAGATAAGTTTTAGAATAAATTTCCCTTTTTTGGTACTCTCCCGATTTATCATATCTATCTATATCTATCTGTCTTCAAAAAATAAATGAATAATTTTCCCTACGCAACTTTTATTTGGATAATACGATAGTTATGGCACCGGGTAAAAGGTTTCTTTGATCATTGATAGATACTCTTCGTAAATGACACTCGATTACTTGCGAAGTACCCGAAGTAGCCACCACTTACGGGCTATCATCGACCTTCAAAAGGTAAATCTACAGCTCGCGCGGATGCTTCAATGAGCTCAAAGAAGATAAATTTTTTAATTCTTTTTTATGAATATATAAAATTTTGTAATTAATTCCACAACGAGCATGAACCTTGATAGTGAAAAATGAAACCGAATCTGACCCTGAAGGTCAAGTTGAGAAAACCTAAAGATAATTAAAGAAAAAACTGAAATTTTGAAATTTTGTAATTCATAAGAGTTATTTTTTCAAATAGCAACTACGGTGTGGTGTATACATACATTTCAATTGAAATATTGTTAATAAATTGTTTTTTTTAATTTTTAATTTATTTTATTTTGTAATCTTGTGAAGTTTGCAAGTTTGTGGCTTGCCAGACGTGGTTTAAGCTTCAACAATAGAGTAACAACATCATGAAGATAATCCGCGCTTATACGTAAAATGTACTCGCACATACGAATATATGTATTGAAAGAAAGAAAAAACTGAAAAAACACCTCAACAAAGGCCCTACAATAAAACAAAAAAAAAACCCAAACAAAATCAACGTTAATTTAATTTGAATAATGTTTGGACAGCGTGAGAAATTGATGAATATAATGCAGGTTTTTAAGCCTAACTCAAGAGTCGGAGTCATTCTTGTGGAATTCCCAAACCATGAAGGTTATGCTCGTAGTCGTATTCATACTACGAGTATATAGAGTCATAACACTTATGAGTAATTGTTTTTTGGAACTCATTTAAAGATTACTTTAAATGTTTAATTTTGTCTAATGCTCAAGTTTTTTCTTGAATATCTTCCTAAAATATTTTTTAATTTTATTAATTGTTAGTTTGTTCCGGCTCTACTTTATAATTAAAAAAATTTCAATTAAAAATGGTGGCAAAAGAAAAGAAAAATTTTATTTATTAGAGAACATTTTGTTTCTAAAATTTTGCTTTTATAATAAAAATGAAAATATTGATTCAAATTCAGTTCAGACAATTCAACTGAAATGAAAGCTATAGCATTAAGGCGATGCTTCTCGTTATCGTTGTTGTTGTTGGTGGTGGTGGTGGTGTTGTTGTTGTTGTTGTTGTTGTTGTTGTTGTTGTTATCCTGCAGCCGTTGCCGCTGATATTCGTTATGCGTGATGGTAATGATCGTGGTTTTTAGTACTTTATGCTGATGTTGAATAACGTTACGCTCACACTGAATCACAGCACAATCGAAAGGAAGCAGCATCCACCAATCAATTCTACAGAATTGCGGCAAAACCGCCATAAACAACAACAACAATGACGACAACGACGACAATAACAATAACAACAAGAAAGAGAGACCAGCTTCGTCATGTTACGATAATCTGTCATACGGTTGATTGGTTCCCAAAATTCTTGTCTCTGGTGCTCAGTTGACCGCATTGGATGGACTGCATTGAAAGGATGCCCGGGCGCTGCCGCTGATGACAGCGCCGGATAATTCAGCCGGACACTGAATCTTTCGATAGTTTCGAATTGCATCGAATGCTTAGTGTTGTTGTAGTTTTACTGGAAATGGTTTTGATAATTTTGATGGCGGTTTTGTTTGTTTGCTGGAAACCTTAGAAACCTGTAGAAACATTTTTCGAAAATACTTAAGTATTTATCTTGTTCTTTTCGTTCCGATTCAATTTTGCCCACTTTGTTCCACTGTAGTTGAGAGTCCAGGCTCGTTGCCGTCAACCGTGTCTGGTTTAACTGCGTGTGAGATGAGTTATTGTATTGCGTTGGTCGCCGCTTGTAGCGACAACAACAACAACAATAATAATCTCTGTCGCTAGCTGAACACCAGCAACAACAACAATGTGAGCCACCAAAGGCGTTACAATACAACTAGGCGTTGCAATAGCTTCAGGCGTGATGATCCTTCATACCAAATTGGCTTCTGGTTCACTTGTAGTGTTTGTTATCCTTCGGAAATTTTTGTTGTCCGGAAATATGTTTTGTGATTTATTTTGAGTAAGCAGATATTTTAAGCGAGTGCGTCCGGTAGCCTGTTAGGAAAAAGCGAATAGCCTCAATTACATTTAACATTGCTCGATCGATATTTTGGGTGGAATTTTAGCCGAAGAGAATAATTTGTTGGATAATTCAACAATTCAACAAATGTTTATTCAACAATTCTGTGTAATTTTGGTTTAGTAATTTTCAATTTGGTTTAGTAGTCTACCATGTCGAATACCTATGTCGAAAATGTTAAAAACTCGACAAAGTATTCAACATGACAACCTAGATTAAGATCTTTATATTTACATGTATACTCGTATGTATGTTTTATTTTATGCTATTCAATTTTGTTCCTACCGGGATGCTTCGGGTGAACGCGTTTTTATGTGTATACGTGTGTGTGTGTGTGTGTGTGTGTGCGTGCGTGCGTGTGCATGACTATATATTGAGCTATGTAAATCTTCTATATCACTTGCGTTTGGTTACAAATGGGCTGCTATCAAATGAAATTGTTTTCATATTCTTCGCTTCTCTTTTGTCTTCTCTTTCGAACATCAATTTATTGAAAAAGAAATACGCTTATGGGTAAAGTGTATGAGTATATCAATCACAGTGTGTGTGTGTGTGGTGACCTGATCCCTCAACCATCACATGTTTCAAAATCAAATATTTTTTGGTGCAAATCCTTTGCTAACATACTAATCACCATCATCATCATCATCATCTGCTTTTGCACAAAAATCCATTTTTGCATTCATCATAAATTTTGCTTACAATTTTCATCATCATCATCATTATCATCCTCATAACATTCAGTCTACATCCATCCATCCTTTCTTTCTGTCTCATCCACTTTTTAACGTCACGAACGTTACATATTTTACGTTAAATTATTGCTATTGTTGGTTGATGATGATGATGATGATGATGATGATGATGTTGATGAATTTCGTTTGTACAATATATTGGCCACAAAGAAAGCAACTGTGAGTAAGACATTACAAGCTCAAGGATTTTGCAACAGTTTACTCTGGCCGTCTCTGCTTTGTAGATATAGATTTTGCTTGAGTTTGCATAAGACAGGATTTTTAAGGATTTAATTGTTTGTTTTGGGGCGAAATTTTGTTTAAGAACGCACGTGTATCGAGAAAACCATCTGCAAATCGTTTTGAAAATATGCATACTTCAGTGCAGTTCAGTGCTCTCTAAAGAAATTATCTTTGTTGCAAATAATTTTTAATTGTATTTGTCTTAACAAATAATTCATCATGCGTTGACGTTCCCTGCTACAGAGGGAACGGAGGGGACTTTTCACCTTCTTTCAAAACTGTTAAGTAATCACATGCCAAAAATTTAAATGAAGTTCTTCGAATAACAAAGGGAGTACTCGTGTATCTTCGGTATCTACCGACACCTAGCATGCAAAGTCATTTGGAGCCAATTTTCGTATATACTCTCGAACACACACACACACACACACACACACACACACACACACACACACACACACACACACACACACACACATACCATGTAACATTTATATAGAGTCCAGTAGCCTAAGGGTGAAGAATTAAACCTTTTCAGATTTTAAAAACATTCTATAAAAAAAAAATAAAAAAGGGAGGGCGGCCAAAAATACAGAAAAACTATGAAAGATAGAACGAAAAAGCACAAAACTTTTGTTTCGTCAATTTTCAAAATTGCTAACTAACGAAAAATGCAGATAATAAGAAAAAAAAAACAACAAGAAAACCGACGATTATATGAAATGGAAAAATGACTGCAAAAATTACTCGGAACACGCAATCCTTCAACAAGGATGGATACGTTACGAAGGTAGCTAATAATTTTTCAAGAACAAAACAAATGTAAACAAAAATTTCTTCTTTGCTTTAATTTTGCTTTTTGTTGAATTTAATTTACTACAAAGTTGCCGATTATTCTGCTTCATCACGGTTCTGCACATGAACGTTTCCTTTATTTCATTTTCATGAAAACTATTTAAAAAAAACAACCAAAAATCGTTATAAATGCATAAACCAGAATTTAAAAAGAAACGGTTTTATTATATCGGTTTTTGTGTTTACTAACACTTTTTCTGAAAAAGAAACTTGACTTTTTAGGCCGACAGTAATTGAGTTCATAATTATCTTAGTTTATATGGATCCTTGATCTTGATTTCTGTTCATTTCATCGAAATGCGAATTTTGTGATCTTTCTTGGTCTGAATGGCGATCGAAATCTTCTCGATTTCGTGGTGATTATAATACTGTTTTTTTATTCTTATATTAATCGTCATCATTTCATTATGAGTAATATTGTATACATTTTATTTTTTATATTGACTTATGTTACACTAAACCTAGACTAGACTCGACCTACTCTCGCTGTATTGATACGCGAGTATTGATGTGTATATTTCATATTGATCTCTATATATTTATCTGTATTATTTCTCTCTTAATCTTGACTTTAATCTTAAAATTAATGAGTTTTGATCCTGTTTTTTATGTGGTTTTGGTTTTTCCCCTTTATTATCTTGAAGAACAAGTTGGTTGTTTTTCATTCTGTTTTATGGTTTTTCCTAACTCTCTTCCAACTGAGTTACCTCACTAAAGAGTTGGTAACTCTTTAACGCGTTGAAATATAGTATGTACTCGTACTTATACTTTGCTTTATTCATTCGCGTCGATTTTGATCATGCAGACCCTCTCCACCTGAAGGAGAAGGATCGTGAGTCGAATACGAAATGAGAAGGAAACGCTTTAGAATTAATAATTAAGCACGTCCATGTTCTTTGTTCGTCGATTGTGCAAACACGAACGAAGCTCTGTGACAGCAGTAAAAATTTCGAATCAACAACATAAACATAATATTATCAATAAAAATTGATCATTGAAAATTTTATTTTTTTTTTACATACCTTAACTCTATAATAAAGACCAAAGACCAATGGTAAACTCAGACAAAAGAGAAATATTCGTCGCTACACAGAGGGATAAACTCAAGGGGGAGAGTAGAGATGATAATTTTAACGTTCATGATGATCTTTGAGTTGTACGAAGCTTTTTGATTATCTAATAAGAGGTTTTATCATCAGTATCGGTACCTACTAATCTATCTTCTTTTTAGCAGATCTTTACCCTTTATCTTATGAAAAGGTCTCTCTTTTAGTACCCTTTAATATTTCACATTCTTGGAAGCCTTTTTTCATTGCCTTTTTATATGTACTTAACTTTCTATGAGGTCTTCTTTTTAGCACCTTTTCATTCCTTATGTTTAAAGAGGCCTTAATTTTTAGTACTTGTTCTTGCCTTACCTTCTCAGGCACCAGTCTTTCAATGCCTTTTATGACCTTCCCAGACTGCTTTTTGCATTGAAACCAAATTTTTAGTAACTATTAACTAGTAACTATTAGTAACTATATTTACTTTCTTAGAAGCGTGCTTCTCAGTCTCCTTTTATTCTTTAAATTCTGAAAGTCTTAATTTCAATACCTTTTCGTAGTAGCCTTTTTTTAAGGAAAATTTTCTCTCCATTAATATTTTTATTTAAACATGATTTGAGTTGAAATTAATACTTCCGAGTGTAAAGCGACAGAGAAGAGTATGTTATATCGCCACGAATCGCTCTTGAGTTTTAATTGAAACCTTTGACAATGACTGCTCATCGCTGTCACCATCAGCAGCCATATTGAATTACAATGGACGCTAATGAATTAGTGGAATTTAATTAATTTGAAATTCAGGCTGCATCCATCCGTTCATCCATCGCAGCAGCGCTAGTGGGACGCGAGTATTTTGTACGGTTTTCTAGTAGTTACAGCATAATCTGTCTTCATGTTTGGCATTCGATTTCCAATTTCCGTTTCGTATATGTCGAACGCTTTTTGGAAGCAATTGCCGAATGACAAAGCAAGAAGTACAGTAAGTAAAGCTTTTTATAAATGGTCCCATTCATTTAGTAATGGGATGAACCGTGTACGCTGTAATTCGAATATAATGCACTGAGAGAGAGAGAGTGAGAGACCGACCGACTGAGAGAAATAAATGATGATGGAGAGCGTTGATATTAAATTGCTGTTCTGACAGCTGTTGACAGTTCGGTTGTCAAAGTGTGCATCGTTTAAGTGCCATTTAATTAATTCTCTTTTGTGTACCTTTGGCTGTGATTTAATGAAACTTTTAGACTCCTTTTCGTTTACTTTACTCGTTTTTCGCAATTGTCTTGTTTTCATTAATTTCTTGTCTTGTATCGTATTTTCTTTTTGACATCCGTCACACCTCATTCGTCAGTTTTAAGCACAGTTTTTAACTATTCCGTTTCAATCAAGAATTCTTTCTTTGTGCATTTTCAATCAAATTCCTTTTTTCAGCGATAAGCTCAGAGCTTTACATCATTATTTTTGCACTCATCAAATTTTACATTTCCCCTCTTGATGGATCATCATTATGATCATCATAATCATCAACATCGTCAACAATGCCGATTGTCTTCATCATTATTATTCATTGAGTTAATATAATATTGTATGATGATAGCAAGCATGTCTGTTGTACCATCCATCGTTCCGTCCATCGTTGGAATCATCGTTCGTTGTTCCTAATGAATTTGACCTCGAGTGTCAATTTAAACTGATAAAAATACAGCTTGCTTCGACTCATGGCAATTGTTTATAAAATCCACAAGCCACAATTGTGTGGTTAACGTTAAAAAGTTTTACGACAAGATTGTTTTTATAAAATTTTTTCAACGTTTTTCTGTGTTTTAAGACTTTTTGAATATGCTTTTCAAAGTTATTAGTAATTAGAATTTATTGAATGCATAAACTTGAAAAATTGCATAAATAACGTTTAAATCTTTTACTCTTTAAGAGTATAAACATACTCGCAAAATGTGACAACCTTTGAGTCTTTTAGTGCTTGTATTTATAGGATTATTTTCAAAACCGGCTTTCTCATATTTTACTTTCTACGAGGCCTTTTATTTAATACCTTCATACCTGAACTCTACTTGCTAAAAGACTTTATTTCATATTTTACCCTCTTTCTTTTCAGCAAATTTTTTTATACTTTACCTTCTAAGAGACCTATGTAGATTTAAGGCAGTATTTCATTATCTTTTAAGAGGTCACATTCTTAATCTTTTAGTATCACTTCATTCCTTATCTTACAATTAATTTTCTTTTCAGTACCTTTTCGTACTCTATTTTCCAGGAGACCTTCCCTTTCAAAAGATCTTGTTTTCTTATCTGGCTTTTCTTATTTTACCCTCTAAGAGGTCTTCGTTCAGGTATATTCTCAAACTTAACAGCTCCACTAAATTCAGGACCATTTCATTATTTACGTTCTATTTTTAGTACCTTATCCTTTACCTTACCATAGGCGTTTTTACAGTATACCTTTCTTTTTATACTTACTATACCTTCCAAAAGGTCTTATTTTCAAAAGCTTTCAATTATTCTCATACTGAAATACCAGTTTTAGTACTTTTTCATACTATGCCTTCCGAAAGACTTTAATTTTCTTACCTTTTCATACCGCAAAGACCTTTTTGTTAGTACCTTTTCAAGATACTGTCTTCTTGCCGGTGACTTTCCATTTTGTTCCATCTAAAATGGTTTTTCATTTTTTTAGTACTCATTTAAGACCTTTGATAAAGTACTAATATCATAGTTTTCTTTTCAAAAGCCCTTATTTTTAGATCGTTTATAAGCTTGTTTTTAAGTAACTTTCCATTAATTTCCTTCTAAAAGTTCTTTTAGTACATTTTTATAATTTTTCTTTCATAATAAAGAGCTTATTTTAGAACCTTTTCTTTTTATACTTCTGGAAACAGACATACTTTTATGTACTAACAGGGCTTCCTTTACCTTCTTTTTATTAACTTTTCAGACTTTACCGTTTCTTTAAAGTAAGAAAGGGTCGGTCGGTCTCCTTTTTCGACTTTACTTTCTATGATCAATACTAAATTCTCCGAAACTTTGCGATGGTGAAAAATACAACGAAATTTTTTTTTAAAAGCCACAAAAAGTTTCTCGCATTCTCTCATTTGGCTTTTTTTTTTTTTTGCCTTTTCGGTGGGTGCTTTTATCGTTTTTTGTTTTTTGTGGAA
This sequence comes from Conops quadrifasciatus, assembly GCA_949752815.1. Classification (NCBI taxonomy): domain Eukaryota; kingdom Metazoa; phylum Arthropoda; class Insecta; order Diptera; family Conopidae; genus Conops; species Conops quadrifasciatus. The sequence continues at coordinate 26,347,825 of OX457079.1, read as the reverse complement.
TTATCAAACTAATAGAATGAATGAATGGATGGATGAATGAATCTGTTCAGTTGTTGGCAGTGAGTTCTAACTTTTCTGAACTTTTAAACTATTCAAAATCCATACATGAGTGTATGGATTTAATAAATTTTGCAATTTTGTTTAATCAAACCACAAAAACATGCTTCAAATACAGTCAAATTCAAATGCTCATATTCGTACACGACGCATAGGCACATATACATACAAACGCACGCACAAATATTCAAATATTCCAATATTTCATATGATTTTTGTTTTCAGTTGAAAGAGTGAGTGAGTCTGCATTTAATGAAAATTCTTAACGAATTTTTCGTTTCACAATAATCAACGAACTGTTCTGAGAATGCGTTTAATTGTTTATTTTCTTAATTTTGTACTTATTTGTTTATGCTTACGAGGCGGGAGGAGTGAGAGGAATACCTAAAACATACCTATGTGCTATGTTCAATAAAATTTTTTGTAAATATTTGTTATGAATAATAATTTACCTGAATCGAGTAAACATACTCGTACACTTTTCTTATGTATTATTAATAAATATTTTTTTCACCAACACCAGCGCAATCCTCATTCCAATCCTAACACATACAGAAACATACATACACTTACTCGCACATTGCTAACTATACAGAAGTCTTGTAGGTCTTGACCATGCGTTTGCAGTCAATTTTATTAAAAAAAAAAGTTAAATTTGGCTCGTTGCCAGGCCGTATAAAATATTTCTTTTGTATTGATAAAATATTCTATTATATTTATCACACACACACAAACTCATACACACACACACTCACACCCCCACATATTCCAGATTAATAGACACACTGCTAGCTATAGAACAAATTCATTTTATCAGGTATTCTTCTCACGTTTTTTTCCCATTTCTTGGTTTTACTGCAGAAAGCCTTGTTGATTATCATTATCATCATCGTCATCATCATCATGTGACTAATCTTTTATAGGTACATGTCTTATGACATGACAATGACTTATTTTATACAAATGATTTGTTGACAATTACTTAATCGTTATTAAAATCATTTTCATTTATTTATTCATTTATTATTTCATCAATTAAGAATTAAAGTTCTTTCTTCTAATTTAGGCTAATAATTTTTTCGATTTTAAAGAATTTTTGCTTAATTTTTCTTACATTGAAAAATGAAAAACTTTTTTTTCTCGATTTCTTCACTTTTTTTTTACTTTCTGTTTAGAAAATGTTTAGAAAATAAACCATTCAAATTTTTTCGCATTCACAATGAATTTATCATTTTTTTTAATAAACGTTTAATTTTAACTTTTTTTTTAAACTTTAATAAGAATATATCCTTATATGTAGGCTAAAAAGTGGAAAAAAGTTACTAAAGTTTTTTAGCAATTAAAGCTATTAGAGATTTTAAAAAATTAAAAAATTTATATAATAAGATAAGTCGACGAATCAAAAGTTTAATTTTAATTTCATGGAAAATGTTGTAACCTCGTAATAAATTCTTTTATAAAGATATTAAGATCGTATGGCTGAGAATAATCCTCGACATTCATGATCAATCTTTCGCATTCATTTTTTTTTATTACAAAATAAGCAGTTTTTATTATTGCTGTATTCTGTGTAATTTTATTCGTTTTCCACAAACGCTTTTTCTTTCGAATTTTATCTTAAATTTTCCTTTTCTTTGGAATTTATTACAATAAAATCTGCAAATTTATTACAAAGATATCTCATCTATTTTCCATATATCAAAAAGATTTTACCTTTTTCGCCTTCGTAATATATCTTTTAAAAAGCAATCAATTTTTATACGATACAATTTTTTCAACTTTTCTGTTTGTTGAATAGTTCGCTTACCTTGACATTTTGTTTTTGTTTTTTTCCTTTTGATTTTACTCCTACCTCTTCTCGTCCTCTTGTGCTTGTGCTTCTTCTGTTTTATGTGCAATGAGTATATAGAATTTCTTCTGCTTTAACCAACTTTACTTTAACCAACCAACCAACCAAACGCCTTCTACTTTAAATCTTTTCTCTCTCTGTCTGTCTGTCCTTCTCTGTCTGTCTCCCTCTTTCTCGCTCACGCCTACTATTCCCTTTCTTATAGCTTCTTCTTCTTTTACTGTTCGTTAGTCGCTGTCAATGTAAGTTTTTGCTTGTTGACGTGCCCGGCATCAATAAATTTTTGTCTTATAGGCATGAAAAGCAATAATAATGACTACCAGAACAACAACAAGAACTACAACAACTTCAATAACAACATCTTTAGTAAAAGATTCTTTCTTTTTTGGTTCGTTTACTAGAGACTGAAGCTATGAAATATTCTCTTCTAACATGTTTAGAATTTTAATTTATAAAAGTCTTTATTATAACTTGGCGTTTATCGCAATAATGTTTTTATTCACAATCACCGATGATAAATGAATTAATGATAATAAAATAAAACGACGTTCAAAAAATTGAGTTCAAATCAAAGCCTTTGATAATTCTAAAATCTATTGATTGTTTTCAAAAAATCATTTGAAGAAGGATAATTTTAAAAAACGATTATAACAGAGAACAAAAAAAAAAGAAACGCTGAAGATGGCACTTGGCACCGAAACCGGTTTGTGCCTCCCAATAAAATTTGACGATATATGACAAAAAATTTGTTCCAAAACTCATCATCAAATCTCACCCAAGCCTTTCTTTAAAAACACTTATCGAAACAAACATTTTAGATTTTGACAGAAGCCTTTTGTATAATACATATTATTGCTAACCGTTTGATCTTAAAAATGATTTACTAAATAGTAATTCTAACACGATACAGTTTCTTTTTAAATTATACAAAAAAACGTAGGCGGTTTTTTGTTTAAACATGATATAGAAATTTTACAATTAATATTGAATAGTATAATTAAAATTTATAATTTTTGAAAATTTGTTCTATTATTATTTAACCCCATTTTGTCCATTATTAATTAACTCGACCATATTTTACAGAAATTTCTTTGATTTTGTAATTATTTCAAACATCAGTTTTCGTACGATAAGATTTTATTAAATACTTTTCATGTTTTCATCTTCACTTTTCTTATATTTTTTCTCTCATTTCTTCCACAACTTTATAAAAAAAGTTATTGCTTCGCTCTCAATGTGTCTCGATTCGTCTTTCAGCAAAGGGTCGGTCTTTTTTCCCTTATTTCTGGCTTTTATCAGTCTGCACACATGTTCGAAACATGTGTTCAGTAATTTCTTATTTATAGCGTTGCCACATAATTGTTAATACTTATGACAAAAAGCAAAGTCACAAAGCAAACCTATTTTTTATTTAAATAAATTTAAGAAATCTTGTTGCTATCCTTAATCACTCTCGCATCATCTTTGGCATGAGTTTTCCAAGTTGCCGAAAATACAACATCCTGTTTATCACTATAACCCTGTTTGGATTCTGAACTCGTAGTTTTTTTTGTCATGATTTCATGAAACGTTGCCATTTTTCATTTAAGAAAAGCGAAACAAAAACATTTCGAGCGAGAAGGGTCTTCTGGAATCTTTATTCGACTGATCTCATTTTTTTTATGACATTTTTCGTACAAACTAACCGTGAAGTATAAGAGAATTAAGAGCGTAGCAAAATTACTCCCATCCAATGGTGTTCACTCGGGCTGAATATCATCCTGAGTTTACAGTGAATATATTCTGCATAAAACACCGATTACTATTCCCGTGTTAGAAATAAAAGTTAATGGAAATTTCAGAAACGAAATGTGTCAACATTTGCATTTTACATAATTTCGAAATGTGAAATTTTCAAAATATTTGCTACGTACGAATGTGAATTTTGTAAGCAAATGAAAGGAACCCTTGTCAATTGCTGTACCCTCTCTCCCCCCCACATACGTTTTCCATTCTTTTGTCATTGTCAATATCATATGGCAACATCGATTTTTTTTTGCACCCTCTTTTTTGTTTTGTGGCAAGAAGAGCTGTAGGCTGTAGGATGTTACAAGTGAAGCTGGATACAGTTTTTGCATCTGCGTAACGAACAAAGTATTATTTTTATACTCGTATGTATTCTTATACGATATATATTCGTATATACGTATGTACATATGTATACCGCAACCTATACGTACGTATAGCAAAGTGTATACCAAGTATTGTCTTTGTGTTTTTTGTTCTCCTTCGGTTTTCTTTTGCGTTAATCCAATAAAAAATGAACTGAACTAAAACTATTTCTACTCACTTCAAATTTTTCTTTCATCGAATTTTCTGTCTGTACAGTCAACGCTATAGAATTTTCTGCTCTATGTCAAAAGAGTTAAAAATAACTGACTGATTCCAGCAAAGCGTGTTGAGAGACATGCTGTTCCTCGTAGAGGAACCACTCGCCTCAGCCTCAGGCTGTCTGTTTTTATAAATAACTCGCAGCGTGTAAAAATTTCCTGGATGCGTTCTCATGAGCTGCGTAGATCGCATACGTAAATACGTATCTAAAATACTGCAAAAAATTTATTTTTACAACGAGACGAGAAGGGCTGTTCATCGTTTGCTTCTTTCTGTGCTTTTTTTACAGACAAAAAAAAAATTGTAAATTTGGTTTTGTTTTTATTCGCTTCTGAAAAATCTTATTTTTAAAAGAGGCCCGCCCGACCAGACCAAAATATAATTTTATTGGTTTTTTCTTTAACTTAATTATGAACGCGCTACACTGCAAAGAAATTAATTTTAAGAAAATGGGGAAAACATATTGGGTTATATATTTTACATGGGAGACGGAAAAAATCCCGAACGACAAAATCCCGAAAAAATAGCATTGCATAGCGTTTTTTATTGCTTTTCGTAAAATAAGCGCTATATCCGCAATTTTCCGGGAAGTTTTATTGGCTGAGAGTAAACTTAGCAGCAAACACAAATGTTTGTTTACCAAGAGTTACAACTCCTGCCGCGGCCGAAGGCCGCTACACGTAAAAACTCTGTAGGCTAAAATTATATAAGCAGCGAAGCCGACGTTCTGCTTACCCAGGGTTACTACCCCTGCCAGGCCGAAGCCCGGTACGCAGAAGGACCCTGGATAGAAAAAACTTTCCAGCATTAAAATGGTTCTGTCGGCTGAGAATTTCAATCCCTGCCCCGGCCGGAGGCCGCCATGCAGAAGGACACTTTTTGCCTGCACAGAAGGAGAGCCTGGATAGAGGAAGACTTTTCAGGAAGTAGATGATTTTGTCGGCCGAGGGTTTTAATCCCTGCCCCGGCCGAAGGCCGGCACCCAGAAGAACCCTGGATAGAAAAAGACTTTTCAGCAAAGAAGATGGTTTTGTTGGCTAAGAGTTTTAATCCCTGCCACGGCCAAAGGCCGGCATGCAGAAAAACACTTTTTGCCTGCGCAGAAGGACCCTGGATAGAAAAAGACTTTTCAGCAAGTAGATAGTTTTGTCGGCCGAGGTTTTTAATCCCTGCCACGGCCGAAGGCCGGCACGCAAAACGACCCTGGATAGAGGAAGACTTTTCAGCAAAGAAGATGGTTTTGTTGGCTGAGGGTTTTAATCCCTGTCCCGGCCGAAGGACCCTGGATAGAGGAAGACTTTTCAGCAAAGAAGATGATTTTGTTGGCTGAGGGTTTTAATCCCTCCCCCGGCCGAAGGACCCTGTATAGAGGAAGACTTTTCAAAGAAAGAAGATGGTTTTGTTGGCTGGGGGTTTTAATCCCTGCCCCGGCCGAAGGCCGGCACCCAGAAGAACCCTGGATAGAGAAAGACTTTTCAGCAAAGAAGATGGTTTTGTTGGCTGAGGGTTTTAATCCCTGCCACAGCCGAAGGCCGGCATGCAGAAAGATTTTCAATGCAAGAATTGCGGGATTTTTCCGGATTTTGTCGTTCGGGATTCTGTCGTTTCGGGATTTTGTCGTTTCGGGATTTTGTCGTTCGGGATTTTGTCGTTCGGGATTTTGTCTTTCGGGATTTCGTTACCAACCCATTTTACATACATATGTATAAATTTCGATTCTCTTCTCACTTTGTTTTTATTTTTTTTACAATTCTAAAATTTTTAGAATATTTTTAATTTAAATTTTTATTAAAAATTTTCTTTAACTTTTGCAGTAGAGAAGATGGGACAATGAATTTTAGTTATGACAAGATTCCAAGACGATGAAGGTTCGTCTTTCGGTGGAGACGAGAGCCTGAGATGAGGCAGGTTTTTTTAATCTAAACGCAACCGGTTTTTCAGTTGAGACGATATATTCCTACAGCCGACAGACGAGATGAGAAACTGGGACAAAAATTGACTATTTTACTAAAGACGAGATTCTGGCACGAAACGACACGGGCATTTACAGACTCAAGCAGATCTTAAAACAAAACTGGGTTTAACAATTGAAGCTAAAGCCAGGGAAGGAGCATAGGTTTTTCAATCGAGACGAGATTCCGAGAGAGGACATACTTTTTCAGAGAGGATGATAGCTTGAGACGTAAAAAGATTCCTTAGTCAAGATGATATCCATCCTGAGAAGAGACGACATAAGACAAGTTTCTTTACTCGAGACGAGATGAGATCGCCGAAATCTTTGTGATTTCACAGAGATTTTCTTCAGTGTTCTCTCGAGAATTTGCAAATACTGCGTGCATCACAAGATTCGAAAGGCAGATACCCTCATTCGGTATATGATATCCCTTCTCCGCCTCCTCTCGCCCTCTGAATCTTCCACCCAGCATGCGTCAGCAGCTCGTTGCAGGATTTGTATGAGTGTGTGTGTGTTTTTTTTTAGCCATTCTAAAAAAATAGTTTTTCTAAATAAAACGCTATATGTATTTGTTTTTTAAAATTTTTCCACTAAACAATATTTGCGTCTCACGATTGCAAAAAACTAATTTTTCTAAAATAATTAATATTTAAAATTGTTATGAATTCGTGCTCTTATTGTTGTTACTGTTGTAGGTACGTACAGTGGTCTTCACCATCGCAACGCAATGCTAAATTAATAAATGTTCCGAAGCGTTTAAAATTAATTTAATTACAGCGCTTTATTTACAGTAAAATCACACTCAGTGAAATCATTATAATCACCGAATGCCAAATCCTTGAAAACCACAACTAGTTAGTTATTGCTTTATGATGGTATCTGTTTATGGCGCACAACGACCGAGCATTGCCTCTCAAACAGAGAGTAAAGAGCTCTGTTAAAGATCACTAAGTACACATGATCATAGCTTTAAACATACATATGTACATACTATATACTCGTATGTACATAACATGCATGGACTGTAGTGAAGATTTGCTTACTATTTTTTTTTACTTATTTTGGATTAAATTTTCTGGGAACTTGATTGATAACAAGATTAACTGCTCAAATTCTTACTCGGTTGCTCAATATACTCGGATACCATTCAATTTAAAGTGATTTGTGTCACTTTAAATAACTTGCAAGCACCAATCAGTTACGCACACTAGCATGCACCCACACACTCCTCCACCCGCACACAAAAACACACACACACACACATACTCTCACTCAACTGTACGGAAGCGGCAAAGATTCATCATGTCTCTTGAACCAACAGAATGAAGGTTTCGTTCGTTGCATTCTTGTCTCGCTTCTCGATTGAACGTTGTTTAACCAACGTCGGAATATTGCAAAAATTGCCAGCACAAAATTGGATCCATCCAGCCAGCCATCCATCCAGCCATCCATCTATACATCCATTGAGTCAATCAGTCACTCAGTCATTCACTCAAGTATCAAACATCCGAACCATCGGACCCTCAAACAAATTCATTTGTTCACCCTGCCAATACGCTTGCTTCCAGCTAGACTGGCATTCCGACCGAACCCCCCTCGTCCCCTTGCTCCATCCCCTCCAAAAACTATTCACTCTTTTTAGTCCCTAAAGTATTATTAAAGCCGCGCTACGCTACGTGTTCCTCGGTGGAGTTCATGGATTCTTTGGGCTAAGAACCAATTCACATTTTTTTCTAGCTTTCTTTATTTCTCCCCCCCCCCCCACCTCTTTTCTCTACCTTTCACCCTCTCGTTTGCAGCACATTTTTTCTGCTGTGTTTGTTGCAGACTTAACATTTTTTCTTCCTTTACTGTTACTGTTATCAATTCAACTGGTGTCCCCGTTTCTTAACCCCGTTACGCTCCCTTTACCTTGGGATAAGAATAGGGATAAGGTAATAAATCCAGAGCAGTATAAACTTCCTGTCCCAAGGAACAACTCTATACGAGTACCTCTCAACCATGATTCAGTTTTACGGTCGTAAAGGTTTCACTTCTCATTACATCCCTCACTGCTCTCTTCAATTCCTTAATAGAAATATCAGCTCTGTGCAGCAGTGGCGTATATAACTTTTGCTTTTGGTGGGGGTTCAAAATTGGGGGGAGGGAGATGCGCAAAGTAATTTGAATGCCGAAAATGTTTGATGTTTTTAATCCATAAGGAAAATATAGCAAAAAAAACTGAAGAAACTGACCATTTTTTAAGAAACCTTAAATTTTCCTTTCCATTTCTTCGTCGCATCCCCGTAGACTACCTCCATAAATACGCCACTGCTGTACACTCCCTATAAAACGAAATTATTTTTAAGTTTCTTCAAGTAATTCCCTTCACTTCGGTGCCCTCTTTCTTCTCCATTACTTAATACTTAATTTATTTATGTTTAAATCGGTTATCATTGACTCTAAATGAACGAGAAATTTGATATAACATTAACAAGATTAAAGATTAAGATAAAAACAAGATTTTTGAGAATTTGTCTTTGGGGCCAATTAATTTGTATACTACTTTTTGGTATGGATCCGTCCGGTAAAGAGGTTTTTTACGTGGTATATAACCCTGTATTTGCAAATCTTGACCTGGACTATTTATTTGGAAATTTTAAATAGAATCTATCCAAAATAGAATCTATCTTAAGAACCAAAAATCTTTTAAGAGACGAAAGATATATTATATCTTCTGATATTCATCAAGTGCAAAGGTTTTTAAGGCTTCTTAGAATTAAAATTCTCACATCAGGTCTATTTTTAAGGTCAATTCAAGGTTTTTTAAGGTCTGTCTATCTCTAAGGTGTTAGTTTTCAGAAGTTTCATAAACTTCATCTAGTTCCATATAATCAAGTCCTTAAGAACCCAAAATTCTTGAATGTCATTCTTCATCTAATATACAATATTTAATTTTTTTTCATCAAAATATTCATAACATCAAAAGGTCTTTTTCATCAAAATATTCATAACATCAAAAGGTCTTTTGAGGTCTAACTGTCCGAAGTCTTTTTTAGGTATTATTCTAATGAATTTTCGGGTTTTTCCTAAAGCATAAATATGCCTTTTATGATATATTATTCACTTCTTACGGCAAAGAAAATGGTTACTAGGGATCATTAAAGCATACTCACCCTAAAACTGATACTCTAAAAAGATTTTATTTGCTTATTTCACGCTTGTTCCTTTTAAAAATTGTTCCTTTTAAAGTTCTCACTTACGCGTAAATCGATTTTCATTATGCCCTGACAAAGTGGTGGTCATTATGGTTTATTCTCGTCCTTAAATCTAGTGAAAAATTCCATTAACGCCATGGATTTTGAAGGGCTGATGATGAAAAAGTTTTCTCGTTTTATCTTCAAATGGAGCGCGATAATATGGTTAGACACTCGAAAATCGAATTCAATCAAATTATATTTTTCTAGTTCAGTGCACCGTCGCGACGATTAATGGGACTTGTGGGTCCAGTTGGATAAATTGTGTGGAATGGTACTCGTACTCGCAATGATTTAGCCTTAAAAATTTGGCAAAAAAAAATTCACTCCAAAATAACACTTTAAAAAATTATATGAACATTTAGATTAAATGGCAATTTATCAAATTATATGTAATTAAATTAAGTGCTAGAGTAAAAATATTAAAACGTTTTTAAAATTAAACACTCTAAAAATATCATAAAAAAGGATGATTTAATTATTTAACAATTTGTGACAACCGCTTGTTTCGTAACACCGCATAAAATGTATTATCCATTAAAAAACAACAAATAAATTAGAATTTTATTAATAGAATAAACAAGCAGGAAATGCGAGCAGCTGAAGAATTAAATGAAGCGAGAAAAAACAAAATTCTAATAAGTTTTGAAGCAAATCAGCAAAAAAATATAAGAAGCATTAGAAAATAAACGTGGCCGAAACACGCAAACCATGACAACAACAACAAAAACAACATTAACAACAACAACGTCAACAACCAAAGCATTAAACAGGCATGAACGTAAAGAAGCTTCCTAGAAATAAACTAAACCTTAAAGAATGGCACAATCGAAGAGTGTGAAGTTTAGTCGTTGATGGCGGGGGAGGAGGAGGAGTAGGGGTTAGGGGTTTTCGTAACGGAAGAACGTGAGTATCCAGAGTAAAATTTCACTTCCGTTGACAAACAGTAAATGCGGCAGCAATAACAATCCATTCTCAAACAATATACTCATCAATCATTTTGTCGATAGGATAGAGTAAAAGTGTATGACTGTGTGTGTGAGAGACAGCACAGAGAGAAAGATTATGCTGATTTCTGCGTATGCGCGCTCGTATGTGTGTGTAAATTATGCACCGTAACTCTTTTACATCGGCATGTCTGTACCTTTTAAAAATCAATCTACAGGCAATTGGTTCATTACAAATCTTTCGAGGCACTAAAGAGTCTTAACCCTTATGACATCAGTCCTTAATACTTTTTTATACATTCCTAATATATTTTTTTAATAATATATTTTTTTTTATTTCAAAATTAACAATCTATTGAAAAAAAATTAAAAATATCTTATCCTAATTAATTAAAATATCTTAAATAAAAATGAAAATGCAAACTTCTATGATACAATATTTGTAAAATGATTACCTCTGCATGACACATTTATTTATCTTGTGCATAAATAGGACCAAAATCTTTTGTCAAACGTTGGATAGTTGATTAATTACGTTACATTAAATTTCAAAAAAGTGCAGTTTCAAAAATTTGCAATTATAATTATACGATACATACTTCATTGGCAATGACACGCCCATCGTGTTTCTAGTTGTACAAGCCTATAAATGATCGATATCATAAAAACCATTGAAATCAATATTTTTCTGCACCACATTTTTGTGGTTGTTGTTTGAGTTACAATGTTGTGGGGGTAGTTTTATTGTTAGTAGTTAGTTTCGTATTTCTTTCAGATTTTCATCAGTTTCTCAAAAATTCAAATACATAAATTTGCTTGTTAGGATTTATTATCAGTTTGAGGTCATGAAAAGTGAAAATCTTCTTAATGTATGTATATGAATCGAAATTATCGGTAACAACAAACGTAGCTCCGATGTTTACATGCTTATATCGAGTTGGAAAAAAAGTATACGGCGTTTTTTTTTTGGTAAAAAGATACACCATTTTTTATATGTAATAAACCTTTTATTAATCCAAACATTGCCCCTTCTTTTCAACTACCTTCTGCCATTTTTCGGGTATAACCATTATTTCTTTCTTGTCGAATTTCGGGGTTTTATCTTGGAAAAACTGACACAGCTGCTTTTCGCAGTCCTCTTTTGAGGCCAATTACCCCTCCCCCTCCCCCAACAAGAGTGTGTTGGAGAGCTCGGAACAAATCTGACAATCTGACGCTGCAAGGTCAGGACTATACGGTGGATGCATTAAAACTTCCCAGCCGAAGTAACTTAGTTTTTGCCGGGTCAATAACCGGCTGTATGTGGCCTTTTTTGAGACTCATTTTTAAGCCGAATACTTTTTCCCCAACCCAATACAAGAAACTTTTCAGTAAGTGTATATGTACATTATATCGTACAATGTTTACAGTGTTGATCTAACGACTCGTGTTGAGTACCTCGAAAAAAAAAAACAACATGAAACGAAACACAGCTCAGTATTTTGCACAAAATTGTTGTCATGTCGTCAATTTTGAAATTGCAACATCCGCAAAAAAGAAAATAACTTTAAAAATCCATTGAGTTGTCGCCGGTGTTTTAATGTTAATGTTGTTGCAACAAACAAGTTCGTTTCTTTTTCTGCCTTTGTCTTTAGTCTTCAGTCTTTGGTCTTCAACGAAATGTCAACAGTTCTGTAGACAGTTTGTAAATTCTGCCAAATGCAGTAAAGCAGAAGCAAGAAAAAAAAAACCGGTTTTGTATGGTATAAATTGTGCAACTGAGAGAGATAAATAAAGCCACATGAAAAACTACAGCAACAACAACAAAACCAATTTACCTTTGCTGGATACACCACAATTAATGAGTTGGTAAAGGGTTAACCAATCGGAGACATTGATTTATTGAAAAATTAATCAGCCAAACGACAAAAGGCAAAAATTGCAGAGTGAGAGAGAGAGAGAACGCGCATCATGCAAAACTATATACATACATATGTACATACATAAAAGCTGCAAAGCGCTTTTTGGTTTTTTTTATATTAAAGAAAATATTAATTAAATAATTTTTATCACTTTGTGGTGAGCCTCGGTTTTTGGACAGACGTGGATGTCGGAAAGGAATTCGCCCGGCAACAACAACTTTCTTTTTGTTTTTTAAATCCGGCATAAATCAGTATAGAATAAAAAAAAAAATTCCTTAATTCTTTCAAAGCTTTTTGAAATTTTTGAAATAAATAATTGCATAAATTTCAACGCATCATAAGAAATTAAGAAATTTTTTTTTCTTTTTATGCTTACGCGTCAAGTATGTACTTCCTGTAGTACCGACTTCTGTTAATCAATATTGTTTAATATTCTTTCTTTCACGTTCTTTTTTACTTAAATAATTTCAAAAGCCAAAAAAGCTTCGCTCTCGAATGAAGTAGTACGATACAATATTATAGCACTCTTTTATTCACTTTTTATACAATTTTTCTGAACAATGTGCTTGCTTTTTGTTAATTAAACTGTCTTTACTGTACATTAACAGTATTAGTATGCAGTATTAACAGTAACAGTATTACTCTTAGATATTTTTCAAAATTAAATATGTTTATACACGGTGTGTGCTCGATTTGCGCAGTTTTGCTTTTCCATTTTTATATAATGAACATATTACCGACTTTTCCTAATCTCTTTTAGATCGATTTACACGCTTGGACGCAGTTTATATGAAGATATGAAACTTTTCTTATGTTGCGTATGAATTCTGTGTCCCGTTTTACACGGATTTTCTTTAGAACGTATCGACTGTATTATGAATTTATTTTTACACGGTTATAGTGAACATGTTTGCGACTTTTCTTTATCTTCTTTAGATCGACTTTAGTGGTTTACTCAGTTTAATTGAACATATTCTTCTGATTTTACAATTTCGAAAAATTTTTCAATTTCTTGTCTTTACAATTGACAATTGTTTAGGTACATGACAATTCAAAATGGTGACAATTTTTTTCTTCTTTTTATTCGAAATTTGCATAAAGAAATACTATTCACTGAAGATTGTTGATTGCATGCATATTGTTTATTTAATGCACAGTTTCTCATCCGTACATCACTACTCTCTCTCTCTCTCTCTTTCTCTCTTTCTCTCTCTCTTTCTCTCTATCTCTCTTCGTCTCATAGCAGTGTGTACACAACTCTACACATATCCTTCTCTCTTTTTATCTCTATTTTCATAAAATTTATGCCCTTTAGTAACGGTTTCTTGTCCTTGTCCTTTATAAAGGATGTATGTATTTACACATTTTGTTGCTCTGGAGAGAATATTTTTGATTGGAAAATAGTCCCAAAGGATAGTTAGATTAATTTTTTTAACAAATTGTACTGGATTTTCTACGGTTGTGAGAAAGATGCATCATAAGAAATGAAAGAATAAACTGTTTGCTAAGAAAAAAATCAAAAAATCAAGACCTAGATTTTTTAACAATAATTTATGTAAATTGTGTACAAAATATAATATTCGTACAATAGATTTTTTTTAAAGATCGAATTGCAATTAAGTCGGTTTTACAGTGTAACCGACAAAAGGTCTCACAGCAAGTTCAACAGATTGAGCTAATTCTTCAGAACTAAAAACAAAGCTTTATTTTTCGCTAAAATCCTTCAGAGCTTAAACCGCATCCAACTTCGGAATTTATCGATCGCATTAGATTCTCGAGATATTGAAAGTCCTGTAATTTGTGGAAAGAATAACAAGGTTTTTGAGTTTTGTTTTTGTTATTATTGCCCCGTTCTTTGAATTGTATAAAAATGTGTGCAGAATTTTTAAAACAAACACTCAAATTAATCAAAAAATACATACATATTAAAAAACATTTAAGAAAAAAACAACAAACTCGCCAGAAGCAATAATAACAACAATAACAACAACAATTACAACAGTGCAGTTCATAACAACAATGTCCAAGAATAAACAGGTTAAATATTTTGAAAATGCAATATTAATTATGTATGTATGAGCGCACATGACAATGCCCTTAAAGGCCGCAGTAAAACCGGCAGCAGCAACAACAAACAAACAAACAAACAACAGTAACACGAACACGAGGAAATGGGAATAAAAAAGCAGCTATAATAGCAACAACAACAACAACAACATGAAAGAAGCAGCGAAGCAACAACGGCCATGCATCAAGAGCTTGAGTAAATAAATTTACAATGCAAACAAACAGTTACTAACGTTCGACGAGGACAACAGGAACAAAGACAACAACAATACTAACAACACCCAAAAAAACAACAATAACAACAACAACAGCAACTGCTGCTGCTGCTACAGCAATGACTGCTCTACAGAAGCACAAAAACAATAACATAGACATTGATTATAACAGTTTCACGGTGGAACATACATACATATAAGTATGTATGTACATCATCAGCAGTAGCAACAACAGCAACAACAAGAACAAGAACGTAAATAATAATAAACACTCTCATGTTAAAATACACCAAAAACACCCAAACAAAAAAAAAACGCCAACAACAAACGCTAACAACAAACGTTATATTGTACATCATGAATATTTACATTGGAAACCTTAAAAACAACAACAAAACAAGCACTAAAATAACATCAGCAGCAGTAGCAGCGAAAACACAAACAACAGCAACAACAACAATGAATAATTATCGTGTTAGCATCTCTTCAAAATATCGAAATATATTATTATAAATACATTCCGAGAAATTATATTTATTTTTTTTTTTAATTCAAAGATTTATTTATTTTTTATTTATTTATTATTCATTATTTTTTGAAGTTTTTTAAATTTAAAATAAAAAAAATGTTTATTATTTATCTACCAAACTTCTAAATCAAAAGCCAAATTGTACTTTTCCGACGATTTCTAATGACCTGAATCCGAACCGCATGAACTTAGTATCGTTTCGTCACATCACATTTTTAAGATATTCTCATTTCGAAGTGAGAAAAACTTAGTTTAATGCTTTATTTGATATTACGATGTACTATAGAAAATTTTAAAGTGTTTTGATGAACTAAATCCGAACCGCCTGAACTCAGAATGCCTGCATCCGCATCAAGCTTTCGAGATATTCTAATCTCGACGTTGATATTTAAACGAACCTTTGAGAGGAATGGATGGTTTTCGAGATATTCCAATTTCAAAAGAAGAAAAACTTAGTTTAGGTTAGTTTAAGTAAGAAAAACTATTTGATATTATAATGTAGATAATCTCAAAGTGTTTTGATGAACTAAATCCAGTTCGGATTTAGGCAGGCAGTTCGCATGAACTCAGAATGACTTTTATTTACCTTTATGACTTTTGCTGGAAACGTTGTAGAGCAATCGTAATCGTGTCGACATTGATTGAAATCGACAGAAATTAATTGCTGACAGAGCAGAGTAACCGAGATGAGCCCAAAAAAAACGCAAAGACAATCTGGAAGACCCATTAACCGGTAGCCAGTCATTGACACCAATCATAATTGGCTCCAGCTCACCTCCGGATCCGCCCCCCCCCCAAAAAAGGTAAAAACAACAACTGTTTCTGTTACGAGACCAGCTGAAATTTATCGGTTTGCTAGAAAAGAGCCAAACTGCCTCGGGCTGTGGAAAATATTTTTTAAAAATTTCAGAAAATTGAAATGAAATTATTCTACTTTTTTTTATTACTGTTTTCACGACAGACTTTTTTTAAGCTATAAAATCGCTCTTTGATGCAACAGAAAGAGAGGGAGAGAGATAGAGAGAGAGAGAGAGAGAGCAATTTGCTGATATTAATGCTTTATCCTTCCGAAAAAGGTAATATATATATTGTATATACAGGGTGTCTGAATTCTACGTAGGAAAAGTTATATCAAACAACTCTTTAGCTTGTCTGCAGCAAACTTTTGTTTTTTAAGTCCCAAAACAAAAGTTTTTTAAGTCCCAAACCAAAGTTTCTTAAAATTTCGGTCGAAAAATTAACTAATCCCGTGTTTCTTTTCTTGAATCTTTATCTCATTTTACACGGTTATAATGAACTTATTCTCGACTTTGCTTGATCTTTTTTAGATCGATCGAAACCCATATCGATCTTACCATACCTTATCCTTCCGAAAAGGTAATATATATACACAGGGTGTCCGAATTCTACGTAGGGAAAGTTCTACCAAACAATTCTTTAGCTTGTCTGCAGCAAACTTTTGTTTCTTAAGTCATCCCAAATGAAAGTTTCTTAAAATTTCTGTCGAAAAATTATTTAACTAATCCCGCGTTTCTTCTCTTGAATCCTATCTCATTTTACACGGTTATAATGAACGTATTCTCGACTTTTCTTGATCTTTTTTAGATCGTTTGAAACCCTGAAGGTTGAAAGCTTAGCGTAACATATCTTCTAATTTTCTAGAAATTCTATGTAAAGGTTCCTTATTCTTTTTTAGATCGTTTGAAACCCTGAAGGTTTAAAGCTTAGTGTAACATATCTTCCAATTTTCTAGAAATTCTATGTAAAGGTGTAAAGTTTACCTTACACTAGAAAAGTACACTAGAGGCACTTTTTGATTGTTCTAAAGCGACAAAAGTTGCCCTTTAACACCCAGAAGCGTCTTTTTATTTCGCACTGAAACAATAAAAAAGTGTCGGTCGTGCGAACACGGCAGAAAAATACTTGAGCTATCGAAATTTTCGTTGCGTGCTATCGTTTTTCTTGGTCTTACTCTACTGTTACTTCTTCTTCTTCTTTCTTATTTAACGGTTCAAAAAATATTCATCCATAGCAAAAATCCTATAAAATTTATTGCATTCTTTCTTCAAAACAAAAGAGAAAAAAGTATCGTCTTGTAAAGTTTTGAAAGAGTGCTCGAGCTAGTTATTGTATGTTATTGTTAGGGTTGTTGTTGTTGTTAATATATTTCTGTGTCTGTCTGTCTGACTACATCGAAGTACTTTGCTAAAATTTGACAGGTGCATTTTGTCAACGAAGCGCAAGCAAAGAATCCCCGAAGAATCATTGATGCATTGCGCTATTACTTCATGTGCATGATGATGATGATGATGATGGTGGTTGTTGTTGTTGTTGTTGCTTTTGCTGTTTTGTCTTCGTACTCGTTTTACTGTTGTTATATTTTATTTCTTAATGATGATTTCTAATGCTTGAATGAGTTTTACTCAATCCATTTTTTCAATCTACAATAGGTTTTCTATATTTACGATAATTTTTTTCTAAATTTTATTTTTCTTAATCTCATTCATTGTTGTTTTTTTTTTATTTCAATTACTGTAACTTTTATTGCACATTTTGTGATCAACAGCGTAGAAATATTTTTTTGAAATTGAACTGAATTAAATTTGTTAAATTTTTTGTAAAGCGACAATGGCGTTGATGCAGAGACGCAAGACGACCACGACGACAACTAGAGACAGAATTGAGGAAGAAATTTTCAAAATTTTTTTACATAAATAATTTAAGAAATTTCACAAATAAAAGCTACCATTTTATAAACTTATATGTATATTTTTTGTATAGTTTTATTTTAAAATACGATATTTAGTTATAAATATAGTTATATAGTCATTTTATAATATGTATAAAATAACTAAAGAAAAATTGCCAGAAAAACTTAAGGATTTATGAAAATTTTAAATATTAACTAATATAATAATAGCATTTAATAGCTCTTAAAAAAATTTCTTAGAGGACCACTTTTAAAAATGCCATATTAAGTTATTTTTCTTTCCAGTAAATTTCTTGACTACTCTGTTCTTCTTTATTGATCTTTTTTTGTTATCTCTGCTTCATTCCTTTTCTTTTTTTTCTCTTCTTGATGTATGTTTTTCTTTTCTTACTTGTTATATTATGTATTACTTTATATAAAGCTAAATCTCAGTAAATTGTGCTCAATATTATTTATGCTTTGTACATTAAAAGAACTTAGTTCTTATAGTGCTAATATTATTATTATTAATAAATTTAATTGAATTGAATATAATTTACGAAAATATTATACTAATATTTTCATATTTTTAAATATTTACATATTTTTATATATTTATATATTACCATTCACAGAAATAAATACCGAAAAAATTGTTATATTTCTTTAGATTTTTTAATAATTTTTTATTTGTTTTGATTTAATTTTTAAATTTATATTTATATTTATATTAAATTTAAATTTAATACAAATAATTTATATTAAATTTATATTTAATAATTTTTAAATTTATATTTTTTATAGTTTCTTTCTATACGTTTCAAATAATAAACTAAAAAAACTATTCAAAAAGTTGTTGATCGCTCCGAAAGGATCGATTTTTGTTTTACGAGAATAGCAATTTTATTTGCTTTTTTTGAATAATTTTATGTGTATCACCTTCTACAGGTCATTAGAGGTGTTTGTTTTTAACAAACTTTTGTTTTTAACCATCCCCGCTCCACCTTCCCCCCTCACCCCCCAAAATCTTTCCACTATTGTGAATATGAGGGATGATAGCGCATGGCTTTTTATTCATTAAAAATTCTTTCAATATAAAAAAATTAATATTTTTTTGTTTTGTTATGAGAATTTTATTGATATTGATTTTCTATATTCGTGATTTTGCGGAGGCAAAAAGAAGAAAAAGAAGCGTCAACAATGCAAAATTCCAATTCAAATGTATATTAAACCAACAAAAAATAAAACACATTTTATTTGTTGAAGGATAACAGCAACAATAACAATAACAACAACAACAACAACAGCAATAATAACAACAACAAGAACAACAATTCAAAGCAGGGACAAAACCATAACGTGACATTGTTGCCATTGTTTAATGTTTTTTTATTTATTTTTAATCTCTCCGGTTTTCTGACTGCTTTTGCTACGTTTTTTTTGGAGTTCAGTGCTTTTTTAATGTTTTCATTGCACGTTCGACATTTCCGAACAGTGCTGCCAAATAAGCTCAATAAAAAAAGTGACAGACACTCACTGTTTTTCGAACTATGGCGGCGGCTACGGCTGCTGGTGCTGCTGCGTTGCGGTTGCACCTGCCGTCGCGCGTTTGCAGCGATCGGTGTCAGATTTCGAGTCACCTCGGAATTCGTTTTATGGCGCGAATTGGTTGCTGCAACTTTGGTTTGATGTTGTTGTTGTTGTTTGAGGCAACTCTGGTAATTGTTGGAGCACGCCATAAAAGCGTACACAACAGCAACAACAATTAAAACACAAAAATTGTCCAATTTTATTGGCGTCACTCAGTTTATCGGCAATAGTTTTTGTAGTGGTGCTTGTGTTGTTGTTGTTGTTTTTTGTTCGGCAATTGTTCTTATTTTTATATTTGTTTTGGTTCTTTCTGTTTTTTCTGTGTTTTGTTTTGACGTATTCAAAGTTTTATTATTGTCAGAGACGACGACAAAAAGTGAATGAAATTTAAACAATTTTAAAATTGCATTCTTGACACACACAAACAACCCCCGATGAGTACATTGTACTTGTATTTTTTCTTAAGTGAGCGATCCCCCTCTGTCTGCTCTCTCTCTCTCTCTCTCTCTCTCACTCTCACTCTCTCTCTCTTCATGCCATTTCTAACATTTGACATACTATACTATAACTAAATGCTTCTTTAGACTGTGATTCGTTGTTGAGATAATTCTAAATTGTCACGAGTTATTACCACTTTCGTTAAGTTTCGTTAACTCAATAAGTTCAAATTATTCACAATCATAATTTTGTTTTAATTTGCATAAATAACAAAAACCCAGAATCTCATTAAAGATTAAACAAAATTTTAAAATGTTCAGTTAAACCCAAGAGAATATGAAAAATTAAATGACTTAACGATTCAATAAAACGAACGTTCAATAAAATATATTACAACATAATTTGACATATAAACAATTACATATACACAAACAACACAACAAACAAAATTATCAAAAAGCTAGCCAACGGTGCATTTTATCAACAAATTGCACAAATTAAATGCAAATTTTATCAACGTTTTCATTCAAACAAATAAGAAAATAGTAGCTTAACGAGGCTTAACGAACTTTTAAAAACTTAACGAAACATTGCAAAGTATAGAAAATTGCCCGCAAATTTACTGAAATAATTTAGAGTGGCTGAACGAAACTTAAAGAAACTTTAACTATTTAACGAAACATTTTAAAGTAAGCAAAAATATTATATAACAAAACTTTGCAACCTTTCAACATCAAAAAAGCAGTTGAAAAACTTAACGAAACATTTTAAAATATATAAATAATATAGTAAAACTTTATTTGACTTTTTAAAATCAATGAAGAAGTTGAGAGTAGCTGAACGAAGTTAAAGAAATTTTAACGAAATATTTCAAAATGCAAACATGAAAATAACAAAACTTTACAACATTAACGAAGCGGTTGAGAGTAGTTTAACGAAAGAACATTTTAACGAAATAAAGTTAAAGAACATTTAAAAATTTAACGGAAAATTTCAGAATCAAAACGAAAGTGTGCCGGAACATTAACTAAATCAATGGAACATTTTAAGGAAAGCTAAAAAATCTATAAACAATTAAAAAATTTTTTTAAAATTGTTTTCATATTTAATAAAAAATTTTTAATTATTTTCCAGTCGTTCTTTCGATGAAACTTACTTAATTGATAAATTCTAAGAAAAAATTTTCTGCGAGAATTTCATTAAGAAAATATGACCCTTAATGAGCATCATTAGTCAATGTTTTTCAAAAGTCTTTCAAATTTGAATTATTTGAAAAAATGTTTCCACTTTCTCTGAACATGAAGAACGATCATTCATTGCTTGACGCCAATGACAAAAGACGATTGTTATCATCAATGGCTTTGACACTCTGAATGACATTATATTCGTAAATGAGGCTATATTCAATAGGCGCATCAGCTGTTGTGTCAGCATTGAGTAAATCCTTCGTTCAGCAATATTTCCAAAGCCATAAACAATGAGTTAAATAACATTTATACAATGATTGGATGCAATCATTGATTCAATCATTCCCGGCAGGATATTAAAATATTATTGTAGCTCGTTTTCCTTATTCTTTACTCTAGATTCTTTTCTTCTTCATCGAGTTCGTTTTTATTACTTTATTACTATTAAATGATTTGTCGAAGTTGGCAGAATGTTAAGTGCAGCACACGCCCTTCATACGCCCACACGCCCACATACCAGCAACAACATGCGCACATAAAGAGAATCATCATCTACGGCAGTCTCTCTTCTCCATTTTCTCGTCTCGTCTGCTGACTTTGCAAATAACGGCAGCTGCCAATGTCAACGCTGTGAATGAGAACGATAATGAAGTTATCCTGACAACTGACATAACAACGTGTGTACCTACATTTGTGGTTGTAGTAGTTTTGACTTTTCGGTATGTGTTGTTGTCTTCTTCGGCTCGTTAAGCTAAGCCTCGTTGTCAGCATTTTTTTTTAAACGAACACAGAAACGATTCCTTCGACTGCAATCTTTTCTATGAAGAATATAGCACAAACTTGCATTCACATTCATGAACGAACCCATACATTCTGATTACCAGCCTGCTACCTCCCTCCCTCCCTCACTTCCTTCCACCCTCCTCCTTCCTATCGCAATCCATTTAGAATCGAATGAAAATCGAAAATTTAAATTGACAAAATGTTATTGGATTTTCCAAATTTTCCATTACATTTCGTTTATACGGCAAATATTTTTCTTTCCTTTTTAAAGGCCTTGTCATGTCCCTTCGAATCTCGATCGTTTGAGGTTCCATTTTAGAAATGAAAGCTTAGACATTTTTGCAATTCTGAAGCCTTGGAATCAATGAAAAATCAATTACTTTTTGCCCTCGTTTTTAGTTTTTTCGCAATTAAATTGAAAATTTTTAGCAGGAGTGACAATTAAAGGACCGTATATAGTAATTACGATACCAAGGAGGTTTTTTCTCCTGAAGCAGAAAAATAGGAATAAAATTATTTTGAATTTAAGAACCGTTTTTACTTTTTAAGCTTTATAAACTTTGACTATTTTCAAATTCAAAGGTCATAAAATGTTCTTTTCTTTTCCATTCCTTTTGTATTGTTGTAATTCATTTACATCGTCTTCAAAAACGTCAATTCTTGTTGAATACTCTTTGAACATACCATTAAAATTTCCTTTTAAATTTCCTTAATTTTTTCAAATCTTACTGAAAAGATCTCAACTTTTTTGGTGACAATTTGAATATTTGTAAAAATTGCTCCGACTGTTTTTTTTTTAAATTGCTCCAAAATTTTCTCTCTAATCGTTCTTTTCATCGATTGTATGTAACCATTTTATAAATTAATGAATTTCTTTAGCGGAAAAAAGGGGAAGATGGTTTAAGCTCCCTTCATTGAGGAAATATTCTTGCCTCAAGCACAATTTCGAGCTTTTATTGCAGCTAACAATTTAAAAAACTTTTAAAACTCTACGCTAACAGACGTTGAGCATTAATTTTATCAATCTCTCCGCGTTCGTGAAGGCTCAAGCTTTTCGTAAAGGCTCAATAGTTTTTCATCGACTCATAATTCCTAAGATTTAGCAAAATTCTTTGCATTTGATGTTGATAGCTATTATATTTCGACATATTAATGAATTTAATTGAATTTAACTGTAATAAATGAAAAAAAAAACTTCGCAATTAAACTTGAAAAGAGAAGATAGAAAGCGTGATGACGATGTACGTATTACGTAATTTTGTATACATTTTATCTATTTTTTTTAGAATATTTAACAACATTTATTAAATATTAAATTTTAATTATTCAATTGCACACACACACAACTCCTTTCACATGCTCTTCGAATGATTTTCAATTTGCTTCAACACATACATGCAGTCTCATGAAGATGATGACAATAACAACAACAACAACAACAACAACAACAACAACATATTGTTGCGGTGTGTGGAAAATAAATTTTAGTTAGACATTCGTATCTTCTCTGGTACAATAGAATTTAACGAAAATCTCTGAGATTTTGTCGAATCAATGTAGACCGACTCCTGGAGAAGTTCATCTTCTTCACTCTGTGCAGACTCCACACATTGTGGCAAGAAAGGTTTTTGCCATCACTGAGACTGCGACTGACTTTAGCTAACTTTATCAAAGAAGAAGAAGCAGAAGAGGACAGCAACAACAACAACAACAATCGCAATAATAACTTCCTGTTTCTCTGACCATATGTGCGAGAGCAGAAGATTGAGATTTGGTTTGATGGTTTAGTAAAAGTCTTAATTGAAGAGTTGAAAATTGCTTGTGGTAGAGAATATTTGCATGTAGTTGACAAGATTTACTCAGTAGTGGCAAAAGCCTTCAAGGGAAGAAGAAGGGAAGGATGGAAGGAACACAGCATGTGTTTAAAAGCCGCTGATGGTAGCGTTGACAGCTGATGGTAATGTTGATAATGATGATGCTGATGATGACAATGAAACTTGTCAAACGTAGGAATGGTTTAAAAATTAATAACAGTATTGTGAAATGGTTGCTTGCGTTTGATTCAGATTTCGTCTACTCGTTAGATTCTGGTATTGTAGTCGTTAGCAAGTTATTCGTTACTCTTTAGTGTTGTAAAGTTAAATTTGGTGTTTAATCGCTGATTAGATATTCGTTACAGTTTTGGGTGTTAATATGTGGTGAGATACTCGTTATGGTTTATTGTTTAATCGCCAAGCGATATGCCTTACTTTAGGTCTTTCTTTAAATTTCTGAGGATATAAATCATTGTCGTTTACAAGTTCAATCGGTAGGACCACATACTCGTTACAGTTTTTAGTTGTAGTCGTTGGGGACCAGTTATTCGTTACTCTTTACTATTTGTTATATCTGTTGAGATGCTCATTTTGTGTTTTAATCTCCGACATAATAGCTGCGTTCCTTTTACCTAATCTAATCCGTATTTGCATACAAATTTCTAATCCTGCTCCCGATTACGATTAGAAACGATTAAAAATTCTAATCCAAAGGTGCTTGTCTGGATTTGACGCTTAGATGGCGCTGATGCAAAAATTTTAGAAAGCACTGAAAATCATATTCCTATATTTTAGCCAATTCATCTTCCAAATTTTGGTGTACGTGATTAAATTTCTTACAGTTTAGTCATTTCGTCTTCCAAATTTTGGTGTACATGACTCAATTTGACCATTTTCACACAATTTTTACAACAAATATTCGATGTCAAACAGCTGATCTTTTTTTTTGGTGGGGTTAGTGCTGACACCTGCATGTGTTTTATCTTGCTGTTCCTTTTTTAAATCCGGATTAGATTAGGTAAAAGGAACGCAGCTAATATCTATAAAAGTTTTGGTTGATAAACTAAAACTTAATACTCGTTATAGTTAATAGGTAGGACCAGATACTCGTTACAGTTTATGGTTGTAGTCGTTGGGGGCCAATTATTCGTTACTTTTTACTATTTGTTATATGTGTTGAGATGCTCATTTCGTGTTTTAACCTCTTACATAATGTCTATAAATATTTTGGTTGATCAACTAAAACGTAATACTCGTTACAGTTAATCGGTAGGACCAGTAGGACTCGTTACAGTTTATGGTTGTAGTCTTTGGGGACCAATTATTCGTTACTCTTTACTTTTTGTTGTCTGTGTTGAGACATTTTGTGTTTAATCTCTGACTTAATATCTATAACAGTTTTGGTTGATTAACTTAAACGTAATACTCGTTATAGTTAATCTGTAGGACCAGTAGGACTCGTTACAGTTGATAGTTATAGTCGTTAGGGACCAATTATTCGTTACTCTTTACTATTTGTTATCTGTGTTGAGATGCTCATTTCGTGTCGGAGATTAACATAATATCTATAAAAGTTTTTGCTGATGAACGGAAATGTAATACTCGTTATAGTTTAGTATTTAATCGCTCATTTTTTCTTAGCCTCGTTACATTTCATTCTTGCGAGCTATTCATTATGGTAGAGCTACTGCTGACTCGTTACAATTGTCAGTGTTTCATTTTCTCTTGTAGTAATTCGGCAAATTATTCGTTACCAATTTACTGCGATATCAACAGACCGACGATATAATCTAGAGTTGCAAACAATTTTTCGAAAGATTTGCAAAATATCGAAAAATTTTAATATTGACGATGTTGCCCAAAGTATTGCATACATTTTTAGAAAAGAAACGAACACAAAATTGCAGTTTTTATAATGAAACGTAGTCGAGTTTTCACAACGGTTTTGTAGTCATGACAACCTCAAAAACTTATAAAACTGCAAGGACGATATATTGTATATTTGTACTTTTTGACGCCCTGAGGGCGTCATGACACCTGCTTCTCCTGACTTTGTACACCGTCACAACTGCCACGATCCTCTGTGAAGAGGAAATATTTTGGAATCCTTTGAACCAATATCAATTGCACTTATTGCCACCGACACGGCACATTGTAACTGTGTACTTACACTCATGCTATTTACTGTTGCTGTCCTATCAACTTGTACAAAATTGGTTTAGCCTCAACCGGGTGATAATTACATTATGTACTTTATTGCCTTGAGTCAGATATAGAGAAAAAAAATTTAAATGAAATTCCATTAAAATACCTTTGCATTTTCCTCGGCCATGCAAATGCGGTTGGTTGCGATTGTGAATCGGGAATGTGCAAGAGAAAGAGATAACTAGAAGCTAGGGAATAAATGCTTTACAAGATTAGAGGCGGAGAGAAAGTGAGAGAGAGAGAGAGAGAGAGAGAGAGAAAGAAAGAGAAATAGAGGCACAAAGTTAGAAATAAAAGATGAAAGTGACAAATAGAAAACAGATAACGGCCAAAGACAAAGAGAAAAAGAATGTGACGGAGCAAAATGTGACCGATGCGTAGCAAGAAAAATGAAAGAATAAAGAGTAAAAAAGTGCTAAGAATTAAACAATATTAATAATAAGATAAGTGAAAGAAGAGATAGAAAGGACAACTATAAATTGAAAAGTGGAAAGCAATGCTCGAATGAGGCGGAGTATTTTTTAAAGAACTCTGAAGTAAACTTTAGCGCAAAGAATAAGTCGCTCAGACCGACTCACTGACATTTTAAGATTTAACTTTTCGTTAAGAATGTCAAAGAAACATTTTCCCAACAAAATTTGTTATTTAAGCTTTCAAAAAAATATTATTTATGATGTTTTTAAAGTTATACGCTGAAGAAAACTTTAGCATAAACAAAAAAATCAAAGGAAAGCAAAAACAAGTACGATACATATCTACTAAATTAAAAATCGTTACAAACTTTTTCCAAGAGCTTAAAAGAAACATAAAAAACACCGTAAGAAAAAGGAAACTTGAAAAAATCTACACAACTTATCAAAAGAAAGAAAAAAAAGTAATAGCAACTTTCATAAGGTTCCGATAAAAGTTTTTTTTTTACCGTTACCGATTGCGTAACGGTAAGGATAATATACAATAATAAAGTTCAATATAAATGATAAAATATTACTAAGAATCCATGGACTTGCGTATTTTTTTCTCTTTCTTTAAAAACTTATTTCCGTCTTCTACTTTTTTAAAACGAATTTGATTTGTTTTCTTTCTATAATGAAGGATATGACACAAAACGGAAACTTATTAAAAAAGAATTCTAAATATTTTCTAAAATGGCAGAAAAGAAAATATTGATTTTGATGAGAAAATATCTGGTCTGACGTAGAACCTTTGTGATCTCATTGAAAAGTTGAGTTTTTATAGATAAATTTTAATTATGTAATTTCGGGATTTTGTTAGTTCAGAATGTTATGTCTATGAGGCGGCGATATGGTTTTTCCCCAATTCTTATAAAAACAATTTACTACATACATATATAAAAAACAATAATATGGTTGGGGAAAAAGTATTCGGCGTTTTTTTAGTAAAAAGACAACAACAACAACAAGATACAACATTTTTTTTTATGTAACAAACATTTGATTTATCCAAATAGTGCCCATTATTTTCAACTACCTTTTGCCATTTTTTGGGTATAACCATTATTCCTTTCTTGTAGAATTCCGGAGTTTTATCTTGGAAAAACTCACACAGGTGCTTTTCGCAGTCCTCTTTTGAGGCCAATTTTTTCCCCATCAACACACTCTTGTTTAAGAGCTCGGAACAAATCGGATAATCTGACGGTGCAAAGTCAGGACTATACAGTGGATGCATTAAAACCTCCCAGCCGAAGTCTCTTAGTTTTTGCCGGGTCAACAACCGGCTGTATGTGGACGTTTTTTGGACACATTTTTGCACTCAGTTTATGAGACATCCAAATATCGAGCTTCTTTATGAAACCAATTTTATGCAAATGGTTTAAAACTGTTTTGTGGTCGATCTTCAGTTCCTTCGCGATGTCGTGACTGCTTGACTCAGGGCCTTAGCCATAATTTCATCGACTTTTTCGGTGATAGGTCCACCAGAGTGTCGAGGAGCATCTTTAATTTCAAAATTCCCAGAACGAAAGCGAGCAAACCATTTCCTGGCAGTTGATTGGGATACAGTACCTTCGCCATAAACAGCACAAATTTTGTCACATGCCTGTGCAGCATTCTTCCTTTTGTCTTAGTAAAATTGTAAAATATAGCGTATTTTTTCAAAAATTTTACTCATCTTTGCTTCGAAATAACTTTTAACACAACGCACCAATCTCAAAAAATTTCACAAATTATCAGCCGATTTGTCACCTGTTAAACAAAAAAAAGCCACTAACCGTTTCAAAGTTATAACACTTTACAATGAAGCTATGAGAAAACGCCGAATACTTTTTCCCCAACCCAATATATATAGAAATATGAACGAGTTTGTACAATATAGATATACATATATAACTTTGTTAATCATGCCAAAGAACAAAAAAAAAAGCGACCGGGCACAAACATTTTAAGCACAAGATTTTTTTTTATTCTGGTTTTTTCTTGTGTTTGTCTTTTTCGTCTTCGGGCTGTCACAAACCCGAAAAAATATGGCGAATTCTTTTTCTTAATCATGTGTACCCATTGAGACGAAGAATCGTTTATCATCGAATATTTGGCATATGTACGATATTTCTCTCGGTAATCATATTCAAAATATGTCATAGTAACTGCATAGAAATTAATTTGGCGCCGCCTCAAAGATAATTAAAATCATTGCATTGCAAGACATTTGTATAAAAATGTCAAATTAAAAACAAACAAAAATTTCATTACATTCTTCTCAAGGCTTTAGACGTTTACACAGGCCTTATGATTACGGCCGCGCCATGTCGCTGTTATTAACATGATAGCGTTGTACTCTCTCTCTCTCTCTTTTTCTCTCTATCTCTCTCTGTTACTCTCCTCTAATACTCCTCTATACTAAAACAATTTCAAAATTTTTTTAACTGACAAGTTTTAATAATTCCTTTTAATTATTCAAATTCAATTTTAATGCCACTACTTCTGTTGTTGTTGTTGTTGCTAATTGAATTAAAATTGTTGTTGTTATTGTTGCAATATGCCGCTTGTTAACAACGCACAGTATTTCCGGTGCGTAGATTATTTTCTAAACATCATAATCGTAATATGTAGCGTTGTCGGAAAAGTTATGACGTTATTTATTTATAGCTATCATCTATGATTTAGATATTTTCTTCGCTTTTCGGCATCTTTAAGTGATCTTCTTATGAATTCCCCATTCATGAAATAGCGTAAGGTTAGACGCATATGTTATGATGGATGGTTTTTAGCTATACTGGCGATATTTTCACTAATTGTCAGATACGCCCGTTGATTTTTTTGATTCAAATCACTATAAGCTATGCGAAAAAGCGCTTTACGATGACGATGACCAAGCAACCTACACGAATTGTGTTTGTGATATTTTCACCATTTTTCTGGTGAATTTTGCAAGCCTTTCAAGTCTTTCAGACGAGATTAGAATCGAGAATAAAACACACGATTTTTCAGCCGAAATGTCAGCCGATACAGACATTTTCAGATATGACCAAAGCCGAGAACGAAATCGCCTTAATCTCGGTTAGTCGAACTAGTACGCCGACACGGTTCTGCTTTTGAAGACATATAGAAAAGCTGGAATGATGGAGCATGCGTCATGACTTTTCCCACAAACCAATGTACCATTTGTACGAATTTTTTAACAACAAAATAAAAAGGAGAGCTTTCTTCTTGTCATCGAGTTCAATCTTTTTACGTATTGTATAATGAATGATCTTGCTAATTTGTGCATCCTCAAAAATCTTGTGTACATATTTTGATGTTTTGCTTAATGATTACATACGAAATTTTTTCTCTATAGTTTTTTATAATTCTAAAAGAATATATTTCGGTATATTTTTTTCAATTTTTTTTTTTTGGTTTTTGTAAAATTTCTAACCTTGTTTATTTTTTTATTTCATATAAATTCGAAAATTTTCTTTAATGTTTTTATGAATTTCTCTACGAATAACCTAAATTTTTTCACGTAACCACATTTGCTTAATTACTGATTACATACGAGTATTTTTGGTATTTTATGCCTTTTAAAATTTGATTTCATTATACACTAACAAAAATTGTTTACACTAACGAACAAAATTTGGTCGCTTGCGTTTGTTTCAATCATTATTTTTGTTATTTCAAATATCGTGAACGGTGGCAAAGTGGTCGGTTAGTTGTACAAAGAGCGCTACGCTGCGTTATAGAAGAGAGTTTGTGTGTGTGTGTGTGTGTGTGTGAAAGAGAGAGAGAGAGAGAGGAAGAATAGCTGTGTATATTTGTGGGTGTATCGATGTTGCCAAATATGGCGGAATAGGTGGGACGTATGAGTATGCCCGCCGTGGGATTGTGGCAATTTGCAAATGTATTGATGCATAAAGTTTGCTATAGAAAACCGCCAATTACTATAATTATTGAACACTCATACACCCACACACTTATCCACTTTCACCACGTTTATAATGGTTGCTGGTTGGTGGGTTGGTTGGTAGGTTACGCTTGTATACGGTACTTCCTTTTGCTGTGGTTTTCTACGCCATTGCGTCGATTATTAAATGTACCGCAACGCAACGCAACACAACGCAGTGCACCACAGCACCACCATACCAAACCATTATATACGTGTATACATATATGGTGCTAACAAATTAGAAAAAGCTGACTTTAAATATAATTTAATTTAATAATTTGATTTTAAATATAATAATTTCTTTTAAATTAAGATGTATAAAATGTTTTACTAAAAATATTAAGAGGCGAGGCTTCAAAATATAAGAACTTTCCACAAATTCCTATAATTTTTAAATAATTTTAAATCTTAGTTCTCGTTGTACGACGGTAAATTTGTATAAACCAACAACGACGAAGAAAACATTTTAAAAAATTTCCGCCAAAAAGTATGCAATGAAAAATTAAGCGGGTTGAGAATTTTACATATTAAACAACGAAAGTCAGAGAAGAAGCTCTCTTGCAATAACAAGAATTTAATTAAATTATACAGAAAATGGATACACTCACTCAAACACACATACACATGCACATGCACTCAACTCATACATTCATACACACAGTCATGTACGTACCGTCATTATAGCTTACAATGTGTCTATGTGTCACTAACTGTAAACTCAAACAATTTGTGCAGATGTCACCAAAGACACCAACAACAGCAACAACAACAACATCCACAAGCATCAACGATTTTCCCAGGATTTCTGGGTTTCTGGCAAATGAATGCACAAACAGCCAAAGTTGGTGACAACACGTTGGTAGAGCTGAGTAGTGGAGAGAGGGGGGAGGGGTCAGAAAGGGGTGGGAAGGTGAGAGTAAAAACAATAGTTAAGTACGTGATAACTTTGTCACGAAGAACATAAAGTTGGCAGAAGAACCCGGGAACGTGGGTTGTATTTGATCAGAGGGCGCGCTGCTGCTGCTTTAGGTATTAACTAATTAACAAATATTAAAACTCAAGAAGTTGTTCTGAATTGAGGACAACAAAACAAAAACAGCAGATAAGAACAACAATAAGAATAGCAAGCTCACAACAGTTCTATTTAAGTTTTGAAAGTTGTCATTAGTGTAATGAAATCAACATTCTTGACAACAAAGACAATTATTTGCTGACCGACCGTTGGCCGCCAACCCTAGAGGTTATCATCATCAACACAATCGTTTAAAAACTCAGTCAGAAATTCTTATAAGTTTAAATTAATTTTTTAAAAAGGCATAAACTATTATATTTTTCCTTTTCCTCTTGTGCTTCTTCTTCTTCTTTTTCCTCTTGCAATTCTTACGAAATCATGAAGAAAAAATCACAATTAAATCGTTGCGCTTAACTAAAAATAAACAAAAGGGACAGCGTTGTGCGTAGCCTCGGGACAACTGCCGCGCCCACAGGACGCGATTTTATATGAAATCGAAAAATTACTATTTTCTTAGCAATAAGTAATTTAATTTACAATTTTTTTTATAATTATTGTAAAAATCGTTTAACAAAATTATTAATTTCATTTCTGTAGAATTTTGCATTAATTTTTTTCTCACATTTTTCTTCTCTTTGCAGCACATGGTGCAAGCGGGTGTCGCTCCCTTTCCGGGCGCCCCCGCTGGCTATCCAGCGGCACCAACACAAGTGGCAGCAACCACCGCTGACAGCCTTTCACTAGCTGTGGCAGCTGTGAAGGCCGAGCAAATGTCACAAATCAAACAGGAAGGTGCTCCGCCACCCGTTGGCAGCAGTGTCGCCTCAGCAGCTGCCGCAGCGGCGGCTGCAGCTGCAGCAGCACAAATGTACATGCAACAAAAGAAGGTGAGTGTGCTTGAATGGACAGTTTTTGTCATTCTTATATTCTTTTTTTTTTGTCCTTTCATCCTTTTTGCGAGCGCTCGTGTCTCTTGAATGCAAATGAATTGTGGCATGTCGACAAAAAAAAAGTATAGTATTTACTCGTAAACTTAAGCCAGCAGTAACAGTAAACGTTAAAAATAATTGATTAAAATTAGATTCGTAATAATCCATTAGGTATTTATATCATACTCGTAGGACTGAGAACGCATTTTATTCTGATATGATATATGTACTTACACTTCCATAATTTCTACTCGTATGCTGGATCATGGTCAATTTCTGGTGGTCTTCTTTTTGTGGTTTTTTAAGTTTGTTTGTTGATTGAAATCTGGCTGAAATGCATTTAAATTAAAAAAATACAATCATTACACTGTCTGCTATAATAATAGTAACAACAACAACATCCATCATTTTTAGTAGTTGCTAAAACGGTATATTTTTCTGAAAATGAAAACCAAAGATATTTTTAGATTGCATGAAAAGAAATAGTTGTAATTTTTTTTCCAAAAAAGCTGTAATCTTATAAAAATTAAATTATAAACTAATTGAGAATTATATAATCAAAATATGAAAGAAAAAAAAGACAACATTTACCCTTATAAAGCATGTAAAAAGATATATGTACGAGTATGTATACATATTTTAGGGTTATGTACAATAGATTCCTTAAGTTTACTTTGACATTAACCTCTTTGACATAAACCTCTTTTACATTAACCTCTTTAACATTAATCTCTTTGACGTTACACTTCTCTTCTCCGCTTGACATTAACCTTTTCGTAACGTTTACTAAAAAACAAATTAGTACGATACTTTGTTTGACAAATCTTTAAAAAAAGTAGACGCTATTTAAATTATTTTTCGCTTTATTATAAAGCAATATAAGTGCACATCTTCCTTACCATTCGTTGGATTTATGTACCCATAGATAGATAAAATAAATCCTGGAAAATTTTTTACCTATAAGATATTCAAAATTTTTTCATGAAGACGTTTTTCTTCTTTGCATTATATTACCTTTTCAACTAACGAGTTCCAAGAATTTTTTTTAAGACTGTGAGGGAACGAGTAGACTTAACAGAGGTGTCATAAACGGGCCTTACTTAAATTAAAATAATTTCTATTTCGACTATATATTCTACATACACACTGACAAGAGTACATACGATAGAAACTAATGAAAATATTGTATAAGGTATATTTTCAAAGTAACGAGTGCGAAGGACTTCATTTGAGAACATCTTACAATAAGACAATTTTAAATAAAGGCTAATAAAAAGAATAGTTGGCAATCAGCTCAGTTAAAGACTTACGCAAATTTTAATTTTCAAGCTAATGGTCATGAATATTTTTAGATAGTTACAAACAAGGAACGTAATGTACAGGAAGCGAAAACTTCTCCAGCGTTTATTCTAATTTGTCAAAAACGTCATTAAAACTTAAATGCAATATGAATAAAAAAATTTTGAACACATCCGTGTATAACGATATTTATCAGAATTCATTACTATAACTTAAAACAGAAACGAGTAAGATTAATTAACTCGTTACTTAATTTAATAATATTCTAAACATAAATGCTACCTATAGAGTTTAATTTATTTTCACAACGAATTTTAGAAGATTCTCAAAACTTTTTTATATTTATTTAACATAAATATTATAAATTTATATACATATATTTAAAATAAATATTTAAGATAACGAAAGTTTTATGACAGAAAAAAGAACAGGAATTAATTTGAATGGTTTTTGAATAATTTCATTTCAAGCTACCAGTAGCTCTTAAAGTATCGAAGTCAAGTAACTAGTAACTAGTACCTTAAAAGCGTAACGAATACTATAATTTTTACGAATAATAAAGTTTTTCGTCAGGGTTTTGTCAATGTTGTTGTTGTTGTTTATTGTTGTTAACCCTCTTGCTCATGTACTCACTAGATTAAAATGCATACTTCAATAGATATAATAATTGCCAGTCACCATTTTTTTCCAAACCTCATATAATTCCTTCTCATTGTTTTAAATTTTTGGTTGGTTGGTAGGTTAATTGGTTTGTTGGTTGGTGGGTTGATTGGTTTGTTGGTTGGTGGGTTGATCGTGATAAAGAATTGATTTTTTAATTATTGTTTTTTTTTATTTCTGCTGCATTTGGTGTTAGTTTTTCGCCGCCTGTTAAATCTAAACTCAAATAAACAAAGTAAAAAAACCTGTAAACATATTTTATAGAATTTATTTATTTATTATAAAGATTTAAACAAAAAAAAAACAAGCTATTTAAATTTTATAAAAAACAATTTAAAAACCAAACACAGCAACCACGTTAGAACGCAACAATAATGTTTATGCATTTAACGACTACAATATAATATGTATTTATATAAATATATACATATATATCTCGTATATACGCGTATATTATTATATTATATTATATTATATTATATTGTCTGATTCCGAATTTTCCTCTGGTTGTTGTTGTTGTTGGGGTTTGCATGTGGCATTAAAAATGTGGTAATAAGAGCTCACAAAACAGCAATAAAATTAAATTAAAAATATTTTAAAACAAAATAGAAACAAGAATAAAAAATTTAACATTTAAATTAATAAAGATTTATGAATGTATGTGTGTATTCCTTTGAATTAAATTAAATTTAATATTTGTTGCAAATTAATTTGCTAATTAAAATATCTCGTGTCTAAAATTGTTTCATCATTTTATCAGATAATATCGTAAATACTCCAAGAAATATTAATGACAATTCGTATGATATATTTTACGTAGGTACGTTATATTTTATCGTATCATGAATATTTTAAATTTTCTCTCTGCCAACTCTTTTTTGTTGTCTTTCTTTGTTCACGTCTTATGTTTTGTCATGATAAATTTAGCTTGAAATTATTGATTTCCGTACAATTTTTTCCTTTTTAAACTCTTGAACGAAAATTGAATTTTATGATTTTAATCTTACGCATTTGAATTTTAATCTTTTAATCTTACGCATTTCGTAGAAGAATTAGATACAATATTTAAACACAGAGTCTACGCTATAAACCAACTTAAAGCTTACTTTTCTCTGAAGCATTTATTCTTGTATAGAAAAAAGGTAATAAAATTCGGAATTTAAAATCCCAAAACTACAAAATGTCAAAACCACAAAATCTGCAACAAAAAATTCCGAAATTACAAAACGCGAGAAAACTCGCCCCAGAGAAGGATTAAATAAAATCGAATTTCGGGATTTTTATCATGTCGGGATTTTGGATGTCGGGATTTTGGATGTCTCCCATACAAAACATAATCTTTTCAATGCTCGTCATAGTCTAAACTACACTATAACATAAATACTACACAATATAGCACTGTCTGATTTGACCTTTGTCGTCGTCGTCCGTAAGTAGGGTAGAAAGATAGATAACCCTTCTAGACCACCCTTTATAGACTTGTTTTGTGATTAGGTTAGGTTGGGTTAGATATAGACAGCAGCAGCAGAGACCAACACAGGTTTAAGATCAGATCAATTGTGTGGTCCCCATCATCAGGACCAATCACGAGTCATCACACGAAAATCTTATGAACTTGTTAAAAAACTCTCATTACTCTTCATGGTTTTTTATTTCTCTACGATTTCATGGTTGATTGATTGCCGAATTGATGCTAAAATTGTTCTCGTTCGTAGAAAAATGTTCGCAATATTTGCAAACAAAGAGACAGACAGAGAAAAACAAATCCTTTTTGTAGAGCGTAGCTGTCAAAAACACTCGCTCTCTCTATCAAAAACACGCGCTCTTTCTCTCTCTCCCGCTCTCTACCACCCACCCACCATCAAGCTCTCTCCTCCGTGTTTTAGCCATGAATGATTCTTAAGTTTTCCCAATTTTTTTTTTTTTTTTTTTTTTTTTTTTTACAGCAACTAAGTACTAAGTAACGAATAATTTTGATTATTATTATCATGAGATGGAATGAAAATGAAATGTTTGCAAATACTAAATGATTTAAGGCTGTTTGTAATAAAAAGGCATTAATTGAATTAATGAAATGCTTCACAAATGCTCCAGTGTTTTTTTTTGTTGGTTTTGTTGTTAGCAAAAGTAACAAAAAGTACGCATTTTATTGATCAATTGATTAATTGATTAATTGACTGATTGATTAACTGATTCCTGAATTGCCATTGATTGTGTAATATAGTATTGTATTGCAAAGGCGCAAGCAAAGCATGTTGTCGGCTATCTTGAAATTGTTGTAATCCATTAGCAATCACTTTCTCTTTGTGATGAATGATGACATAAAAACTTTTAGAACTGTATTGTATTTGGAAATCGGCAAAAGGACTGTCTGTGAATACCAGACAATATACTATTTAGCCATAAAAAATACTACGATATAATCACAATAATGTTGTTGTTTTTTTTTTGCTCGTTGGTTGGTGTTGGTTTGCATCTCATCAATAATACATACATACATGCATACTGCATACATACATGCATACATATACATATTTAGACATTGCAAGTGCATCAAATGATTCCTTAATATTCGTAAATATTTGTGAAGAACTTTTCATATTCTATATAGAATCAAATCATAGCAATTTTTTTATATATTATTGTGTATTATTATACAACAAACAGACACAACTACTACCAGCAGCAACAACAACAACAGCAGCGTTCAGCTCAAGGCTTTCAACATCATTGTTAGGTCTGCCACCGCAGCATCAACATCAGACGCATCAACATCAGCATCAGCAGCAACATCATCAGCAGCAACAACAACAACAACAGCATAACGGCTTCTCAGTGCCCTTAACAACAACAACAACAAACACAACAACCACAAAACTGACAGCGTTGGGAATTTCTAATGGTTTAGCGAATGGTATTGAACAACAACAGCAGCAACAACAGCAACAGCAACAACAAGAACAGCAACAACGTGAACAACTTGCGCAGGCGCAACAACAACAACAACAACAGCAGCTCATCAACCTAGTGAGTTGCTCTAGAAATAAATGGTTAGAAGGAAGGAAATTGTTAAAAACAAACGAACAAACAAACAATTGTTTTCGCACAAAGATTGCTTGCTCGTATTTCGTAGAAATCGACAATACAAATCGACCGTTACAAGGTCGGTCGGTTGGTCCATGTATATGTACTACAGTCGATTCTTAGTCGATTCGAAGCAGTCGATTCTTAGTAATCCAACAAGTAACAAAGTACAAAAGCACAGAAAAAACTGTTCCCAGAAAACTCTTATAAATTTTTTTATGTACTGCGTAAAAATACGATGTTTTCCACATCATAATAAAGTAACGTACTAGTTTATTGAGGGTAGGTCGCAGGGGTCGTCGTATCTCTTGTATACTCATTCATTCATTCATGCATCCATCGCCATTCATTCATCCTCAGAAGATAAAAACCACACACACACACAGAATTGTTCAACAAGAGGTGTCAGCAACGAATGTACGATGTGTACATGCGATGTGTTCCGTGCGGCCACTGTATTTTTATAAGCCATGTAGGCCAAGATCTTACTGTAGAAAATGTAGTGCCAACTGGCTTGTGATATGCCCATTGCCTGTGAACGTCTCGATAGGAACAAACCTAGTCCACTTTCAGCTATAGTGGCGACTAATTTCAATTGAACTGGGAACAGGACGAACTGAAGTTAGAGTCTTTACATCACTAACTTGTCAGAGACGCTTCCATTTTTTTTATTAAATCCTTTAAAGCTGTGCGAGAAGGCACTACACGATGACCAAAAGCCATACAAACTTGATAACAACAGAACAACTTGATGCTGTAAAGTGCGATCTGAATTTTCAATCGATTGTGCCCGTGTGTATCAATCATAATGTAAAAATTTCTTCTTTTTACTTACCAAATTGATCAACTTATTGATAACTTTTAAAAAAGTGTCTTGAAAAAGTTTCTTTCTTGAAAAATTAAAAAATACTAGTTCTACATAGCACCGACTCTAAGCAGCTTCTCGTTAGAACCGACTACTCCTCAATTAGTATAAATAGCTCGTTTATATTAGCTACTCGTTAGCGCCACTAATTACTCCTAAATTAGTAACAACGGCTCGTTAATATCATCTACTTGTTAGTTGATAGCGGCTCGTTAACATAAAACTCAATGTTTCGATTGGAACAAAAATTAAAAAAAATAATTCTCATGTTTTTCGATGGAATATAATACGATAACTTAATTTGTTAAAAGTTTTTTGGCAACATTTCGCTCCATGTACACTTCCATACATACATACATACATATTGTATTCAGCATACACTGCGACAATTAGGAAATTTTTAAATAAAAACGTACTGAATTATGGTTATTTTATCTTATCTTCATTCACGCACGAAAACACGTACATCAAGTCTGCAAAAAGTACTTGTTTTCAGTTTCACAAACTCATAAGAATACGTCATGATACGACAATAATACTTTTAGAGTACAAAAAACAATACACATTATTTCTTGCTTATCATAAGCAGCAAGCTTTGTTTCTCTTCCTCTCAAGTACTCTTTCTATGGAGACTTTGTTTTATAGGTCTTTATGTGTGGCGAGTGTACGTGTTTGTGGTAAGTGAGATTTTTGGACGATTATTAAAACAACGGAATTGTATGAACAAAATTGTGGGTGCCACACGCACACATACAAGTACATATATGTACTATACATATATATATATATATACATATATATATATACGTACAAACTATGCTTATTGAAGTTTATTCAAATTGAAGTTATGTATATATATTGTATTTGAAGGATAGGTTGTTTTTTAATTTTCTTATTTTCAATTAAATTGAAATTTTAGATGTTTTCAATTTAATTCAATTTCAATTCTTTATCCATTATGTATCATTAGAAATATCTGCTTCTCCGAGCATCGACGACCATTCTTAAGGAAAATCCTCATCATATCGTACTCATGCAAACTAATGTTCTAATTCGATAAACACATAACAGCACGATCTTCACAATTCTGCTTTGTGCTGTCTTGTGTTTGCCGAATAAGGCACATTAAGGTCGATATAATCAAAACGATCGGTGCAATGCATGATGCCATGTTCAGTCATTTCATCTATCTAAAGCTATTGTGTAGCATACTTCTAGGCAAACTTTGCAATTATATTATCGACATTTTTTTGCCGAGAGGTATGCTGTGCAATAGTTCGAGGCTAAAGAACCTAGAACAGTGATGGCGCATCTATGACCCGTGGGTAAAACTGACCGACGCGGGTTTTTTTAATGATCCACACGTTGATTTTTAGAAACTTATTTAATTGTATAATACACCAGGAAGTTCTATGTGCGCAGTACGGTTTAAACACATTTTACAATGTCATGCCAGTTGTTGTGAAAATAAGCAACTTTACAAATCCAAAAGGTCTTAATAAACTACAATTTGCAAAATTTTTAGAGGAAATTGAGTGCCAGTATTCGGGTTTTTTAACGTGCAACAATGTTTGATGGCTCAGTTGCGGTCAAGTTCTTAACCCTTTTGTCATTTTATAAAGAGAAATTAAGCTATTTTTAATGAAAAAAGCAAAAGCATTAAAATTTGAAAATATTTATATATTTATGGTACAAAAGCAGTACAAAGGCATTTTTAAAACACAATTCAAATATATTTTTAAAAAAATTTTCTAAATAATTTTTTAAAATACGCTTGACGTTGAAGAAAATGTAATTAAAAAAATATTTAGAGCTTGTACAGGAAATAAAACAAGCATTTGAGGAAAGAATTTAAAAGTTTGGTCAGTTTAGAATAAAAATTTTAATTTTTTTTTGTATACGTCAAAATTCAAAATTTAAAATAATGAGCTAAACCGATTTTATATTACCTGGCTACGTAAATAATCCATGATTTAGAAATAGAATTAAATTAATTGTGTGGGGAAAATAATTGGAAAACTTGAAATTTGAAAACACATGAAAAATTAAAAATATTATAGTATAATAAACGTATGGGATTCTTCCCAAAAAAATTTTATATAAATCGAGAAACTTGCTACTATTATTTAAACGATGTTTTCCACACTCGTGTGAAAAAAATCCGGTCTTAAACAAATTTTGTAAAATCTATCAATAGAAAGAAATTTGGAAGTGAATTGACAGCAAAACTACCGAATATGAACCTACTATAGTATTGTATTAAGAAACTATCTGATATTAAAGAACAATAGATTTCTCATTAATTATTTTGACCCACGAGCTAGTAGTAAAGCAAAAATTAACAAAATTTTACCCACTTTTAAAAAAGTTTCGCCATCACTGACCTAGAACAATGCCATTTTTGCCTAAAGGACATAAGTACATTATTCGGGAACGCATACGACTAGAAAACGCATAGATTCTGCTCGTATTATTCGTTGCTTTTTTAAATATCTCATTCTATTTAGGAAATCGTTGTTTATAGAAAAATATCTCATACTAGCTGTTTTCAAGCTTCGGAAGATGTCATTTGAATTCTTCAATGGCCCGAGGATAAAAATTCTCTTTGAACTTTCAAAAAAAAGCAAATTGAAAAACTAAATTGTAATTATGTTCCTTTTAATATTATTAAGATATTGTAATATTATAATGTATTTTATAATATATTTACAGATTTCTTGTGTCCGATTGTTCTCTCTTAATTTATTTATTAATACAATATTTTATGGTATACTAATTTTCATTTATTGCTTCCTTTTAAAATCTCAATTTCCCAATTAATCTGACCATATAATACTTAAAGACAAGTAGGACAGACATTCATTGTCGATTGGCCATAATCTTATTGGCAATTAATTGTATTTAAGCCTGAGCAATAAACCAAGAACGGCCACTCACCGACCGAACGACCACCCAACTGCAATAAAATATAAATACTTCAAGACGAACGGAAATGGGCATATATACTCGTATACATATGTATATGTATATTATACTCTTATATGAATCTTTATATGCTTGAAGTGTGTGTGTTATGAACAAACACCATGCTCAAATGCAATTTAATTGCTTTTGGCCATACGAATCGAATCCATTCGATCGAATAAATACACTTAAGCTTTGTATGTTTCATGCCGCCGATCTCATGCAATTTGTATGTGTTTAAAAGCCTTGGTTCAATAAAATCCTATAAATTAAAGTATTATAACGCATATCGAATAACAATATACATATACAATATATGTACATTATCTACGATCCTATTAAACAATGTAATAAAATTGTTGTGTGCGATTGTATTTGATTTTTGTTGCTTTTCATACGCACAATTTGTTTATAGAATTATTTACGTAATTGTTGGAGAATTTTATTAGAATCAATCTTAAGCAAATAAGATAGAAGGAAGGAAGGAAGGAAGGAAGGAAGGAAGGAAGGAAGAAATAAATATCAATATGTTAGTCAATTAGTCCGCAAATCAGTCAGTCAAACTGTCATACTGGAAAAGGGAAATTTCTAGCCTTAATTTAAAAAGATAATCTAATAAATTATATGAAAAGTTGGCAAATACATACGAATGAGTACAAAAGAGTAGGAAAAATGGCAATTTTAAAAAATCATTGAGATTTATTTCACCAAAAAACTGCAGTTTTTAAGCTCTTATAGTTTTTATTATACCTACGTATTAAAATATATATAAGTAAATTTTTGCGCTTAAATTATTTGCAAAATTTTGAGCAAAAAGAATCGAATTTAGCAGAGGCTCAAACCACCGAACACAAATTACATCAGCGAGCATTGCAAAACGTCTAAATTTTCAAGGCTCGATGATTTACTCGCTGCAAATAGTATGAAGTGGGTTTGCGAGGTTTGGTTGATGTCTTTGCTAAATTTGCTTTGCGTTCGTCGAATTGAAATTAACGCTTTTTGAATTGTTTTCGTTTTGCATCGATTAAACGTTATTAAGGGCCAGTTTCACAGTGCCGAGTAAACCAATTGGTGATTAAACCAATTACTTTGAGTTAAGCCTGAATTATGTAATTTTTTTTCAATTTCACAGTTCGTCATCTGTTAGCTAATACGACAACCCCATACAAAAATATAAATCTATATAAATCGTTTGCTAACAAGCAAGTCAACAACTGACAACTAGACAAAACGAAGCTGTTTGTTGACAATGAGTTAACCACAGAAACTCGGCGTGATTAAGCTTTAGTTAAAACTTCAATTGTAAAAAGGAGTGCTTGAGTTAAACTCGAATTTAAAGTTAACTCGGCACTGTAAAACTGGCCCTAAATAAAATAAACGCAAAAAAAATAAATAAATAAATAAATAAAATAAACTAAAATAAACGAAAGCAGTTATTTGTTAACTAAAGAGATATTCAAAAAGAGTGAGAGGAAATTTTTTCTGAAAATTTTTCTTTCTCTAAAAAAAGCTTTTTCTGAAAAAAATTTATTTCCAATTTTAGTTTATTTTCTAACAAAAACAGGTATATAAAACATAATGAAAAATGTAAATTGCTTAAACGGATTATTCGTCCTTACGTCCGTCGAAATATACTCTTCATTATTCAAGAATACAAATTGAAGGATTTCCGTTGTTCATTCTTTATGTCAACTTATTTTCAAACAAATTAATTATTTC
Organism: Conops quadrifasciatus; assembly: GCA_949752815.1. Lineage (NCBI taxonomy): Eukaryota > Metazoa > Arthropoda > Insecta > Diptera > Conopidae > Conops > Conops quadrifasciatus. Next base: position 26,305,082 of record OX457079.1, on the reverse strand, counting down.
TTTCCATTCTACTTGTACCTGTTATTTGTAAATGTTAGCTACTGCCCGCAAACACCTCAAACGTTTCAACCTCTTACTTGCGCCATCCTTTTCTTTAATTACCGTTCTTCTTTCGTATTCTCTTTTTTTTCTTTACGAACTTTTATTTGTTTGTCTACTAACACAGGCGTCTACAAACATTTTTTTCAATTTCTTCATTGATATTTAGCGCTAATGTTTTTTCCTTTAATTTCAAGAATTCTTCATAAAAATCATTAGCATTTTTAGAATTTTTTTGCTTCCATTCTTGGCATGAAAGATTCCTTCGACCATGTCATTATACTTTTTGAAAGATTATCACGCTGTTGGTGTTAATGCATGAATCGTTTCACACCGAAGCAACGCGCCGAAATAGTGACGCTGTACATTGAAAATAGTCGTACATGTACATATTGTCGAAAATCGATTGTGGCCGAGAAACACCGTCTTTTGAAACACTATTCGTATTTTGGTATCGAATTTTATTGATCACGAGACAGTGGGAGACCGTCGATATGCTGTTTATCAACGCCCAAGACGTTTCAATGAACTGGTTGAAGCGGTAAGAGAGAGTGTTGCTGAGAACCCACATGTGTCGTATTGTCAAGGCGCTCAGCATTTTGGCGTTAGTGGAACCACCGCATTTTAAAAGAACAAATTGCATTTGTTTCCGTATAAAGTGCAATTGACTCAAAGAATATTGCCGACAGATCATTCACGTCGCTTGGAATGCGGCCAAACAGTCACATACCGACATAAAAGATGGCGCACCGTGTAAACTTTTTTTTTCGTAGTATATAGAGTTAGTCAACAAGAGCTGATATGTAAGGATAGGAATAAATAGGAATACATATCTTAGAAATATGGTTATATTTGTATCAGAAATTAACGGCCATCTGGCCAATATCAATTATATTTTAATTAATATACAAAATAAAGTTTGTATATTTCAGATAATGTGTGTTGTTTCTGAAATAAAAAAATTCCAGGAGACTGGAATTGGGTCACGCAGTATTTTAATCGCCTTCAATTGTCTTTTGAGGGCCCATGAATGAAATTTTGTCTCTGAGATTTTCATATCTTGCAGGAATAATGTTTTTATATTCAAATATCGTGTAAAAAGGGAATGGTCGTGTCAAATTTGGGTGAAATCAAATTTGTGTAAAATTGGACTTGGGAGTACCTATTTTGAAATTTTCCATACTATACCATAGTATATGCATACAAAACCTTTCAAGAATTCCTCCATTCATGGAAGTGTATTAGTAGGTATGTGAGTGTGTTAGTAAATGTTTAGTTATAATCAACAGTGTTCATTCACTGTTCGCTCTACCGTAAATTAACAGAGCTTCACTGAGAGGAAAGACTTGATTTTGACCCTATCCTTGGCCTGCACGCATACAAAGACAAAACTACGGCACCCTGAAGAGCAATTATTATAACAACAACAACACCAACAACGACGAGAAGAAGAAAAACACTTTAAAGTTTATCCGGGCATGCATATGTGTGTGTGTTACTCATAAGCTTACACGCAGAAGTACAAAAACGTATACATAAGTACACAAAAACACGCACACACACACACGCACACACACACACGCACACACACACACACACACACACACACACACGATAATCAACAATGCCACGCTGTCTACAAAACCTTCAAATATTATTCAATTAAAGCTTTGAGAGTCATTTTGTGTGAGTAGTTTCAGCTTTCTCTCTCTCTTTCTCGCCCTCTCTTTCTCTCTCCCGCTCTCTCTTGGTTCTATTAGCTCCGAAAGAATCCTTACTTTCGTCCTTTTTCGTTTACTTTCTCACTATTATTTTTTGTAACCTTCTTGACGAACGAATCGTTGTTGTTGTTTCTGCATACATATTTTCAGTTTTTCAACATTTTTCCATATTTATTAAACGTCAGCAAAGTTTTGCAACCAACAACTGCAAAAAGTGTGAAATAGAGAACCACTAAAAAGCTTTTCCGAAAAATGGTCCGAAAAAAACGTTGATTAAGTCATAAAAACGTCGTGCTGTCGCGAGACGATGAGTTTTTAAATTTAATAATAGAGCAACTGCGAAAAAAGTTACCTTGACATGCTAATTGTCATACAGACGCAGACTAGAGAGTGCTGCGTCTCCATGGTACGATACAATTGACTAAATAAACACTCTCAATGCTTGAATAAATTCGCGTCAGCATATAACGAGTGAAAAACGACTATAGCATTCAACCAACAACATACATGCCTGTTTTCTCCTTCTGCATGAAGGTTTTCTCACGAGTAACGAGTCAAAGGAATGTTAAACGTTGAAGTCGAAACGAATATCAATTAGTTGAAATTCATTAAGGCGAGTGAGAGAGAGAGAAATATCGTACATATTGAGAATTACGACCACAAAACCGAAATTCATTGAAAAATGCAACGAATTTCAATCACGAAAAGAACAGAGATGAGTGAACCAACGAGTAGAGGCAGAGCAAAAAACAATAACGAACACAAACCAACGAATCAAAGGCGAAGGCAAGGCACTATCAAACTAAATTGCAATAAAGTAAATATTTTCTTGTTATGGTTTTATTGTAAAAATAAGTAGACCATTAAAAAGCGATTTCTGGTGTTGACCAGATTTGGTTTAAGAAAGAAAAAATGGTCTTAAAAAGAAAAAAATTATTTCATAAACATGATTTTATGACGGCCAAATTAAACAAATCATTATTATTGAATGACTTAAGTCATTAAACATTAACAACTTAAAAGAAAAGTTCCGAAATTTTCGAAAAGAACAACTATCCGGAAGAAGTTTCGATGCTTTCTGTCAAATGAATTTCTGTCAAAGAAGATGAAGATGGAAAATAAAAAATTGCTGATCGGAAGCATTACTAGAGATTTTTGGTTGTTTCAAAATCGATATGAATGGCTACACTGTAAAAATATACACTTTGATTATGATAAAACAATAAAAACGTTATTTCTTGCTTTTCTAATATTCTTTATATACAAAAGGAATTGTTGTTGTAGTTATTGTTGTTGTTGTTGCGCTGCAAGTGCTTTGTATACACAACATTACTCGCATTTGCATTATTTGTTGTTGGTGGTAAGAGAAAGTTTTTCATTAGTGCTGCTTCTTCAAGCATCAAACGCGTGCGAGTTGAAGCATTTCACCGGCAACAGCAAAATCCAGCAACAACATCAACAACGAAGACTTTGAACAAATTCACACAAAACAATAGAAATGCTATCCCCGTACAACAATCCCATGTACGCACACACTCCCGAAACCGCTCCCCAAAAACTTTTTGTGATGCTGTTTTTGTCCCTTCTTTCATAACCTTTTCCAGTGCCGACAACTTAGTAGTACTCAAAAACCTTCCCCGGTCTTGGTGATGTAGCAATTTTCTTGCGTCTGCCGCATATAATTTGACCCTTCCCGCAGGCAGATCCCACCCACGGCAAGAGCAATCTTTTGCACGTGCGGAATTCGTTAATTTTGAATGGTCTGGTGGGAGAGAGCAGAGCGCCCTTTGTTCCTTTATACCTTTCTCCACGTTTTGTTTATTTTATTTTATTTGTTTTTGTACAGTGCTTCTTCGTGTTGCCCTTTCGTGGGATTGCCGCTTCTTTCTCATTTCTTTCTTTCTGTCGTTCGTTCGTCGTTCGTTCGTTCGTTCGTTCGTTCGTTCTTCGGTCCATTCATTCGTTCCTTAATCATTCAGCATCTTATGATATTACAGATGCTTTGGGTTCAAAAGCGCATGCCATTCGTAGGAATCGTCGAAATTTTAATCGTATGGCCTCATCATACGATAATATTATTGTGGATATATAATACCCATTGTTGATGTTTTTTTTTTCTCTCGGGTAAGACTCTTTGAAGAATTTTCAAATCCATACACCTGTTTTTGTCATCTTTAATGACAAAATCGCGTTTGTCAAAGCTTTCTTAACCATTATGTCTCTCAGTAAACATAGACATAAACATATGAAATAGTCTGCTCAGACCTATTCATATTTTTATTGTATTTTTTTTTTTTATTCGAGTAAATTCTTTATATTAGATTTGTTTTAAAATTAAAATTGAAATATTTCTTTTAATTTTAATAATATGCATAGATATTAATTTTTTAATAATATAAAATTTCATTTTAATAATTAATGTTAATAATAATACAAAGAATATTCCTGCCATCCTTTTATGACGAAATGTAGGTATATACTTTTCTATTATATTATTATATAATAACATTTTTATTGCTCTTATTGGAATCGACTCATTTTAAATGTAAGTTTAAACTCAAAAACAAGATAAGACTCATAGTATATGGCGCGCTATAATTTTTTTAGGGATTATAGATTATATGGTATATAAATTATGTCTAGATTATAGAATATACTACACCATAGAGAATAGATTTGAAAATATACATACCTACGAAATTATGGCAGAAACTTTTTTTGGAATTAATCACCTTTAACTTGCAAAAGAGATAATAGTCTTAAAAAATTGCAACGGTTGACAGATAATTGTGAAGGATGAGAAGAAGAACTGATTGCAAATAATCATTAAAAATTGCATCTTCCACGCTACACAGTTACCAGTGCGCTCGTAATCGGTCCATGGGAGAACCATTAAGCGAACTTTCGACCGTATATATTGTCAATTTTAACAATCGACCGTACGACGACGACCCATCGTTGAAACTTTCATCATGATGCTGCTAACTGGAGAATTGATTGTCCATCGCATCGATGGAGTATGGAACGAGTATATGCAGCGAGTATAGCAAGGAGCAGCGGCACACATCGACACTGCTCCTGAGTATATATTTTAATAATGCATTGCGTTGGCAATGATTATTGACATTCATTTATTTCCCTTCGCTTTGATTCCAGAATGTTTTTTACATTTTCTTTGTCTCTGTCTCGGTGTCTTGATTACTCTCTCTCCCTCCCTTTCTCCCTCGCTCGGGTGGTGGTTTTTTTATTCAACCGACCACTTTACACTCGGTTGAATGACATGCAATGTGCGCTTTTATTGTATCTGTTTTCTTCTTTTCCTTTTATTTGGAATATTTTTGCTTCCACACAATAACTGTGCAATTTTTCTGTCATTTTTTTTATTTTGCAATTTATTGATGCATATGGATTCTATACGATATGTTGCAATTTTAATGGTCTCCGTATATTATATCAAAGTTTATAAATGTGTGTGTGTGTACCCGTTTGAGAGCGGGTGTCGGGTGTAAGGCCGGCAGACATTTCCGGTTGCCATAAAACAATTCACAATCAGAATTTCATTGTTTGTTATCGTCATCATCATCCTCATCCTTCACTTACAGTTTAATTGTATACTAGAGTATAATATATCCACACACATACGAACGCGGACAAACTTCAGATTCACTAGAGAATAATGATGAAGTATTTTCCTTTTGAACAGTATTTTACCATGAACCGGTTGTGCTGGGATTTTGTGCAGATCCGACGGATGGAATGATAGACTTCTTCCGGCCTGACTCATTATTAGCCCGTTTTCTTAAGATTAATATATATAACTCACACATTCTCTCTCTCTTTCTCTCTGTCTGTCTGTCGTTCTCTTTCTTTTTATTTCTCCTCCTCTTTTTATGTAACCCTTCAGCTCTCTTATGGTCTCTTATCTTCTTTATCTCTTTCCGTTCATCCCTTCTTTTCATTTCCTTCTCTTTCACTATCACCTTATTCTCTCTTCTTTCTTAATCGTTATCGCTGGCTTGAATTTAAAAATTTCTTTCAACTGACAGATTAATTCTTTCAATAAATCATGTTATAAACAAAACAGTTCGAGGAATTGTCAGACTCCAAAAATAATAAGCGCGAATGAAGAGACTCAAATCTCTTATTTCGAGACTTATTCTCTTAGACATTAAGAGAAGAGAAGACAGAATTAGAAATATGTTAACACTAGGGGTACCGGAAAATTAATTTACCTACAGTGATCGTGAGCGGTCAATTGACCGCAGAGGATATAACTCACCATATTCACTTAGAAACATATCTGAAGCAAAAGATATTGAAGAAATTAATAAAAGGATTTGTTAGGAACTGTTATTTTATTTATTATTCCCATTTTTAAAAAATTTTAAAGTTTCTTTCGCATTTTCCGCATATTAATTTTTTGCATTTTCTGCAAAAGATTCTTGTATTGCAGACAACAAGACGAGAATTTGTTGACTCAAAATCTTATTTGACACTGCTTCCTCTTTAATTGATTTTCAGTTGGAGCAATATTAAAAATAAAATAAAAAAAATAAAAATAAAATATCACGGATACCTTTACTAGGTCCAGCTTCATTTAAAATATATGCAGTCGACAATACCTTTAGAAACATTAAGTATAAATGTTCTCCGAGATATATTGGTGTTGTATATTAGTTTGTATAGTATATGAGCATTTATCATTGATAAATCTAGCATGTTAAAAGACACATGCATTGGGCAGCGCCGAGTCATTGACCGAACACTATACCTCCGCCCTATTTGGTCAGTGCTATCCACAAAATACCTTATACTGTAACAAAATGTAATTGGTTCGGGTTTTTTTTTACTGTGTGACCGATGACGAGGTCCATTGTGCAAGCTGCTTAGAATTATGACGTTTTTATGAGGTTTCTGGTATGATGTCAACGTTATATCATCGGCTTTATAAATAATGGAGCCATAGAGAGCATCTTTTGTTTTTTGAAAGATTGAGGAATTTCTTTTCTGCTTTGGTTTATTGTACCAACGATTGCAGTTTTTCTTTTTCTTAAAATCCTTTCCAAGGATAGTAAAGTGAAAAAATTGTCTGTACCCACATTTCTGCCGTTGTCCAAATATGGTTGCATTAGTCGCAAAACCACACTCTCCTAAATTTTGGTTTGAAGGTCTTGCTTTATCTTTTCCCCAAGTAAGGAAAAGTGAATGAAATTGAGTGAACGGACATCTACATCTTGATGGATATAACTGTTCATCTAAAATCTTGACAATCTTGAATATACCGACTAATTTCTTGTGTGGATAGCATTTTTCTCCGCGACATTGTTATAAATAAATTGATGTAGTCACATCAACCAATCGCGCACGACTAATATCTCTGTAATATTTGATTTTCCAATTTCTAATGCAAATATTGCATTTTCTGAAGCCGTTTCCGGGAATCTTTCGTGTTTCATACTCGCATATTTTCAATATCGCAACTCTTTTGCTTTCCACGTGCACTGTTCACGCATATACGAAGAATTACAACTTTTGCTTTTCAATGCAAAATTTTACTGAAGAGGTAATCTTTTACGCTTTGTGCTTGCTATAATAATATCGTGTATTTCAGTTGCTGGATTCATCAGAGCCTTCTTACCAAAAAAACTGGTGTGCAACCACCAAATGGTGCAACTATTGAAGACAAATACATGAGCGGTCAATTGACCGCTCACGGTAACAGTAGTGTAAAACTTGATACAGGAAAAAGGATATATTTTTAAAATAAAAAAGAAATAAAACTTGATAGACCACATAAAAATAATAAAAGTCAAGAAATTTCGAAATCACATCTATGAAACTTTAAGAGTAGCAGTTATTCAAAACTTCAAAAAGGTCAATTGACCGGCGTTGGTAGATCTAGTGTTAAAATGATATTTGTTTCTTTAAGGCGTATTCTGTTTTCTCTTAAGGCGTATAACTCCTAAACTTTTTTATGTATTTTCATCATTTAAAAAGGATTAGTAAGTTCGAAATAATGGCTTTAAATAGCTAAAAAGCGAATAGGAATCTGTTAAGAAGAAGCAAAGTTATGATCGTAAACTTATGATCGACCGGGGAGACTCATTTCGCCGACGTGTTATCTTTAATGTAATTTTTTTTTTCATTATAATTCCTACACACTTTATAACTTTTTTTTTTACAAGATAGTATAAAATAGCTCAATAGTTATTATTATATTTATAAAAAAAAATTATAACAAGTTAAGCGAATAGGAATCTGTTAAGAAAAAGCAAAAAGAAAAGTTATGATCGTTAGAATATTATAATAGAAGATATGGAAATTTTATTGACCACCTTTTTAATGGATCCGGAAAGAAAAGCAGAAATGCTCTTAGTATATTGTTAGCGGAAATAGTTACTAACGTTAGTCATGTTGATTAGTCATGCTGCAAAGAACCAACGCGATTTTCAATGATTTTTATCAACCTTTAGAAAATAAATACATTTCATATAAAACTGCATCATGTTAAAAATATTTTTTTATATAAATTTTCTCAACTCTTACTTTCCTTTTTATTTTTCTTTATATTTGACTTTTCCTCCTTTTCCAGCAATCTTCAGTATTGATCAAGACCGAAGTGGATTCTTCCGGCCTACAGCAACAGACAAGCAGCAGCAGCAGCAGTAACAACAACTCATTGACCACCGCAGGCGGCGGTACCGGAGGCGGTGGTGGGCCGTCGTCAATCTCGACTGCAGCCTCCTCAACGTCCACAGCAATTGCCGCAGTCAACGCTGCTGGCGGCAATCTGAATAATAGCAGCTCAAGCCAAAGTCAATCGTCAACAGGGTCGTCGTCGTCGTCATCGTCAATCAATAGTGCTTTGGTGCTCACCAACACTGATGCTAACAACACCTCACCGAATGCGACCGCTGCCGGTGTTGGTGCTGGTGCCGGTTCGGTTGCTGTTGCTGCCGGTGGTGGCAATTCAGTGTCTGATATGCTTACACCAACACAGCAACAGCTGATTAGCATCAGCCAACAGGGCGCCACCGCAGCGAATGGCATCGCAGTTTGCAATACAACCGCCGCTGCCACCACAACTAGCGCCGCTGCCGTTCCAGCCGCCTCGGCCGCAACCACCAGCAGTGTCACATCCGTCGTTGGTCTTCCACCCACGGCAGCAGTAACAGCCATTACCACGCCATCCGCTGTCGCCGCTGGCGCAACAGACAACACTGCAATGGCGTCGTCTTTGGGACTTCCGGCATCTGCCACCTCAAGCACCGTTGGATCGCAGACCACCTCACAAGTGCTCGCTAGTCTGAATGCTAGCGGTATTATAACGTCCGCCGTACAGTCCGCCCCAATCGCTACCAGTCTCTCAACCGCACTAGTCCCACACCAACAACAACAACAACAGCACAGTCTCGTCGACACCAAGAGTCAGCCAAAGCGTCTGCATGTGTCCAATATACCGTTCAGATTCCGGGATCCCGATTTACGCGCCATGTTTGGGGTGAGTGTTGACTATTTGGAAATCTTATTTGAATAATTGTTTCTTAATTTTTCTCTCTTTTTCCCATTAACCTTGCCTCATGCCGAATCTGCAGCAATACGGTACCATTTTGGATGTCGAAATCATTTTCAATGAACGTGGAAGCAAGGTACGTTCAAAAACATCTAAAATATATATACGATATATTTGAAAAAGGGGCTGAAAAACTGCTGTATATGAACTTTGAGTTAAAAAGATGTGACATGAAATCATAAGCACTGCACCTATTGGGCATCTCAGAAATGATCGCTTTCAATGAAAAGATTGCAGAAATTTGTAGACAAAATACCAAAAACTATAAAGCTTTAAAAGTTTAAAATATTTACGACTTCGGTATAAAAGTCGTACCGCGCAAATTTTCAGTGCAACTTCTTCGTCTGGAACAGTAATTTATTCTTTATTCTTTAAACGTTTCTTTAATTTTCGCTGTGTTGTTCTTCGCGTATGAATTGTTGTTAAATTTAATAAATAACTTTTAATCCCTTAAAAAGAACACAAATAAATGGAAAAAGACTGATGGAAATCAACGTCGCGACGTTCCTCGAAGCTAAAGACCAGCAATATTTCTTCCAAAAACTATCCATCGCATTGACGATTTTTTGGAGATTTTTCCAAGAATTCCGTTTCGTTGATGAAAAATATTTGTGCTTTTTTCTTCTCTCGCAATCCTTTTTTGCATCCTTTTCGTTTTATATTTTCCTAGAAACGCGGTGGGTGGTGGTTTTTTTTATAACAACAAAGCAACAACGACTACAACAACAGTGAAATTTGAGCAACATCCTGTCAGAAAACTTTACTATCTTAGTCTCTTGTCGCTACTTAACAACAAATTGTTATGTTGCACCATTTTATCTCTTAAATTTTTCAAGCAATTTTTTGGCGCTGTGATGTTGGCGCCTCAGTTATGTCAACAGATCGCATCAACTTTTTCACTCCATAAAACAAATATTGTTTTGTTTTATTTCAAATCGTTTACCTTCGTCGGAAAGACACGAAAGAGGAGAAAATGTTAAGGGAGAGAACAGAATGAAATTTTACTGTAGAGAACCATTATTAACATTACGGTAACATGTCTTTCAGTGTACATATATACATACTTACGTACATATACGCACAGATACTCAAGAAGTCAAGCACTAAACGAGAGCGCTGAAAAGTTACCACAATTCTTATCCTTCCTACTGTTATTTTATTAAGAAATCAACAGCAACAACCATTAAAACAGTAAACTTGCCAAAAAAAAAATAACAGATATACTATTTTTTATAATGAAGAGTAGCGACGGATGTAAAGGGTAAATAAACTTTAACACCTTATAAAAGTGTTACTCTAGTGATGTTCTTAATGAACAAATTTCCGTCATCGTCACGCTTAATTTGTTGTAGAGACCGGGGAGACCGTCTTTAATGCCATTTTTTTTTTCCTTATAATTCCTACATAGTTTATATTTTTTTTACAAGATAGTATAAAATAGCTCAATAGTAATTATTATATTTAAAAACAAATTATATAGGAGAAAAATAATATGTGTAAAAGGTCATTTGTAAAATTATTTATTTTTACATTTTGTAAGGAAAACGGGGAACAATGTCTTTATTCTAAAATACTTCTTCATGTTCTCTACCCTTTTCCTTTTTTATTGTTTTTAACAAAGTGTTTTATATCGCATAATAAATGCTTTGTTTTTTAAGCCACTTGATTACTTAAAAAAAAAAATTCATTTCTGTCAACAACTCCTTTATTTTGTGAAGTAATGAGTGTTACTTCTGTACAGTATCATCACGCTCTCTCTTTCTCTCTCTCTCTTTCTAGCTATTTCCTGCTGATTTTTCTTCTTGCTTCAAATAGAGCCTGAGTGTATGTACCCACTAGGAAATTATTGTAATTCGTTGATCTGATAGATTACAATAATAGTAAACATTTGAATTAAATTTCAATGCGTACAATTACATTCCATCTATGTTTCAAAATGTCACCAAACAGCAATCAGCTGATGGTGTGTGTCCTTGTAATCTAGTTCGGAAACATTAAGGCCACGCCATTGCCATGATTGCTTTTCGCAACGGGTACTTCTTCGTATATGATGGGATGACGGTGAAAGAGCCAAAAAAAAAGGGGAGGGAGGCGTAGAGAGAAGATTTTTACATAATGTATAAAAAAAATAACCCCATATTTTTTGTTTGTGACAGACACACTTTTCTTTTATGACTAACACCATCACCGATTTTGAAAACGCTTCTACCAGACGCTGCGTAGAAGCTCTTTTTCTATTGTCCAACTTGTGATGCATTCACAAGGGAGAGGGTATTATATCTACGCTTATGTATAGGTAGAGTACTTGGCGAGAGTGTGTGTTTGCTTCTTTTTTGAACTCGTTTATTTTATCTCTCACAAAGTTTTCTCCAGTGTTATCGTCCATAACTCTTTAACATCTTTACTAATTTTCCTGATTTCTTCACTAATTTTCATGAAAAACTGAAATACTTAAAAGTGTAAGGTTTTAAAGAGCAAAAAAATTTATAACATTTCGATTTGCGGAAAGCAAAGCCCTGCCGTTTGGCAGCTGTCAAATGTCAGTATCATCCGAACTAGCATTTGTTTAGTTGAAGGGTTGTCATTTTACAATATGTATCGCATTACCTTCGAACAACGCGTTAACTTTATTAAAGCATTCTACATGGATGGTGATGGCTGCTGTGGCCGCATTTCGATTTTTATGACAATATTATGGTCGTCGTAATGGTCCTACTGAGCATACAATTACAAACGTAGTGAAGAAATTCAAAGAAACTGAATCGGTTACAGACAGGACAACCCAAATTTATAGATTTCACGACGCGCTCGGTCGGCAATTGGGCAATGATAAAGGACTTCTTGTGACCTGCACTTGAAGTTCCAGCAGGATGGCGCCACAAGCCACACAACACGGCCGTTTTAAGCTTTACTGCGGGAGAAATTTCCAAGACGCGTTATTTCGCGATTTGGCGATGTTAACTGGCCACCAAGATTCAGTGCGATCTTCTTCTTGTGTGGCTACGCGAAAGACCGGCATTAAGCGAATAATTCCTTAACTTTGGAGCATTTAAAGAATGACATACTACGTCAAGTTATGGCTGAATTATTGCCCGACTTTTGCGTGAGAAAGCCATCGAAAATTACCTCAAAAGGATTGAGGCCTGCAAAAGGTCCTGTTGAGGACATTCGAACGAGATTGTTGTTTACGTATAATGGCAAAGTCCAAGCATCATATTGAATAAATCAATCGATAACTGAATATTTAATGTGCTTCTTTTACTTCACTTTCCGAAATAGATAATGGATAACTCTTTAGTTAGATATATTGAATCTTTTTATCAATATATAAAGTTAAAAAATAAAAATTTTTTTTACGATATAAAATTTTCCGAAGGATAAAGAGTGTTTTTTTCAAAACTTTTCTGTTATTAAGATAAAATCTTTTATGCTAAAACTTGAAATTTTGTTAAATTCCAAAACCAATTTAATTTTGACAAAACACAAGAGCAACCCTCGTAAAAACTAAAAATCATCATTTCCTAACAAGCGGTCGAGAGATGAATAAGGATGAAGAAGAGCAGAGAATTCTAATCGAGCGGAAGAAAGAAAACATGGCAACAACAACAACAACACGACACTAACAATAATAATAACTTATCCACATCTTGATAATATATATTGTAAATATTGAAATGTGGTAAGTTTTGACAGCAAAACCGCCTCGAAGCGGATATTAAAATCCGGCGAAAGGGTATAACCTCTCGCTGTTGTTTGTTTGTGCGTATGTATGTATCTATAGGTTTGCTTAGTGTGTATTTGTGTATTCTCATTTCCGTCGTTGCTTAAATTGGCAGAAATAAAAACAAAAATATGTACCGTTTAGGGTTGTGGCGGATGGATGATCAGTGCTTTTATGGGATAAAATTACACTATTCGGGAACACAAACAAACAGACAAGATAACGTTAAGAAAGCAATTCAAAACCAAGATAAAGACCGTGAACAGTATGAGAGATAAGGAAATGATAGGTAGAGAGGATAAGAGTTTATGCAAGATTAAAAGGTTAACATTATTAAAGGCTTAAAGAATGAAAGGCTTTCTGTTGTACCGGAAGGATCCAAGGGCAGTCCGCTGTGCAAGTGCAAGAAGAAGGACTAGAAAGAAAAGTGAATGCTGTAATTTTTAGGGAAGAAATTTTTAAAGCATAAAGAATTCTTGAAATCTCTTTTTGTTAGTAAACAACTTCAAAACTTTTCTAATTTTCTTATACGCAAACTTCGGTTGGTCAAGCCCGTGCATATTCCATCATCATTTCCTCTCTAGCAAACATTAATTTTTATTTTGGCAGGAACGCGTCGAAGGTTGGAATTTCGAGATCGTATCAAGATGTTATTAAAAACAAGTTCGTGAAAATAGAAACTTAAAAAACTCGTTGTGACCGTAAACAGAAGACAACAAGAGAAGATTTAAGAAGACGTGAGAGACTTAGAGAGAGAGAGAGGTAGAGAGATAGAGAGATAGAGGGACCTTCATTCCCCTTGTCGATATCAGACAGACGCCATATTGATTTTGTAGACGAGTACAGTATAAAAAGAATTCTCCCCAAAAAGACGTTCTTCACAAAAGGACGTGTACGAATATATGAAATTGTCTTGAAAACAATGAACATTTTATCATCTGTTTCTTACAGTATGGCTTTCTAACATAGTACACACACACACTCGCAGACACCCCCACAAACACACTAACACACACCTACAAAACCGAGAAAACATTTTAGAAAACTAAGTAAGATTTCAATGCAATTTTAAGTTGGTAAAAGAGGATGATAAACCGAAGGTGGTACGGTACGATACCATAGTGAAAATGAAACAATTTCTTCTTCTTGTTCTTCTCCTTTTTTTACCTCTTTCGAAAGTGTAACGAAACTTTGGTAGAATGCATTTGATAAAAACAAGAATAGTTTTACGAGTATGTACTCATAAAATCTCGCATACGAGAAGTACGTTGCGAGGAAACGTTGCAGTTTCTAAAGAAGATCAAAAGAAGAGTTTTATTCATTTGAGAGTGATGAATGTGGAAAGAGTCAAACAGTGTATCTCCCATGGCATATTAGGTTAGTATGTAATCTTATGGAACAATGAATAACGAAAGAATAAAAAAATTGAAAAATTAGGTTGGAGTAAAACAACACTCACTGAACTTTAAGTTAGAAAAGAGACTATTTATGGAATCTTATGTAAAGAATATAAGTTTCTTAAGACACCAAACTTTAGTCTTATCTAACTCTTATCTTCCATAAAACACATACATATGGAAGATAAGAGTTAGGTAAGACTAAAGTTTGGTGTTCTACTTATCTAACTCTTATCTTCCATAAAATACATACATATGAAAGATAAGAGTTAGATAAGAGTTTGGTGTTATGAAACATTGGATTACAAAAGAATCCTGAGAAAAATTAGATGCAGTGCAAGCAAACGCTTACGGACAAAACTCATGGTAGCCCAAAGGTTAAGCTTTGAAAGCTTAAGAAACATTGGATTACAAAAGAATCTTGAGGAATATTAGGTGCTGTGCAAGCAAACGCTTACGGACAAAAGGTAGCATAAAGCTTAAGAAATATGTATGTAATTATAAAAGACCGTTTTGGTAATTAGAAGGAGAAACAAAGGCATCATGGTAGGGTGTGGTCTTATATCGTAGAACACGAAAGAACTTATACCAAATTAGGTTGGAAAGACAACTTACACAAACTAAAGTTGTGTAAAACTTCTCGAGAGCTATTCAGTTTATGAAATTCTCAAGGCACATTACGTTACGATACCTTTTTGGGAATATTAAGTAAATACGAGTAAAGACTTATAGAAGATAAGGTTAAGGTTAAAGTGTGATATTTTGACGGTTCGATAACAGAAGAAGCTAAAGGAAATTTAGAATAGAGCTAAAGCTCTATTACGGATCATCAAGTTAGGAAAAACACTTTTGGCACATTAAGTTTTAACGGTCCTTCTGCTTGCAAATCATATCGAACTTATCTTAAATTAAATTCCAATAAATAAGAAATTAAAATAGTAGTGATGTGTGTTCAGGCAGAGGTAAATTCTTTGTTAGAATTACGCACAAAGGAAGAGGCCATCATCAGGCCAAACAAACAGCCATTTTGTTTAAATTTGTTTATACGAGTTTTCATACCAGCATATTGGATATTTTTCTATAATAGAAATTGATTTAAACCGCAAAGATCTTAGCAATTCTTCGCATGACCTATTTGTATTTATTTATTTTCTACACAGCTTAACAAAAATCCTTCAAAGGAAAAATAATGGTTGATTTTGTGAAAGAAATTCTTCTTCTTATTCTTTTTTATTCTGACCACAAAAAGGAAATTTATTGAAACAGTGAAAGGCGATTGCTGTACTGACCGTCCTTACTTTTTGATAATCTTGGATAACTTTTTTATGGAACTATTTTCTATGAACATGATTATTGAAATAGAATCGAAATAGTCTCAGTAAAAAAATTGTATGTATAAAAAAATACATCAACTTGATACAATGGACAAAGCTTACGCTTAATACGACAATAATAAAAAAAGAAAGTAGAAATCCTAACATTAACATATTTCCAGAAAAATAAACTCTAATTTTGATAATAATTTTAGTTTTGTTAAGAAATTAGCTGTAGTGATTAGCAATGAATATTATTTTCGTGGTTTTTTTAGTATTGTATATCCTTGTGAATCGAAGAAGCTCTAGATTTGTATAATCAGATTTTTTATATATAAAAATTTTATTAAAAAATATTGTTAGTTTAGTTCAATATTCAATTTTGTATGAATACTTCATTAATACTACATACTTCATGTATGTGTTAAATTTTAGTTGAAAATTAACTATAGCTAAAGAGTCTAACCGTTTTGGTTGAAAAACCTTGCATTTTTAGTAAAAAGACAAATTATGCATTATTTGAAATAGAGTTTTAAGGCCTAGAAGTTGGTAATTTTAAACACTTTCAATTAAACTTGTTTCAATTTTCAATTAGAATTTAAAACTTTACGATGGAAAAAGTATTATTCGAAATCTTAATTAATTTCAGCATCCCAACATTCCAAACCGTATAAAAGTTAAAAGGTTTGCAGAATTTAATCAAAATTTTCCGAAAATACTGACGACTATACTCAGTTCTTTTAATTTTTTTGGGGCAACGGCCCAGACTCTGCTTTTTGAGCTGAAGGTCTTATCTTTTAAAGTCTCCCAATAGCTTTCGATTTTGATATGGTTGGCTTCAATTGTGTGTCGCTTTTTCGGTCTCTCACTGTCTTCCTCTCGCTTTCCTTTCGGTCTTTTCGTTCACATTTGGCTTCTAAAATTTATATTCTTGTGAAAAGCTATTAATTTTTTGGCTCAGTCTTTTCTCTGACTAACAAAATTTCGCCCCTTTTAATACAAAAATACATATATGTATACGATGTGGATACTCGTATAGGTATGTATGTTTCAAAACCTTTTCAAATACTGTAGCAGAGCATAACGTAAAGGCCCGGAAAAAGAAACGCAGGAGAAAAGAGAACGAGATACATACAGTGAGATGATACAACTCTCTCTCTCTCTCTCTCTCTCTCTCTCTGTACCACCGTGATGAGTTTTTGTATTTTATGGATTTTGCATGCATAAATTATTATTGCTTCCTTTCAATATTTTCATTCTATGCTCGTATGAGTACGTTTTTAATAAATCGGCTTCCACCACGTTCACCGCAACCATCAGTGCTCAAGAGATGCAAGCAGGTGGATTAAATGACAGTCATTTCGTGCAATGAAATCTTACACAAAATATATAGTATTTAATACTATATTTTATATGTTCGTACCATCTTCTCTATTTGCGGTGATGATGCCCCCTTAAAATGTGTGTGTGTGTGGGGGGGGGGGGCTATTAAGCAGGATGTGTCTTCGTCATATGTCTCTACGGATGAATGATGTTGCACCACCATCTAGCTCAGTCTGATGTACCGAGGCACTTCCTCTTCTTTTTCTCTTTTTCCCTTTCAGTGTTGTGATAAATGATGATGATAGTGATGATGATGTTGCACTTTAGAGTAGAAAACCTCTCCTTCTTCTTCATTTTCATCAAACTAGTCTAATTTTTTGTGGCTTTTTAGCATTTTCCTTTTTCTGCCACTTTCCTTCCCGCTTTTCTGCTCCTCCTCCACCGTCTCCATCTTCTGCAGTACCATCATTGGAATATCTCAACTTAAATTGCCTTTGTGTCTAGTATCTTTTCGTAGTATACGTAGGTAAAGTATTTACTCTTAGTTTATTCAATTTTCTCTAAACAACTTCATTCTAATAAATTTGTCTGCGTTTTTAGCTTTAATGATTTTGTTTGATTTTAGAAAACAAAGAGTTTATTTATTGTTTGTTGTTTTTAATGTATTTGAGAGAAGAGTATTTGTAGCTATTTCAATTTTCTACTTTTCTTTCATAGTTCATTAGTGATTTTCTATTCTGTGCTACTTTTTTGTTCTCTTTCCTAAAAGGGTTAAGGCTATTTTAACCTAGAGAGGTACAAACACTTGAGAATACCACGACATCGCTAACAGTTAAATAAAAGGCTTCTTTACCACGATATCTACTGAAAATCTGATAAAGCTGTTGTTTATAAATTTAGCGATTTAAAAAAAAGGATTCCATAAAAAGTCACTCTTTAATGGCAGTGTAAAGAAAATAAAGGCTGCTTTTTCCCCACAAAATTTTAAAAAACCTGATAAAAAATAGCTATTTTATTGCGTTATCGAATAGAATCTAAAAAAGGCTGCTTTTTAATCAAGTTTTTTAAAAGGAAGCTAAAAAGGCTACTTTCATGCCATGATATCAAAAAGGAATTGATTAAATGGTACTTTTTTACCACGATATTGGAAAAGAACCTGATAAATAGGGCTAGGATTTTGATGAAATTGCATCTTTTTTCTAGTAAGTCAGAAACATAGCTCCTTTCGTATTTATGCGTTATGTGATACACTGAGCATTTTAAGACATATTTGTTAGGGCATTTTTTTGCATTTTTTGCCTGTTTAAACACAAGAGCATTTTTACACAATATATTTATGTTGTTCGTAAATGTGAAATATAAATTTCAATTTTTAAGAATATAGGCTATGCAATAATTTGCTCCATATCAAAGGTTCTATCTGGAGAAGAATTCTCACTGGATACCATTGATAGTAATTTACTGACCAGTGCCATAGCGTATTTTAAGTATGCGCCTATTGTTTCAGTTGAGGTAGAAAGGACAATTTCTATGTACAAGACTTTATTAGCCGACAATCGTCAGAGTTTTAATTTTGAATCTTTACATAAAATATTTATTGTACAGTGCAATGCAGTAAGTACAAAACATTAGTTAAATAATGTGTCTTATGTAAATCTTTGGGAAAAAATGTAAAATAATTAAACTTTAATGTACTACAACTTAAATTACGACTCCAAATACTAAATAGTACAAAAGCTCATTTTTTACTAAGCTAATTTTAGGTCATTTAATAATTTTTAGGGCATTTTTAAGTGCATTTTTAAAAGGTTTTCAGGGCATAAATGCATTGTTTTAAGGGCATTTTTTTATTATTTATAGGTCATCAAAATCCTAGCCCTACTGATAAAACAATACGTTTTTACTACGGCTTCGAATAGAATCTGATTAAAGTCTACTTTCTTACTAAAGTGTCGTAGAATAGAATAGAATCTGATTAAAGTCTACTTTCTTACTAAAGTGTCGTAAAGATCTGATAAAAGGGTGCTTTTTACCTCACGTTTTTAAAAAGGAAGCCGAAAAAAAATTACTTTTTTCTCATGATATCAAAAAAAAGGAGTTGATAAAAGGCTACTTTTTTACCACGGTATTAGAGAAGAAGCTGATAAAACGATACTTTTTTTACTACAGCTTCGAATAGAATCTGATTAAAGTCCACTTTTTTACTAAAGTATCGAGTAGAATGTGAATAGAATAAAAGAAACTGAAGCGGCTTTAGAAACGGCATCAAAAAGAAGCTGCTTAAAGCGCAACTGTCTTTTTAATTGTATCGATACCGTGGATAAAAGAATTGTATAAAAGGCTACTTTTTTAGCGCGATATCAAAAAAGGTCTTGATTTTACGCAAATCTGATTTAAACGTTATTGTTTTATTACGGTATAAAATCTGCCGAACATTTCTGTTATATAATATATCAGAGTAATAGTAGTCAGTAATATCATAAAAAAAAAATGATAGGCTGGTTTTTTACTACGATATTAAGAAAGAAGCGCGCTCTTTTACCACGCTATAGAAAGAACCTTTCTGACCGCGTTTTTTTTTATCAAATCATAATACGATAAAATATTATCGTACTTAAGACAGACGACACAGACAACTTTTCATTATCGTCGTAAAAGCAATTTAAATACGTTTTTAATTTATTAATTAAAAAGAGTTACGGTCTTCTTTCGTCTTCGAGACCTTTGTTGCTGTTTCTAATGTTCACTTCATTTTTAATTTGAATTTTTGATTTAAAGTTGAGTTGATTTAAAGCATTTACTATTTTTTTTACCGCTTTCTTAGCGTGTCTTCCTTTAGTCTGTATAAAACATTTGTAAAAGAGATTATTCTTTATAAGAGAAAAAAAATACCTAACATAACAAAAACAACAGCATCTATGTACACCGTTTCTATGTACATCGGCATGTTTTCTCCCGGAAATTGATTTATTTCCTTATTTTTTTTCAGACTTTTTCGCGCATTTTTTTTGTTCTACTTTCGTTCGTTCTGCGTTGTTGTTGTTGTTGTGGTTCTACTACTTTCTGAAGTGCAAAAACAAAAAAAAAACCAATGCTTGCCATTTTATTTCGTTGCTTCCTTCGATTTTCTTGTTTGTGTTGATTTTTTTCGTTTGTTTTTCTTCTTTTGCTTTTTTTCTTTTTTTTTTTTCTTTTTTTTTTTTGTTTGTTTGCTGCTTTATTTGTTTGTGTTTCGTTTCTTTCATTTCACTTCAGTCCAGTTTCTGTGTTGTTATAAGATCCTGTGGTGAAAAAGGACAAAGGTATCCTGTAATGTTAAGTGGTAACCATCAGAGGCAACGCTGTATGCTTATTTTTTATCACTCCAAGGATTTACATTGTGGATGGTGTTATTGTTGTTAAAGGTGTTGCCGCCGATGATGGCTGTGGTTATGGTGATGTTGCTGTTTGTTATTGTTGTTGTACTGATCAAAGCAACAGCAGCAGCAGCAAACTTTCTTTTGCTGCGTGGTGCCATGATGATGTTATTGCTTTTCTTCCTTCATTTTTATTATGTTAACTATTTACAAGGATGGCTGTTGCTCCTTTTGCGGTTGTTTGCTGTTGTCTTAATTTTTGGTTTTTGTTTTTGTAGCTGCTGTTATCGTTGCATTTCTCTTCGCAGTTGATGGTTTTTTATAAAGTTATCATTTATTAAAATCAAGTTTTGCCGATTATTTTGAGTGCTCTTCTCTACTCTCTGTTGCTGAAAAGTAAAATAGAAAAAGGCACGGTAACAACAACAACAACAATAACACTAACTGCACAAGCAGGCACCTGATTTACGTCATTGCAATAACGAAGTACGTAGTTGCAATAAAATCCACAACAGCAACAACTACCAACAACAGCTAAATCAACAGCAGGAGTCGTTTTCGCTTTTCTTGCAGAAAATTTTATAGATAGATTTTTATAATCTTATTTTCTTCGTAAACATTTCGTAAACGGAAATGTCAATATAAACTCGTTGCCGCTGCAATGAAATGACTCAAAAAAATGAAATCGCATTAAAAGCCTGTTGAAATTGTATTCGATCGTTATCGAGGGCGATTTAATGTCTTAATCCAATTCTGAGTTTCCGAAGGAATTTAGTTTGTAACTTTTCTTATCAGCCAAGACAACTACACCAACAACAACAACAACAACGAAAACTGTGACGCATACAAAGCTAAAAAACAAGGTCATACTGTTACGCAGATAAGATTTTTGCCTTCGAGATCGCCACTCATTGCTTACGATTCTGAAGTGGTTTGTGTTAAAAGTTTATTAAAGTAGTCACGAAATGTTACAAGTAACTGATTTAGAGATTACCAGAGCTACCAGAGCGCCCACCTAACTCCGAAATATCAGGCTCATTTTTTGGAAGTACTGAGTTTTATTGGATAATATTCGTGTTTTTCGCAAATTTTTGCTCCCCAAATTCTCAACTTTGTTGGGCATTCGGGAATTTCGGGTACGCCATTATGTTATTGGCAATGTTCAGTTTTGCTTAGAGATTTTCTGAGTTTTGGCAAAATTTCTATTGCACTTTTTCATAAAAAAATTCTGTGCAATATTTAGCTATTTTTATAAATTTTAACACTTGAATAATAATCAACACTTAAATACTGATAAAAATACTAATTAAAAACTACCGATTACAGGGATTCGGTTTTGTAACTTTTGCCAATAGTACTGATGCTGAACGTGCTCGTGAACGTCTTCATGGAACTGTCGTGGAAGGACGAAAAATCGAGGTAAGTGACTTTATTATTCCGGAAGTGATCATGAATATATCGTATAAGTAATTACTGCTTGTTAAGTCCGGCACAGGTTTCGTTGTTTTTGCTGGTGTCGAAACCATTACATTTTTTATTCTTAATATCTGGTTGGGGAAAAATTATTCGGCGTTTTTTTAGTGGAAAAATAGAACATTTTTTTATTATGTAACATTTTATTAATCCAAATATTGCCCATTCTTTTCAACTACCTTCTACCATTTTTCGGGTATAACCATTATTCCTTCCTTGTCGAATTCCGGGGTTTTATCGTGAAAAACTGACACAGGTGCTTTTCGCAGTCCTCTTTTGAGGCCAACTTTTTCCCCAGCAAGAGTGTGTTAGAGAGTTTGGAACAAATCTGATAATCTGACGGTGCAAGGTCAGGACTATACGGTGAATGCATCAAAACTTTAAAGCCGAAGTCTCTTAGTTTTTGCCGGTTCAACAACCGGCTGTATGTGGCCTTTTTTGAGACTCATTTTTGCAATTAGTTCATGAGCCACCCAAACATCAAGCTTCTTTGTGAAACCAACTGTTTTGCGGTCTTCAGTTCCTTCTAAAAGTCGTGACTGCTCAACTGACGGCCTTAGCCATAATTTCATCGGCTTTTTCGGTGATAGGTCGACCAGAGCTTCATTCAGGAGAATCCTTCACTTCAAAATTCTTAGAAAAAAAGCGAGCGAACCATTTTCTGGCAATTGATTGGGATACAGTACCTTCGCCATTCTTCCTTTTGTCATAGTAAAATTGTAAAATGTAGCGTATTTTTTCAGAAATTTCACTAATCTTTGCTTCGGAATAACTTTTAACATGACGCACCAATCTCAATAAATTTCACAAATTATCAGCCGATTTGTCACCTGTTAAGCAAAAAAAAAAGTTTCCAGATGCAACTAACCGTTTCAATGTTATGACACTTTACAGTGAAGCGATGAGAAAAACGCCGAGTACTTTTTCTCCAACCCAATATGATGTATGTTTGTTTACATTTTTTTATTGAACTATAAGCTGGTAGTTGTAAATTTTTTATGTATAGACCAGAAATGCGTTATTGTAGATGTAAATTATTAGAAATTAGCTGAAATTTTATGCTAAAACCATTGAAAACATGTGAAAACTTAGGTAGAAGACGACGACTTTTTCTACGTCTACTTTAGGCTTCATTTCTTCTCACAATTTCGTCTTCCTTACAATGTCGAGGAGTATATATAAAATTTTCCCATAAAAGAAAGAAAAGAAACAAAACATGACAACCTCACTCGTATTAAAACCATGTGCTGCATGCTTTCAAGCAAACATGGGCGGTCGAAATCATGTCAAACTATTTAACATATGTATGTACAAACAAACTAACAAACAAAAAATGTATATCTATAGTGTAAAGTGCAGTGTATAAATAAAACAAGCACTTTTAAAAGTTACAACTTCAAATGGTTACAACTGCTTTCAGGCCCTTCGGCAGGAAACTATTCGTATGTACTTGCCCTCGCTTTTTTGTAGACTGCTTTCCGGCCGTTGCGCAACAAAATGGCGAATGGCCATTGAAACGTAAAGTCAGTCATTCTCGTGCACTTCCCTTTAATTTCAATTGAAAATAATTGATTCCAGCAAAAGTAGAAAAAACGTTTTCTGACTCATGTGCCAAAAAGAGAAAGACAACAACAACCAGCAATAACAACACGAGTAGCTGAATACTACTACTACTACTATACTATTTTCTGTATTTTGTATAGTTACTCAAACAAAAAGTAACAATTTCAATGCTACAGAACAATAAAGTCGCAACAACACTTTCACCAAAAAAGTAGTAGTATAACCACAAAAGTTCAAAAAAACAAAAAAAACAACAACAATAGACACAAAAAAGAGTTCATTTCAATTTGTGCAATTGTTTTGTATGGGTTGAGCTAGTGCCAAGCTGCTTGTTGATGCAGAGGCAAAAAAATAAAGCATGCTTTTAGGAGCTAATAAAAATTCAATTATCACTAGCTGCCATTTAATTGGGTTTTCAGCCCATCTCACACACATACACATGTGGGTCGCATAGAAGAAGACAATTTGATGGTATTTAATGGGGGCAATTTTAATTTTTTTTAGTGGGAACTTTTTTTTTCATCCACGAAATACTTAATATTTTGTGAACCTTTTATAATTTTTGTACTGACCGTTACACGATTTCAGTGCATTGGTCGAGGGAGGTACATATCGTGTTATATAAAAAGTCTTCGTGGTTTTTTGGTACATTTCTATACAAAAATTTTCTTTATTGAAAATCAATTTTCATGAAGTACATGTTGACCATTATCATTTATAACCTTTTGCCATCTTTCCTGTAGTTTCATAATTCCATCGGTGTGGAACTTCTGTAGTTTATCGTCGGAAAACTTGGCCAAGTGATTTTCGAGGTGCGAGGTTTTTAACATCGAAATTTCCGAAAAGAACGGAATCGAACAAACCACTCCTGAATCCTTCGTTCACTCACAGCATTCCTTACGCAAATACTTCACAATTTTCAGCTTGTTTTTGCAGCGTTTTTTTTTCTCTTTTATAGTAAAAAAGCATCACTTACCGAATTTATTCAGATATTTTACTCGTTTTTAAATTAATATAAGTTTCTGCACGAGAGCAACGAATAAGAAACAAACGAATAAGAAAGAAATGTTACTTTTTAAGCTCATGTGCGTTTGAGACAATCGGGTGAGTGTTGCCCAATATATAAGTATAGACATCAAACATCATCTAGTCAATAAAAATCGCGAAGACTTTTTACACGACCCAATAGTATAGAGGAACCTCTTCTTTTGATAAAGGACAAAATTAATTCGAATGTAGTATTTTATTTCCTGCTTTAATTTATTTTACTTACTCCATTCATTCATTCACTTCACTTCATTTTGATAAGTTTTTTACACAATCTGTGTAAATGTGTATGTGTCCTGAGCTTAGTTTGTCCTGCTTAAATGTAACTGTAAATGTACGCCGTACTTGAAATTGTCCGGATGTGGTTTGTGCTTGTAATCAAGTAGGTTCAGTTAACCCAAAAGAACTTAGTCTAATGAATGCAATTAATTTCACTAGTGTTGTAAACAAAAACGCAAATCCAAACGCAAACTCACACGCACGCACAGCCGAACACACATACACACTCACTTTACTATACAAATAAAGCAAATAAATAATGAGTAATGAAAATCTGAGAAAGCTAGCAATGGAACCACCAACCAACCAGCCACAATTTATGCAAATAATTGTCGAAAATGCAGCATAAAAAGTAAGCAGAAGAAGGAAGAGGAAGAGAAAGAGAAAGAAGAAGGAAGCAGCAGCAACAGACACAGCTGATACTGATAAGGCTTTATAAGCTCTTGGACGCTTATGTATGTATGCATGTATGTGGTTCGGCCGTGGGGGGTTGGAGTCAGAAGGTTAAAGGGAATATGTACATAGACTCATAGTAAAAGAAGCCATTTTGGATTGTTATTGATACCATGAAGCACAGCCATGAGGATCGTACCAAAGCATTATCCGTTCGTTTGGTATCTGTGTTGCTAGTATTGCCCCAAAGAACGAGAAGAAGCGCACATGTTAAGTCCTCTGCTAACTCCAAGGACTAACTGACTAACTGACTGACTGACTGACTGACAGATGATGGGATGTGGGATGTTGGCTTAGAGAAAATTATAATTTTAATTAAATCCAAATTTAA
Source organism: Conops quadrifasciatus (assembly GCA_949752815.1). Taxonomy (NCBI): domain Eukaryota; kingdom Metazoa; phylum Arthropoda; class Insecta; order Diptera; family Conopidae; genus Conops; species Conops quadrifasciatus. The sequence continues at coordinate 26,279,493 of OX457079.1, read as the reverse complement.
ACCATACACACACAGAAGAAGAGACAGATGGTAAATTTACTCACTCGCTTCTATTTAATATCTATGTACATGCAAACACATTGTCACACCCACACACACACCCACACACCATCACTGTCTCCCTCTCACTGAATAAATTCACTCAACGTCTAGCTCGCTTTAATCTAAAAGGATGAAATGAGTATAAAGCAGAATAAAAATCCATTTCTTGAACAGGAACAATAATTCTTCACCTACACACACATACGTACGTACACAAACGTACAAACACAGACACGATCGCCCACTTCCCTTCACAAAATGTCAGCCCTTTATTAATAGCTTAGTACGCACGCACATGTGTTTGTGAGTATGTTTGTTTGTTCTCTTGTTTGTATGATAAAAATCTTTAAATATCTTCTTTTTAATTGGCTCGGTCAGACTCGTTGAAGACCTACTCAGTGCAAACAAACAAACAAACAAACGAACAAACACTCAACCAACCAACCCGTTAGGAAAGCAACGCATGCATGGTAGGCTACATTGTCAGTAACGACATTGGTTATATCCATAGGTTATTTCACATTAGATTAAACATTGACACTTTTGCGTCTATTATAAAATGTTTTAACGGATTAGTGCATATTTAACCCATGCCATTTAACCCATTTAACCCGTGTGTAATAAATATTTTCGTGTGAATATTTGGAAAATAATTCGTTAGAGGTCACTTCGTTGTGCATCACTTTCGACATTAATAAAATCATTGAAAATTTCTGTTAAAACCTTCCTATTCATGTGACTGACTATACAAATATGTATATACATACATACATACATAATTCTAAAAAAATCATCCTCTTAAAAAATCATGGAGGGTCCACCTACAACGAAAATATCTCCGACCTATTTTTTTCGAGAAATAGTCTTTTGATTAAGTAAGCGTAGGACCGATTTTAGAAAAGCCCCTTCAGAAAACCGTTAAAAAAATGGTGAAGGAGGGGAGAAAAGAGGATCAGCATACAGGCGAAAAAGATGCATGCATTTATGGCAAGTAACTTCTTCCAAGATGTTAATTTCGAAAAATCTACCGTTTCTACGCTATTCTAGGTTTTGTAATGCCTCTTTTTGTGACTTTGACTTTGAGTATTTTCTCAAAATCCTGACGTGTAACGAGAAAACTGATTCGTTCAGATTCGTGTTCAGCGACCCAAAATCATTCACAAATCGTCAGCTGCTTTTCACTCACAGAAGAAAGCCCTACAATTGTTTGCACTGTGTAATAATTATCATATTTGATCCATTCGATGGCAAACTAAGGTACTCGTATATCATCGGTGCACCTTTTACAAGCGTACAGGTCACAATATGCATTAGAGCGCTGCATAAGTCGACTTACAAGCCAATTAAAACAAACAAAAAATGTTCAAGCATTGTCTGTTGTTGCTTTTTTGATTTCATAAACAAGTGTGACTGTCCAAAAATTTTTGCAAGCCCAATAAAAACAAAACAACAAAAAAAAAAAGACTGGACAATACAGTACATGCTTGAATTGAAGACAAGGAAAAAGATAGTCATCGATGACTTCTTGAACGAAGAAAGGCAAGCATGGCGCGCTTTTTCCTACAGGGCACTACGTCTCTCGTAATCGTACATTGTATTTAAATTTGAAATCGTACCAAATTTAAACCGTTCGCTCTTTAGGCACAAACACACACACACACACTCGTTCTCTCTTTGTCTTATTCACAAGCTTTCTCTTCTTTCGTATCCGTGTCTTCTCCTGCTACGACGACCAATGCAAACTTGGAGGTTACCAGGTTACGGCAATACCTAGTTTTTTTCTCTTTTTTATTATATGAATAGTGTTGGGAAAGAGCTTCGCAGATTGCTTCGGATTAATTTAAAAACTTTATTTATTCGCACAGACTGTGCTTTTCAAGACTTTGTTTAAGAATTCCAATTTATGAGTATCCAACATTTTATGAAGCTTAACTATGAATAGATGTATTCATTGTAAAGCTCTTTACTCTGGCTCCTCATCCTCATTCCGGTGAGTTTTATTATACCCACGCAAATCACTATAGAGATCGAGTGTGAATATTCGAAACTTTTTTATAACAGCATCAGAATTTAATCATCGCATTAAATATACATGAAGTTGGTTTAGTTTTTAAAGCCATTTACTAAAATTTATTTGAATTTTAACGAGAAGTTTAAAACTTTTTAGCCTCTGAAATGCATTTTAGAGTCCTTTACTCTTATCCTTTGACCTGGAATTTCAAATATTAATACACCCTTTACATAATTCTGGGTTGGTCGATTGTCAAAAAAGAAGGTTAGATTTGTCCCACATAAAGGGTTCATTCAGATTAATTTTCCACGAATTTTTCATTTATGATTATGCATGATTTTATAAAGTTCAACTGCTCTCCATTTTTTTTTTTTTAATTTCTACTTCATTTGGAGTAGGAAAACTTAAAAAGTTTTATTTAAAAATAACTCACTTTAGAACATTGATAACGGAAATTGCTGAACAACGCATAAAACTCAAATGAAATAAAGTTGAATAAGCATAACTAAATTAGTAATCAAATAAAATAAAAAATTTGATAAAGTATAAAATATAAAATTATAAACTCAAACGTGCTCGCCGAAAAGCTCAATGAATATCAAAGATGGCAACTTATTATTATTAACCTCGATGAGGCCTTTGATTTGAATGAAATTAAATCAACATTTGAATTTGAAGCAAACTGAAATTCGCGAATGCGGCCGCAAATTTGTTGAACACATTTCGAAAGAGCTCTCTGCACATTTCTATTTTTATTTAGTATGATAAAGAATAAATTATAGAAAAAGCTTAATGAAAAATTTGAAATAACACAAAATTTATTAATATTAATAATATCGATAATATCTATCAATTTCCATAAAATTCCAATTAAAAATTAATTTCAAAATTCTTTGGAAGTCATCAAATGTACTCATATTAAAATTCGGTTCTAATTTGGAAAGAAGGGTAATTTTTGGTGAGGTTCGGTACACACAAATCACCTTGTGCTGTAATATTGTATAACCTCAAAGAGAGCCATGTCTTTCTAACAATAAAATCAGTATATCTTGAAAACCTGATTGAAAATAAAGAATACGTCTGACGACGTTTGTGTCTGAAGACATTGGAGATATGTATTTGAAAGCTCTTTTACTTTTCCATACCAGATTCGGGATTACATATTCCTATTGATTTATAAAGTTCTGAAATTTACAACGATTTTTTCATGAAGCCGATGCAATTAGTTTAGAAAGTTCAATTACCAACGAATTATAATGCTAAAACTATCGCCAATATTTTAGAGAGCAACGTTTTCATAATTTAGAGCGTGTCTTTTATTATTGCACAATTTCAAACAATCAAGATTTTACTCTTTCGTAAAAAATTAATGCAAAATTACTAAAATTCAGTCAAAGGCAAAAATTTGAAATGCCAAAAACTTATTTACGCCTATTGCGCACAATATTGCAAAATATTCTACAACTATTCAAAAATATTAATGTGTGTTTTCGAGTGTGTTACAATAACCTACGATAACGCCACAGAATAACCGCAGAGTGACTGAAATTATTTCTACCGAAAATAATGCAACGAACTGAATCAAATTCGTTTCAACTCGGTAACCCTTTATTCTGGTTACTGTCCAAAGAGCGAGTGGTTGGTTTTGTTTTTTATACCCTACACCCGAAGGGTTGAGGGTATATTCACTTTGTTCTTCCGTTTGTAACGCATTAAAGGAGGCGTGGCAGGTATAGAAAAGTATATATATTCTGGCTCAGAATCACCTCCTGATTCGATTTAGCCATGTCCGTCCGTCTGTCTGTCTGTCTGTCTGTCTGTCTGTCTGTCTGTCTGTCTGTCTGTCTGTCTGTAGAAATCACGATTACGGGAGAACGAATAAAGCTATCGCCATGAAATTTGGCACGAATATACTTTGTCATCATAGGCTGTTTGGTATTGAAAATGAGGATAATCGGATTAGTGCCACGCCTACTTTTAATAGCAAATGTGAATTTTCCCATGCTTATAGCTCAATTTCTCAGCTTGTAGAGCAAATATAAAGCTAAAATTTGTTCCCCGAGTCCACCTTCTTAGACTAAAATATATTCTGAAAAATGGGCGTGACACGCCCACTTATATACTATACCATATAATGAGATGTTTGGTAGGAAAAGCGGTGTTGTAGACGAGTTAATAGATCAAAATTTTCTCACTGTAAATTAAAAAAAGTAGGTGTCACCCGCCCACTTTTTATCACCTCGACAGATGCGGGTGTAGGGTATATGAGCTTCGGCCAGGCCGAAGATAACGCTCTTACTTGTTATTATTGTTGTTGTTGTTATTTGGAATTTCAGAATTTATTTTTACACGAGTATTTTCTGTTCTGTTAAGTTATGTATGTTAGTTTGCTGTACTTCTATCCAAATCATTATCATTCTGGTCATCACGATCATTTAATGCGCACAACTAAACTGTTATAAAAAAAACTGTTTGAATTTCCTTTTACGAGTATTTTTTTAATTTAATTTAAATGGAAAATTATATTTAATAAAATTGTTCACTTCGTTTATATTTCAATTTCAAATCAATGTATTCGTAAATTTACAATATTTAAATTAAAAATAAACTAATATTTTTTTTATAAAAAACCTAATTTAATTTAGATTTAATCATACAATATAAAAATTTTTGTCGTATCTGAAGCAATATCGCTTTCATTAAATTAATACAATTTTTTCCCATTTTTACGATTTCAGGTGAACAATGCCACCGCGCGTGTACAAACCAAAAAAGTCGCAACGGTGCCAAATGGTAAGTTTTGAATATTTTATTTTTGTGCTTCTGTTAAAACTTTGAAATGTCTCTTCAATTCTAAAGAAAAATATTGTCAATCTTGAACTCAAAAGGAAAGGAAGGAAGGAAGGAAGGATATGTATTTCTTTAGTGACTCATTTTATATGGGCGTAAAAGTGGAGTAGGTTCGATATAGTAGATAAGATTTTTGGTCTGAACGGTCCACAGTAAGAACCATAAGAAGAAATGAAAGCTCTAGAAGACAATTGTTAGGGGCGTCATCATGCACTAAATATTGTAGATAGAAGACAAAAAGATACGGAAAAGAAGGACACAAGTAGACGGAAACTGTGTCAGCTGACGACTAAGACCTTACCAGAGTATTTGCTATAGATCCGTGATGAGTCATTTTAAACCGTGATGGTTTAAATGGTTTAAATGTCCTTTTTTGGATAAAAAGAGCTTAATAGAAAGAAATATATAAAATTTATACGAAACTTACGTATACACAAATTTATTAAATCAAATAGGTTTATACTTTATACCCAGAATTTTTAGAGTGTAGGAGATTTTGTCGATGATATCTCCAAAACTTAAGCTGATAGCAAAAAAACTGATTTGATAGATAAAGATTGGTCTCTAAATTAAATAAAAATAAGATAACCAACTCATAACATTTTAACTTAACTTCTAGTAATATTTTTTGCAAATAATCTTGAAGGTACAAAATTGTATAACCTTAAATATTCTAGAATTGTATTCCTATAGGCCTTCTGCTACGAGAATATGGCAGAAAAAATGTTCGAAATTATAGAGCTTAAATTACACGCCGCAACAATTTGGCACACGTTTCTCCCCTCTGGATCAAAAGCTACTGACGGCTATTCTATATCTGCCGTCCGTTTTGCTATGCATCATATCAGAATTTGAGAAGCAAAATCCATCCATCATCCATCCAATAGTGCTACAGCCCAAATCGAGCGATTTGAAAGAAAATATAGGCTGAAAAAGAAGAGAGAACAAAAGAGGTTGAAAGGCTAAAAAGACAATTTTTAGAGGTTGAAAACAACATTTTTTCAATACTTGATCCTTAAAAGAGTCCATATTTCCCATGAATTCTCATTGCAATCTTCTCTTTTTGTGCGTTTTTAAAAAAAATTGCTTTAATCTTCCTATTTTTAATTGGAATTTTCTTTTATTTCTTTTGATCTTTTTAAAGTTGTATCTCTAACCAAAGACGGTGCCGTACCGGCTCCAGCTCTAGGTGAGCCCCATTTCAATCTATTAATGAGAGTGTTTGTTAAATAAATAAATAAATTATAAAAACTACTAAGTTGATAATTATAAAAATACTGAACTACAAGCATGCAGCATTAAAATTTTGTACTGCTCCCGTCTCCAGCATGCGTTCTGTTAAAAGTATTCTAATCTCCATTAAATGTGTAAGTTTTTGTGCAAAAGCATGTTCAACCAACCAACCAACGAACTAACCGATCAACCAGCCAACCAACCAACCAACCAACTCACTAACTCACTTTTTGCTAACATTAAAATCGTATGTTGACCGGTTTGCATAGCATTTTATTATGCATGTTATGAGGAACGAAGCGAGGAATGGATGCTTTGTTTTTTTTTTATTTTGATGAAAATAAAATTTAGGGAAAATAACAACAAATACGACAATTTTTTCGTCATAAACAATCCTTAAGGTTCCTTTGGAGCATGTAGAAAAAAGGCTGTTTTGCTGTTAAAACTTTTGTTTTTTTGTTTGAATGAAAAGTATTCGAGGCTTAGCTGCTGATGTTAGAAATTCTCGGCCTTAGTGTGTGTGTGTGCATGTGTATGTGTGCGTGTGTTTGTGTGTATCATATATGTATTTCTGCTTGGAAATTTTTGGTGTGCACTTCTATGAAGTTGTTTACAACTAAAACAAAAACTATTTCAACGGCTTTAAACCAAACTAAGCCGAATGCAAACACTGTAAACACATACGCACGCACACAGCTTCCCACGCCCTCTGCTCGTTACTCCCTCGTTACCGTTCGCTTCGGCAAGTTGCTGACGACTATTGTATGCGTACATAAATGAAGCTCAGTATGGCTCAAGGTGATCATGTTAAGCATTAAAAAATCGCTCTCTCTCTCTCTCTCTTCCTCTCTTCGCATTATTTGGATACAGCTGCTCAAACTCCTCCGCTACCCACCCACCCACCAACACTTTGTTATGCATGCATGCGTATTAAACAACAACAACAACAATCTCAATAGTAAACACTGCTACCGCAGAAGGCTGCACTCGACTCTCATCAAGCCGAGCTCAATTGGAGCAAAAATTTCGAAAGAAGAAAAACCAAAGGGCTGAAGAAGGGCTCGCTCTTCGGCATTAAGAAGATTTGCATACATCCTTGACTGTTCCAATTTTTATGTTTTTTTTTTTTTGTTGTTTTTTTTTTTGCAACCAGCTTCTTTGTGTAATTTGTCGTTGTTGTTGTTGTTGCTGTTTTTTGGCGTGGAAATCATAATTTTAAATAGACTGCATTCTGCTCTGCCCTCTTTATCGTCATTGTTTAAAGCGTTCGTTCTTCTTCCTCTTCCCATTTTTTACTACTCTCTCTTTTTTCTCGTTTCTAGCCGCAGATTCTAGAGATTCTTTTCGAATTTTTGTGGCTTCGAATATATCTCCTGATCCTTGTGGCCGTTATGCAAATTCAGTGTAAAGGATCAGTGCTCGTTTTCGTAACTTCGACTCTGTGTTATTTTGTTTTTGTTTTGTTTTTTGTCATACCGTTTGTCTTCTTTCGAATGCTAATCTCAAGAGCATAAACGAGTGCAGTGTGCAAAGATTTACAAATCGTCACAATGTTACCAGCTCTTCGTCAATGACACTTTCGACTTGCTTCTTTTTCCACTCCACCGTCTGTGCTTTCTTCTGCTTCTTTTTTTTTTTTGGTCGTTTGGTGTTAGCATTGGTAACCATTTTAAAGGTTTTAAAACCACAAAAAATGTCTCATGAAGAACTTATGAGAGCGCTTAAAGTAAGCTGCTGCATGCATAACAAAAGCTTTTGTTTTTTGTTTGTAAGTGCCTAACAGTTTTTAAGAAGTTAAGGAAAGCTCTTTTATTTACGAAAATTGTTATTGCCACTTTTCCACCTTTAAAGAATATCAAACAATATCTTTTGGTTATACTTATTTCTTGGACAAACGTTAACTCTTAAAAAATATATGCTTTCGGTAAAATAAAATTCTTTGTAAATAATGAAAGCTTTTATTAAAAATATAGCCCCTTGGACGAAAGTAGATAATCCTTTAAAAAATTGAAAATATCATAACTTGACTGAAAGAATATTTTTTTTTCAAAATTTTGTCAGTTTTAAGTAAACTTTGAGCATAGACTTTGAAGAGTTAAGTTTTTGCATGAGCGTCGATATCTGTCTCACTCCCTTTTTCTCTCTCATTCTTCAGAATATGAGAAAAACTTATATAAATTATACAATAAGCAAAACGGCACATGTCAATGTATAAAGTTTTGCATGAAAGTTGAAAGTTTCCAAGAAAAAAAACAACAACTGTAACAAAAATAAGCTTTAAGCTTAACTTATTACCAATTTCCAACACAAAACCTTCGAAGCTTTCGTTATTGATAAAATTACTTTTAGAAATGTTAAAGATTTCAAATGAGAGCAAGAGCTATTTTAATGGTTCGAAATGAAAGCTATGCATGAGCTTTAATCTTCAGTTTAACTGTAAACATATAACTAACTCGGCTCATTGTTTAATACACCGAAAACAAATCTTTTGGGGCATAATTTAAAAAAACAACTAATAACAACTATGATTTTAAAAAAAATATATATGAACTTAATAAAAAATAAATGCATGCATGACTGTGCAGGCTCGCACAGTAAAAATGCTAAATCGAACTGCAAAAAGTCTTGCTGAGCATGCGCTATAAAGCATGCACAATCCATATTCTGCATGATCTACAGAGCAAAAATATGTATGTATGTGCGTACATATGTATGAATGTATGTAGATTGCATACTAAATACAAATTGTTTTGTGTTAAAAAGAGTAAAATTGCATCTCTAGAAACACACACAAACACACACACACACTCACGAACTTACTTGCCCACGCTAGAGCGTTTTACAGTTTTCTTCACAAGAAGTTATAAAATTCTTAATCAACACATTTTCTCTTTTATTTTTTTTTTCTCTTTCAACCTGCCGCGTGCTCTCATCCTTCTTCTCAATTGTGGTATTGCCATTATGCATCGACGACACTGCAGTCTGCGTTCAGTGGCCAGAAGGTAAGCTTTGTTTACTTTCGAGAGATTAGAGTCGCTCTTTATCTCTTTTTATCTCTCTCTCTCTTGGTATTTGTTATAGTCTGATAATGTGCAATTTTTAAGTATGATTATATTACGATGAGCAGCAATTATGATAATTAGATTATGTACTAAAAACTCACTCACCCATTATAATTCTACCCCACCCTCCCTTCACCGTCCCGTATCGCCCCGCCTACCTTTCTACTGCTACTACTAGGTACTTCACTGCATACTATAGTAAATAAGCTCGCGACTTAAGTACGCGCGCTCGATGACAGGCGCAAGTGCTCGTATTAATTAGAGAAAAAGCAGCTCGTTCTTAAGCAGTTTATATAACAAAGAAATACTTTTTTTCCGATTTTATTTTGTGGTTCCTGGAATATTAAAGTCGTTTTATTTAACTTAACCTTTGCTGTTTTCGTTTTCCTTTTTCTTTCCCAGTAAGTTTCTATACAAAAATTTGAATTTTTTGAAAACGATACAAACGAAACAAATCAGCACCGTGGTAACCGTATCTAACCTAGCATAACCTAACATAACCTAATGTAACCTAATCCAGTCTAGCTAAATTTTGAACATTAAAAAGCATTTTCAATTAAGTTGCATAAAAGCTCGCATCTTTACATGTTCTGTAATGGAAAAAAAGCAAAGCAAAGCAAGCTCTTTTCAGCAAATGTTGTAAAATACGTATTTTGTGTAACGATGTACGACGATGATGAATATATTTTCCTTATTATCCTTTCTTTTTTTCTTTGGTGAACGTCTTTTATATTACTGTTTATTTTTGCTTTTGATTTCATCAGTTACTCTACAAACTACGAAAGAAAAGAAAATATAATGAGAAAATCATTCTGAAAGCTAGAAAGAATAATTATAAATTCTAAGTATTTTGTTTTCAAACGCTTTAAAGCATTCTTTTGAGATAAGTTATTATACGAAGCAGACAAAAAAGCAGAAAAAAATACAAAAAAAAAACCATTTGAAACAAAAAAGTGGGGCTGTTATTTTTATAACCTAACTCGTCGCATTTCGTTGTTGGTCTTATTGCTAGTAGCAAGTCGGTTTAATTTTAATTACTATATGTATTTCTAAGAAAATACATATATCTTGTTTTTCTTTTAGAAGAAATTTTATTAATTTCGAAAAACTGTTCCTTTAAACTACGTTAAAAACTGAAATGCATATTGTATCTTTAAAGCTAGATCATAATATCATTAATCATGATATCGTAATATTATTATTTCATAATCTAGTATCGTATACACTTTAAAATAATAATTTGTCAGGAGAAAGCGCAATAATTAATTTTTAAGCAATTGTAATCAAGTTTTTAATGAATTGAATTTTCTGTAGTCTATTAATCAATTTTCTCATTCTTAAAAACAATCCCAAAAATGATCTTGCAACCAAAAATAAAAACATACTGTATACACAAAAACAAACTTAAAATAGATAAAATGACAATAGATAATAAATGACAATATGAGATTTTTATAGAACTTTTGTGTAGAAAGAGACTTTTTAGAAGGCGTATTTAATTTTTCTTTAAGGAAATACATTCTTCAAATCACAAAAATTCTTCTTTCTAATTTTCAATATTCATTCCTAATCCTGCACATTTGTTATCGATTTCAATTTTAATTTTTTAAATTTATTTAAAATATAAATTTATAAATATAAAAATTAAAAAACTTTAATTTTTTTTTACATTTAAAAATAATTTCATAATTTCCTTTAATCCAGTCCTTTTACTCGTATTTTCTTAATTCCTTAGAAAAAATAATATGATAATTTTATAATATAAGCTTAATTTCCTAAATTAATAAAATATTTTTCTTGTAATTTTTGTAAAAGTTTCTAATCAAATTTATATTCTTCTACTATCTCCGCCGCTATATTGTGACTCTCTAAAATTGTTTAGCAATTTTTTATGGACTTTGCCTAATACTAATCCTTACTAATTCTCATAATTATCATTACTCCCGGTCATCGTAATTTTTGATATATGTATGTACGTTAAGTTCTCCGATAAGATTTTGAAATAAAATTCATTCTCACTATTATTATGATTGTTATTATCATTATTATTCCAACTGTGATTATTTGTTAGTAGTACTATCATGCTTATTATCATTACTTACCAATAGTTTTTTGGCATTATTATTTTCATTTTTGACACTTTCTTCACTGACACTTTTGACATTATCTCTTTTATTATTATTGTTACCATCATCATTACCGTTGCCATTACAGTTACCATTACCATTACACTATCTTTGCCATTCCAGTTATCATTTGAATTCTCATTATCATTGTGACTATGACTACAGTCATAATATTTATTTCCAATTTTCAAGATCGATATTTCACCATTTTCAAGATCGTTACTATTATTAACTTTTATGCATTTTTGACATTTTTTTTTGTTTTATTTTGTTGATTTATTGATATTTATTGCATTCAAGTTGTGGATTAATTGACAATTTATGGCATTTAAAGCAAAGTATGACCTTCTCTAAGTAGCGTATGATAAAGAATGATACTGTACTTTTTTTAGATTTTCTTTAGTAATTGCGTTTTCTCTTGATTACTCTTGATTTGATAAATAAGAAAGTTGTACTTAACATACAAATATCTTTTAGTTTGAATTTAAAGAAACTTTAAAGCCTTTAAAGGCAACATAATTATGGATAACCTTAAGCTAATAAGGGCTTCATAAAACTCAAAAATTATGTGCCAGTATGCCGAAATATTAATAATTATTCATTAACAATCTTCATACTATTTCAGTTTAGTGCATTATATTCTTATATGCCAACGTATATACATATGTACGTTAATATAATATGCTTTATATATATTATATATAACTTAATATTGTTAAGTGAGAATATTGTGTTGCTTAAAAGAAACGTAGGATAATTACGTTATCTGGTGTTAGCATGTTATTGTATTGACATAATATTGTTTTCAATTTAATAGTTTTGTAACTAATGTATCACTACCAAGAACTTTAGTATTTCAGTATAAGATCTTCAAAAATACAGTATTTTATGTCCATTATGCCATTATTTCTTCAAAAGCTGATCATTCTTTTAGTTATCATAATAACTAACACTATAACTAGTAGATATTGTCATACGTATTCAGTACGAAGTTTTTAAAAAAGAAAAGTAATATTGTTTGTGCGATTTATCGAAACATAATGGTTATTTTTAGTAATGTAATTGACGTAGGTATCATATCAATAACAATTGATATTAGGCGTCGTCAGCTTTACCGTTTTGTCCATAGTCAACGAGTTTTTGAGGATGACGAGATGATGGTATGCTAATAATATGGAGGTAACCTCCACTATACTCTCAGAAAACAGTTATTCCCTGGCACGGTTCTAATATGGTTTGAAAATTAGATAAAGACTTAATAGAACACGGAAGGTTTCCTTCTAACATGGTTTGAGAGTTAAGTAAAGCCTTAATACAACAGAGACGAACGGTTTCACTGGAATACGGCTAAAGAATTGGCTAAATTCATACAACACGGAAGGTTTTCTTTTAACAAGGGGTTGATTATTAGGTAAAGCCTATATCAGTAACGAAGAACCTTTTTTTCATGTGGGTCAATATTATAAATTGTTTTTTTTTATTTTAAATTTGACAGCGTGTGTCAAAATTAGACTTATTTAATATTTAAATTCTAAGTCGTTTACTTAACTTACCTTTCTGGTGAATATCTAAGACGAACGAAAATACGTCCAAGCAAAATAGCTGTCAAAAATTAACTGATCTTTGAAAGTTCCCGAACTGTTCAGCATAAGAGACATGAGTACCAACATAACGCCACAAAAAAATTTTAAATCGAATATACGTAACCTGCGCAAATTCAAAATTCGCGATACTTTTTGAACAGACCTCGTACGTTTGACAAGATCGTGCACGGCCAAATTTTTTTCCTGGAAATCTTTAGAGGAATAAAAACATAGAGGAATAAACACATATTCGATTCGAACGCGAGCTAATAAAGAGACCCTTCTCCCAAGATGCTTTACCAAAACGTGTCAGTTGTTGTCCGATTTTGTTATTGATGCCAGCAAAGTTTGAGAGTATTGAGAATAGTTTTATTTGTTATACATATTAGTTTTTCGCTGCAATTTGCCTCTCGCATCCATAACGACTATTGGAGCCATCTTTCTATTCTATTGTCTTTGCTTATGGCAATTAGTGAACACTTTAAACAATTTTAACATATTCTTAGGAAATATTGTAAATAAGAAAATACCTTGCATATACAGTGCCATTTAATGCGAAAATCATAGAATTTAAAAATATAAACCTTGAAGCACACAAGCTTCCCACTAACACTTTTTGCACCGTTTCGGCAATCTTGTTTTAAGAAAAGGTATAGCAGAAAATGCAAAATAGAAAATGTATGGAATAACTTCACTTTTGCACAAAAGAATACGTATGTATTATGTGTTGTTAAATATCAATTCTTAATATAATTAGTTTTTTTTTATAAAAATTTAATTAATTATCTCTATTAAATACACTAAACAAAATCTAACTAAATGAAAACTCAAAAACCAATTAAACTGTTTCTTTCATGCATATACACTATTCTTGTTTAAAAAAACATAGAACAAAAATGTATTTTAATTTTTAATAAAAAAGAAAGAAAACTAACCATTATGAAAATATGAAAACACTTAAGGTTACCGCTTGCCTATGACTTGGCCATTTTTGGGCGCTCCCGTTGGCGCGACTCCCTTAACGCCCGTCACAGCAGCTGGAGCTGCTGCCGCCGCCGCCGCTGCCGCTGCTGCTGCAGCCCCTTTGACACCGTCAACAGCGCCGCTCGTACTCGCACCGCGTCCGGCCACACAGCGACGGAGGTATTACAAAAAGATAAACAAAAACACAACAAAAACCATTAAAAAAAATATCAAAAACACACTGAAGAAAAAGAATGTTACTTAAAAGCAAAATTCAAACTCAACCAGACAAAAATGTTCACAAGAAAGTGTTGTAATTCGTCCATGTTGAAATCCTTGGCAGCGAAGGAAACTAGTCTGGAATCATTAATTGATTAAAATCGTTATTATTTTATGGAATTGAATTGAAATTTCTTTAGCATTGTACTTAATACTTTTCTGTTTGTTCTTTTTTTTTGTTGATATTCTGGACGAAAAGTATATCTCCTTTTTTAATTTTCTTTGTTTTTGTTTTTTTTCTATGGATGTGCAAGAAACTTATCTAGCATAAAACATATATTCTGGTATTCTGGTATGTTTACACGCATATTGTATGCTATATATAGAGCTAAATATCGTATATATCGGAATATAGTAACGGTTATGCAGTGAAATCCTGGTCCTCGTCTAAGGAGATACGTTTCCAAAGATATTTTGTTATAATAAATTGAGTATGTATTAATTTTGGGTGAGAGCTTATCGAGTATGAAGTTTTAGCAAGCGTGTCTTTGGTTCTTCTGTATTTTGAATTGTGATCGCGTCTAGCTTCTGTTTTCTAAGAAATTATAATAATAGTGTATGAAATTTTGTGTTGTTGCAATAGTTTTTTGGTATTGTCTTTATCTGTTATACGATACATAACAGTTAAAAGTTATTAATAAACAACATGCATGATTACCATTTTCCTTTAACATAAGTTCCCAAATTTTATATTAATAAAAGCTGTTTAAAAGCAAAAAAGGCTAAGATATTTTTTTTTATTTTCTCAAGTTAAAATAAAAGCGCACGTTATTTATTGCTTGCTATTAAGCTCATTATTATTATTATTTCAATTTTTTATAAAAATTTAAAAGAATTATAGCCTCGTAAATAAAACAAACCTCATAAATCATACCTCATTCAAACTATTTTAAAAAACCATTTTCTTTAGAACATTTTTACTTCCATTTCTTTAAAAATTTTAAGATAATATCATAGAAAATTTGGAGTAAGCTTTTAGTTATGTTTGTTTAAATGAAGCAATTGAAATCGTTTTAACCCCCCCCCCCCCCCCCCCCCACACCAAACCCATGGAAAAATACAACACATAAAAAATATTAAAATTTTTAAGTTATATTTTTTCGACCTTTTCCTTTAATTTATTGCTGCAATGTTGTACTTATTCGGGCTGTGAGGTCAGATTATTGTGTATTAATTTTATTTAAAAATTTCTTAAAAAAAACATACACAATTTTATACATTAGATTTTACTTTTACTTTTTGGAATTATTACAATATTTCGGATGCCCTTGGCATCCGTCTTCAGGTAGTGTTCCCGTGGTTGACTGTAGTTGACTGTAAGGCTACCGTTGGTCGTAGGTGTTTTCTTCTTGTTTTTTTTTGCGCTTTTTTTTTGTGCTTCCAAAAGGTAAAAGTAAAATCTAATGTATAAAATTGTGTTTTTTTAAAAAATTTTTAAATAAAATTAATACACAATAATGTGACCTCACAGCCTGAATAAGTACAACATTGCAGCAATAGAATATTTAAATTTTTTTCAAGGAGCTCAAAACGGGCTTAAGCTTCCAAATGGAGAAAAGTTGTGGAAATTCTAAAATATCCCGAAAAACTGGCACATTTCTTCCAAACGAAAGAAAAATTTACTCATATAAAAATTTTTCGGAGTTACGGTATTGCCAAAAATGTTCCAGGTAGAAAGGAAAATTGTTTCGCAACCGAAAGAAAAGTGTCTCAGAAATTGCGGTGTACCCCGAAAGGTTTCTGTTGAGAAACGGATACCAGCAACAAGATTACAAAGGATCTTATTCTAGTATCGGGTTGGGGAAAAAGTATTCGGGGTTTTTTTTAGTAAAAGATACAACATTTTTTGTATGTAACAAACATTTTATTAATCCAAATATTTCCCATTCTTTTCAACTACCTTCTGCCATTTTTCGGGTATAATTCATTATCTTCACTTGAATTCACTTATACTTCATTTATCTTTTACTTCAACATTCCTAGAACGAAAGCGAGCGAACCATTTTCTGGCAGTCCATAGCGATACAGTACCTTCGCCATTAACACCACAAAAAGCTTTTCACATGCTTGTGCAGCATTCTTCCTTTTGTCGTAGTACAATTGTAAAATATAGCGTGTTTTTTCAAAAATTTCAATCATCTTTCCTTTGGAATAACTTTTAACACGACGCCTCAATCTCAATTTCGATTTCAATTTCACAAATTATCAGCCGATTTGTCACCTGTTAAGAAAAAAAAAAGTTGCCAAATGCAACTAACCTTTTATTAACTAATCGCTTTACAAACTAATCGCTTTACAGTGAAGCGAGGAGAAAAACGCCGAATACTTTTTCCCTTTTTTAGTAAATTTGGTTACTAAAAATCGTAGATTTACAATACTCGTAAATTTCATCAATTCAAACTTGTATATAGAGACTGTACCAGATTTAGCGCATTAAAAACCTTCAGAAATGTATAGTTTAGAGAATTTAATTTAAAGAACAAAATTTCTGGAAAAAGTACTCGTAAATACTTTTTTTGTTTCTATAAAGCATAAATAGTTCGGACAAATACTTCAAATATTTCTTTTGCATCGTTAAAAGGTTCGAAAGAATACGAAGACGCTAAAGACGCTTCATTACTTATTAAAGAACCTGGTCGTAACACTTTGTATTATTAAATAATATTTCTTCATCCTTCATTAAAGTGTAGAACAAAGCTTCAGTATTCATTAGGACTTTAGCATTCCAAAGCATTGTTTTATACTTTACACGAGAACAAAAAACATATTCATTTCATAGACCACTAAATGAGTTTACCGGACACAGCCAGCATTAAAATTATACTAAAATCCATTGATTTTGATTACACTAAGGCAACTGTAATAATTAATTTTTTGCTTAATGCATCCGCTTTGCGTTACCATACTTGTCACTGATTCTCTTCGAATAAGCGAATAATATATAGTATATAGTTTTTTATCGTCCTTTAATGATCGTTAGTGATAGTATTTACTATAGCAAAGTGTCTGGTATATTTTTTCTATTAAATATCAAGGAGTAATTTCTCGTGTATGTCAAAAGTGTATGGTATGTATTTTATAGTTACGCGTATGTACATGTATTTATGTATATCTGTGTTTCACCATCATTTTAATTAAACATTACATGTATTTCTGTATATTTTTAGATACAATATTTTATATAAATACATATGAGTATACTCGTTTATACACTATAAATACCAATTAATCGCAATTGATAAATATGAACAAAAACGAGCAACGTGAAAAGAACTAACCGCATGCGTTTTGTGTTTCTTTTTCTTTGTTTTTTCTTTCTTCTTTTTGCAAAAATTTACTTGTACTCTTACACAAACACTCGTACTCACACTCACACTCATACTTACGTACAACGAACACATACAACGTACAAATTCCTTACAACACAACCGAAAACAATAACCACTATCGTTGTTGTTGTTGGTGGCTGCATTAAACCAACGACACAACCGACACTTTTAACGCCACTCATCACTCCCCAACCAACCAACCAACCCCGACCCCAGCAGCTGCTGCCGCCGCCGCCACTGCTGCCGCTGCGATGCGCGGTGTGACCGTACAGAGAGGACGCGTCGGCGTGATGGGAACGCCATTCAGTCCAGCGCTTGCAGTTGCTGCTGCCGCCGCAGCTGCACAACAGCAACAACAGCGTCAGGTTGCCGCCGTTACTGCACTGCATCATCACCAGCAGCAGCAGCAACAGCAGCATCACCATCATCAGCAATTGCTAAGTTTGCAGCATTCACACCACCAACAACAACAGCAGCAGCAGCAACAACAACAACAATTAACGCATCACCAGCAGCAACAGCATCACCAACAACAACAGCAGCAGCAGCTTGCGTCCCAAACAACGCAGCAGCAGCAGCAGCAACTGCAAGTACTCGCTCAGAATGCGGCCGCTTCGACTAATAGTGTTGCTGCAGTCGCTGCCTACGCGCAACAACAGCAACGTCAATTGCCGGCGCCGACGTCGGCAGCCGCTGCTGCTGCTGCCGCCGCCGCTGCAGCTAATATGGCAGCTGCCGCGAATGTGGCTGCCGCTGCGAACATGGCCGGAGCTGCCCTGCATGGATACACACCGTAAGTAAGAGATGAGAGAAAAGTAGAAGAAGAGGAAGAAACAGAGTAAATTTTATGTAGAAAAAGCTTTTGTTTCTGATAATTATGTTATTAGACTGTGTGTGTGTTTTTTTTCTCTAATTCTTATTATTATCGTATTAGCATCAGCATAGTTTTAGCGCAATAATTTTTTAAATGTTTTTCGAATTTACATTTAACGTGTTTACACAAACAATCACATGTCTAACGTTTAACGTCAACGTAGTAATTAATACGTTCATACCTACACTCATGCATATACTCGTACTTAATTAATTCATACAAGACTTAAGCACGTATGAATTAAACGCAGGAACAACAAACAAACAATTTGTTCAGCTAACTCGCTTGACATTCCAAATTCATTACTTTTCGAACGAACCAAGGAACGACTAAGCGACCAATCAATTAATCATTCGTTTCATCGACTGAATTCGGTGTGAACATCGTATGGTCAGCTCTGTGGCTAATGATCTTGTGTATGACGCGCAGCACAGCATGTTGCAAAAGCGTACACGTATCGTATAATGCCATTCATGTACATAAATACAATACAAAATACTATAGCATTCTTTCACTTTCCTAACTTTTACTTGTACATACATAAAGTTTAGCAGTTTAGCATAAAGTTTAGCAAAAAAGCACGTTTCTTTATCTTTCTTCTTTTTTTATTGTACCATATTATTCTAGTACTACTAGATTTCATGTAAATGCATAGTATTTCGTTTATAAGAGCGCTGGCGCGTGCATTAAACGTAGAATGCCGAATGCCGTCTGTAGAGTACTGAGCTCGAGTGTGAAGGGAAATGAGCTTTCGTCGAATTTTGGCTGCAGCGTTTTTTCCGTTTTATTTTTGAGTTGTGTGCATGAAGAGTTTTGCGTATGTGAGATATTTGAGATGCGCTGCATGAGCTACTCGTATGTTACTACACTACACTTCACCTTAACCGGCTGCAAGTGTATCCGGCTGCAAGAGCTGCTGCAAGCAAATGTTCCTTTTTTGTTGTTTTTTTTTCTTGTTTTGGTTGTGGTAATGGTATAACTTCTGGCGGTCTAGCTTCGGTTCGTAGCTTCCTTCCATATATTCATATTCTCTAACGAAAGGTATTTGCGGAATCTGCAAGAAATCCAATCGCACTTTATATACCTACGTTACAACATTACCACAAAAAAAAACAACAAAACTTTCCAAATTTTATTTGAGGTTTCTTTCGTTTATCGTATCATTATCGTATCATTATCCCTTTAAAAACCAAAAACAAAATGCAAGAAACGAAAGAAATTTACACGCCTGACGCGTTTGCAGTATGGATTAGCTCAGTGTTGAAGGCTTAAGTTAAGATCAGAAGGGTTAAGTTACACTTAAGTTCCGTAAGATTCCATGCAGCCATAGGAACAATTCCAACAAATGCAGTGCAAATTTGTGCAGCCCCCAAACTTTACCCCCCAAAAGCTTTTGTACAAATTTCTCGCGACAAAATCGCTGTTGCAATCACTGCGAGCTTGTGTTTCGGCAGTAAAAGTATTCTTACATATAATTAAAGTATATTTCGATATTCCATACTTACATAACATAAATAACAAAAAACATATGTTGACATAACAATGTCAAAAAACAATCCAGAAGCGTTATGACGCACGATCTTGGGGGCCATCATGGAAATAACTTTGCTTGCAAACGATTTTCTCGATATAGTTCTTGGCAGGACAAAATGCACTGATCAAAACGCAGCTCTTAGTTGTCAAATTGTTATCGCGGAGCAAAAGTGTTGACAATTCAGAAAACAAATCTCTTCACAAAGCGCCCTTCATTAACGATGACACTTACAATATACATATATTTAGTCGAAAATTTTCCCTTTTTCCCTTCCAGGTATCACGAACAATGTTCGAAAGCAGTAAAAAAGTTCCGACGGAAAACTACCTATCGTGAACAGCTTTTCCTATGGATACTTAAGTTTCAACTTTTTCTCTTGAATTATTGAATTATTCCGTCTTTAGTTTAATAAAGGAATTTTGAAACAAACCGTGAAAGCTAGTTAAACATAAAGAAATATTTTTAAAAATTCATTTGTTCAACAAACTTTTGACAGTTCAAACTTATCTTCGAATGATTCCGTCGGAGAAGTACTCCAATAGAAATTCCACGATTGTACGAATTTTGACGAATGAACAAAAATTTCCGACGAATAAAAATGTCGTCGGAATTACCGATTACCCTGATACTGTATTTCTGTAAAATAGGCCTAAATATGCACTATACTCATAATCAATTTTTGTGCAATTATTTTCGGTTTTGCTGTTGTTGATAAAAGTATTAAATTATTACTCAAGTAGGATCCTCCCCCAAGGCACATTGGGAAACGAAATAATCTAGTTGAATCGGTATACTCTAGTATAATTTTTAGTTTTTTAATATAGTCTGGGACGCCAATGAGTATTTATTTGTCTTTTTAGGGATTTTCTTTAAACGGTAGGATTCGAAAAGGTACGAGTATATACGCGGGCGGGCGTGTTCACATTAACTACATTCGAATTTAGCAAATTTTTTATTCTTATTCAAAATTCATTCGTCGCCGAGTTAAGTGAATCCGGCTGATATTAACTTAAAAAGTTTCTACTCTGATTCGAAATGCAAAATATTGTATACTCAGATTTCAACGAATTCAATGTTTCAAATCTGGTGGCTAAAAATATCTAAAATATATAAAAAATTATACAATTATTTTTACAGTTTTTCTAATAACAAAAGTTGCCGTTTGTCTAAGAATGATTTTATAACAAAAAAGGATACACAAACTCGTAAATGTCAACAACCGATGTCAGCGCAGGCAGCATCAGCTAATTTAAGTTGAAAGCATTAAATGCGCATTTAGCGGTTAATGTGAACGCCGTCAATCTAACACAAAAACCATAAAGAAGTCAGAAAGAAAATACTTTATAGAGCATAGACCTATACTTATGTATTAGAGGACTGCATGAGACGTCTCGAAGGCTTGTTCAAGGCATCTTACAAGGGGTTGCAGGGGTTGCTCTCATTTTCTTTTAAATCAAGCGGTGACTTTTGAATGCGCTGCTGAAAACATAGCCACATATGCTTCCGATAGTCACGGCTGATTCGAAATCAAATGGAAGCACTGCATAGACGCGAAAATGTTGCTATGTCAGTTTCGAATCATTCGAGACGTTTCATGCAGCTCTCTATTATGTGTATATTTACTTATGTCGACTTATAAGTTTTAAGTAACACTGTGTGAATGTTGAGAGTGTGGAAAAATTAGTAATACTTTTTTTTAAATGTTACTTTCATTTTGTTTTAAGTTAAGAAAGTTTTCTTTCTTTCAGTTTTTCTTTTTTATTGTTTTTTTTTTTTTGTTTTTTTTTTTAATTTGAAAAAAATTTTAGATTACATAAATACAAAGATTTATTAATGACGATTGAAGGAGAAAGAATAAATTTTAATGGAAATTCATTTTCACTAAAAAAGACCCAGAGAAAATACAATATTATGAATTGTGCTTTTAAGAACATGATTTTTGTTTACACCAAATACTAAATTTGCAAAATTTTTTTTTATAATAATATCGATTATATGTCTAATTGCTAACTTTCTCTCTCCTTCTCTTTTTTTTCTCTCTCTTATCCGTCCTGCGGTGGACCTGGGTCCTCTGTCGCTCTCGTTCTTTCTTTTTGTCTGTCACACTTTGTCTCCTGCGTACAACAACAAAGCGTGTACTACGATCCTTTCTTAGCTGCAGCCGCCGCAAACGCCGATCCCAGTCTACGCTTCCAGGTAAGTATCTACTGAAAGAAGTATGTAGATGCATTCAAGTCTTCTTCAATAGATGCATTTTTTAAAACTAAATTAAAAGTAGTCTTAGAGACAAAATTTCCTTAAATATAATAACAATTATTTATACAAGTATGTATACGTATATAGCATACCATAAAATATAAGATTTTTGCTTTAGATTTATTTTCGTTTCGTTTATTTTCTTTAGTATTGTACATACATATGTACATTTTATATACATAACCATCTAGGATATATTATATAATATACTATACCTACCTACATATATAATAAACTTTATAAAAAACACATTTAAATACAATTTTGCAGGCCGCGAAACCAGTCACCGAAGTACCAGCACCACAGCCAGCAGCTATTTTGAATGTAATAATTGTGCAATTATTTATTAAAAAAATTACATTTCGTTATTTCCATCATAGTAACTACTATAAAGTCCATAATATCGTACTTTTATTGATACTATTACTACTATTATTATTATTGTTATTATTATTAAAAAAAGAATCATTAATCATAATCGTAATATTAGTCAGTTGTCATTATTATCATGATAATACGAGTAGTCTATAGTAGTAAGCTTATACGAGTATACCTTTACTTTTAGCCTTAACCATTATTTTGTGTTCTTTACTTCCAAAGCTTTTGTGTAGTCGTCTTTTTAATAATAATACAATACTATATTTTATACTACATCTATCCCATAATAATAGCAGTTATTATGCAGTTATAATAATAGTAGCAGTTAATGAATTTAATGTGTCTCACAAACAAAAGCAAAGAGGTATATATAACAACATTAATTATAGAAAAAATTAGATGCCATTAAATAACGGATTAAAATATAAGATTTAATATTCATTTTGTGTGTGGTTTTTTTGATAACTGCATTAAACTGCATTTTAAATTTGTAGGTACATAGGCTCTCCTGGCTTTGCAGCTTTCTTTTCTCCAAATTTATCAGTTTAAAATTATTAGAACCATTCTTTATTGCTTCCAGCATAACTTGTTTAAGTGACAGACACGTTTTCTCCAGTATTATTCATATAAATGATTGCATGATATCTAATTAACTGATTAAAACTCTTTTAGAAATTTTCAAATAGAGCAACGATCGTCTAATTTAAAAAACAAAACAGTTAAAACCGTTGTCTGCTCGCGATAAAAAATAGAAAAACAAAATGTGTAACAATCATAATAATTTATATTTAAAAAAAAGGTTAGATGAAATGAAATAAATTCAATAATAATCCAGGCTTTTACAATTCTTTGCTACTATTATTATGGGCCAGAGTTAGTAGTATTTCATTTAATACACAATATTGTGGTATATACAATAATATTGTATATAATCATAACTTTTTAAGGGTAAGGACTTACTAATTTAAACATTTTATTTTTAACTAACTGTAATCACTAAATTCACGCATCACGCATTTATCAAGTGCGCCCCTTCTATCTATTCTATATACGCATTTTCATACAGAACAACTTCTCAACAAAACAATCAAACTAAAATCAATTAAACTACTGAATACTTATAATACGAAACTCTCAAAAACAATTACCAAATCTTTATAAAGATAATTAGAGTGCTAATTTTGACTACCAGGCTTTTGTGTTATTCTTTGTGCGAGTCATAGCGAGTCGAAAAAGTTGCACTCGTTGTAAATCTCTTATCAAGAGAAAGGTTTCTCTTACTTTATGAAAACTATAAACCATTTTAATTTGTGTTGGTTTTAGCAACCTTAAGGGGTAGATTGCTCAAAGTGGCCTACTCGAAGTGGTTCTTCCTCTTAAAAAAAATATTTTATTATACAACCAGTTTTAAAATCTTTGAAATTAATGATTTCTATCATTGTTGAAAAGTTTTTTTAATATAGTGCCCGTTCTACCATAGTTTAGGTAGAAAAGAAAGGTTTTTCCTAAAAACTACATATTGATTTATTTTTTTCTAACTTCTCTTACAAATAAAAAAATCCACTTGGGCGGCCTCTCAATTATTCAAAGGGAGCTGAAATGGGTAATAAGATTATTCAAAGATCGGGGATATTTTTCGAAAAATATAATAGCTTTATGTGAATCTAAACTAAGTGATTAACATAGAACATTAACATAACATTAACATTAACATTAAACTATTAACATAGTTTCTTTAGTTATAAAATTAATATTAAAATTTTTCGCCAAAAGTGGTCACTTATAAGAAATCTTGAAGAGGTCACGATTTCTTATAAGTTACCACTTTGGTGAAAAATTTTAATATTAATTTTATAACTAAAGAAACTATATAATGGGATACTATATATATTTTATTGGGATAATTTTAAACTGAATACAATGGAATAACATGCGCATTTTAATAATATACAACACCTAACATACAAGTTTTTTTAGTATTTTTGTTGACATTGGTGTACGTCGTATATGTAAATAAATATACATAAAAATAATTTTAAAACAACTATTTTCTATTGACTATGACAGCTGACTTCTATACGCAACTGTACTATATTTAAACCAAACTAAAACTATAAAATATTTTCTCATCAAAGCTCTGCCACGCATGCGAAATTACTTTTAAAATTTTTCAAAATTCGTAGCTTTTCTTTTCTACAAAGATATACAATATTTCGTCCATCCATTTCTTTCCATCCATTGTTTTTAACAAGACATACCTACATACATATTTTTTATTAAGAGCTTATAATGTCTTGTCGGCAACTTTGTCTTTCTGTAATATCTTTCAGTCTAGAATCATTTCAACTAATTTTTCGATATTAATTTCTCTTCGAAATTTGTAACATATCATTAAAAGCATTTTCATTTCATATTGTAAATATTAAAAACTGTATTTTCATTGGCCTCGATGTTCCCGAAACTTCGTACTGTCTGCAAACTTACAACAACATTTTTTGCATTCTACTCAATCTATATTACTTCAAAAACTTACAGCGCCGCACGGTGACAACGCTAAACACGTCTCCACATACGATCAACCGCATTCCGGTACCACAGAATGTTTTGGTAAACATGGTTTTCGTTGTTGTTGTTCTTGTTGTTGTTGTTTTAATAGTTCTTCTTCCTCATTTTGTGTATTTGTTTGTACTTTTTTACGAGCAGGTAGTTGTAAATGCATTTTTCTTACAATTTCTGTCATTGTTTATTGCTATTGTTGTTGCTGTAGTCATGTTTCATCTTTCATTTCCTTACATTATTATTGTGTCTGTTTGTTAAAAATACTTCCATTTTTCTTGTTTTTATTGTATAAAGTAAAAACTTTTGTACAACCATAATTATGGATAAACAATAACTGTTATGGCATGAAACAGATATTAGTAAACAATTAAACTCGTAAAGCTCTATATAGACGTATGTACATACATATGTCAAAAGTTTACCCAAAGACATACATATACTAGATATTCTTCACTAATTTGGAAATATGAAAGTAAATTATGCACAATTAAATTATTGTATTGTATTGCATTGTTGCACTGCGACTGCGACACTGGTCTATTGTACCCTTCTATATTATGCCCTGCTTTACAGTACATCCTCCAACACAATGCCCCGGAGAAGTCTCGTCGTGTACTTGCAACGAAGTAGTATCCCATTTTTAAAAGCACCGCAAGTCGCTCAGTGCACGTACGCCCATCACCGCCTTAGATCCCCTCCGCCTCTTAGATCTCTTCTTCTCCGTCACTTCGAAGTCTTTATAAAAAAGAATCCAACCACATCCCAATCGCGAGATCACTTTTAAATCAAATAATATTTTCCATTTCTTTCCAAACCGAAAGCAGATTTCGAGATTATTTTTCGGAGAAGGAAAATATTGGACGAACATTATTTCGTTATCGCTTAAAGATTAAAATTAAGAAAATATCCCTTTTTGGTAATTTTTCAAATCAAGAAATTTTATAGATTTCCATTGAAAATTATTTCATTTTGGTCATAATCCTCTGATTGCTTTTTCTTCAAATTAAACGCTCATCGAACGATCATTTGAAACTCTTTAAATTCAAGTTTCCAATAGTCACTTCGATTTCTCGCCGATCTAAGGATCATTTCGAACAATTTTCGCTCAAGAGTAATTATATTTCAATTATATCGATGTGTGTTTCTCAGATCAAGAGATAATCTTCCTTTTTAGACCCAAAAGTGATTGATTAGGTACTAACTTCTTCAACTCGAAGGGTTAATTTTACCTCTTTAAAATTAACCAAAAATTTATGCGGTACTCTTTCGCATTACGAAACTAATTTCGAATTCAGGGATTACTTTGACTTCATCCGGATAACAATTTTACTTCAAAAGATTGTTTCCGCTACAGTTATCAGATTTCTAAAAATAACTAATGTCTTACTATAAGTCTTTAAGCAGCTCATATATTTATCAGTTGCTGAGTTGGTGTGTGTATGGTCCTTAAGTATTGTACTTACTTGTGTTGTAGAACTACTGTTAATGAACGACGGGCCGATCAGCATACACGAATTTTTAGCATGTTTCTTAAAAATATTTCAAACTCAAATTTTGTATATATTATTACGATTTATTTACGTAGTTAATTTTATGATTGATATTGATATTGATGGTTATGGCTGTTATTACTAGAGAATTTTTAAAGGTGTTTGAATTTTTTAATATTTCAATTTTAAGATATGTACTTAATAAAATAACAAAATCCACTTATTTCAACTTAGTGAACACTCTGAAATCTAGTCGTATTTCACTTAGCATCTGTTATTAACGATTGTGTCAAGGTGTCATTATAGAATTTTATTTCTTCAATGAGTTATTTTGTTAAGTATTGAGTATCGTTTCTGTGCATGTTTCATTGCTCGATTATACTCGATTGTAGAACTTATTTACAATACATTACTCTTTACTCGTACTCGTACACTACGAGTATTCTTGTAATTCTACGAGTACCATTTTTATCCGTATACGTAGCTTCATCCCCTCATTTATTATAGTTCACAATCATATTCTTCACTGTGACATTTTTAATGGCTTTTGTTTCTGATTTCATTTTTTCAATACAACCAATCTACCTTCTTCTTCGCTCGAAACGATTTCTAATGACTATTTTTTACGTTTTGCAAATATTTGTTGTATATATTCTAGGCAACAGCTCCATTGCTAAAGACGCCCCTGTCGCAAGCTCAACAGGCATACGCGACCGCTGCGACCACCTACACAGCCGTTGCTGCCAGAGCGGCCTACGGGGCTGCTGCTGCTGCAGCCGCACAGCCGGCTCTAGCCGGTTATGCCACGGTGGCGGGGTAAGTTTTATATACGATACTGTATACCCTCGAGTAAAACTTTAATACTATATCATCTATGACTAAACCATTCGACGTTTTGCGTTCAGCTTTAGCGTTCTTGAACCTACTACTATCACAATATACGAGTATTCCTTTTTTAATTAATGATGTTGAATGTTTCGATTTATTTTGTTTTAATGGTCCCTATCAGCGGAATAAACAAAAATCAATATAATTCAAAAATAATTACTACTTCTGCGTATTCTTGTATTCTTTATAAAATGTTCTTGTGTTCAGAAGCACAAAAAAACGAAAAAATATGATTTGGGAGCGCACGAACGGTTCAATTGAATTTGCGATTAATTAAAATAACTAAATATAAATATTATAAATTCTATAAATTTTCGGAATTTAAACCGCATAGGTGCGGTAACAAGTTACAACGATCAGCATACGTCGTTATCTGAGAATAAATGTGTATGTCTTTCAACTTATGACAAAACATTCTTCGTGTCGCTATTTTTGTCTACTTTAAAGGACCAAAAACTACTCTGATAGCACTCTAGTACTCTGCTATGATTGTTCATTGTCAATGCGAAAAGTCATAGTTGGCAAGCATAAAATATAGCGAGCAAACAACGATGAACTGATTGTACTCGTTATTATTCTCTTTACCCTCTTCTCTTTACTCGTTATTATTCTCTAACCCAACTCGTACTTGTACTGTTCACAGCAGAGATTATGAGATGCGACACTCGTTACTAATACATGCATTTTTCTCGACACAATCGCAAAATCGGCCAAAATTAGTCGGAATTTAGTGCAGATTTCCTAGGAAACCTGCATCAGCGTCTTTTGCATTGGTATCGATTCTAGGGGGTGTTTCTAATTCAAAACGTCAAAAACTGTGGTCAATTTTTTCGTTGTTTTAAATAATTGTTAATGACTTTTCTTCCTAGTTTTGTTTCCTTGCAAATAAAAAAGAAATAAATGGTAAATAGAAACTTGAAACTTATGCAGTCGCACTTTATTTGACTAATAAAGTAAACGATGTTGAACAAAAGTTTTTCACCATACTCGATACACATTTTAACGATTCGCTATAAAATTGACTATAAGCAAAAACAACAACAGGGCAAGCTTTCACATATTGTGTATGTGAATTCAACATAGCATAAAAAATACGCGTCAAACGCAATTTTTTGAGATGACTCATCGAGTGTCGTATCTCCTTATCTCTGGTTCACAGTCAGCGTTGTCGTTTTGGAAAATTGTGCACTAGTACAAATCTTGAAAAAAGTAGTATTTTTTTTAATAGAGTAGTACGAAAAGTACTACTGTAAATTTCATTTACATTTACAATGTACATTTATAGTCATGAAGAACATATTGTTTATTAAACAAACACAATGCAAACCCTTCAATGTCTTTAATATCGATTTGAAGAGAAATGCACTTAGGGCACTTTCAAAATAAACGATAGTATTAAATTATTATTATTTTAGTTATTTAAGGTATTTTTTAATAATTCCTTAGAAGGTACCCAACAGGAATAATCGTTTCCGTGCAGTAGTTCCTTACATGCCATAATTGAGTTCATTGTAGAAACACTTAGTTTATTGCGGATTTTATTTTTCACAAGAAATAATTTCGAAAATACTCTTTCTGCAGCTGCGCTGCTATGAGGAGGGCACAGCAATGAATTAACAAATGTTTTTATTTTTGGAAACATTGTTTATTTAAAATACTTTCCTTAAAATCACACATTTTGCAATCTCTTAACACAATTTTATACGTTTGGGTGAACTGCTAAATAAGGCCAATATAAAACAATAGTACAACATATTAAATATAATATAAAACCAAAGTACAACGTGGTACATGCTCTCAAATATTAATAAAATACTACTATTGTAGTATAAACGACAACACTGTTCGCAGTGCAAGTCATAGTGAGTATACATGACTCGTTGCAAATCTCTGTTATTTGCTTCTTTTTTTGTCTATTGTCTTTTTTTATGTTTTAGTATTATATTTTTTTTACTTTTAAATATAATTTATTTGCTTACTTTTAATTTATTTATTGTGCAACATTTTTTTACGTATTCATATTATTATCTTTTCTTAATTTTTTACATCTATCCCACACTACTATTTTCTCTTCTTTAATTTTTCTTCTCCCCTCATTCCTTTTTTTAATTCCTATTTATTTTTTTATTTGTGTTTTTAGCAAGAACAAGAAAGGAAAAAATGAATTCATTAAAAATTTACAAAACGCTCTCGAAGATGTTTGCAAAACAATTTCACAATTAAATAATTTTCAATAATGCAAAATCGCGAAATCACAATGCATAATGAAATTACGTGAAAGACCTCAAGAAAAATATCGTATTGTATCGTATAACAAATTAAACTACAAGTATTCTGAAATATCTATCTCTTCATCAACAAACATTAACAAAAATGCATGTAATGACGTTCTATGACATGATTTTAATAAAAAACTCTCTTAAATTTTCTTTCTTTTGAACGAAATTTAGTTACGCCCGCGAATATGCCGATCCGTATCTTGGACATGGTATTGGTCCAGTGCCCGGTTATGGGGTAAGTTGAATACTAAAGATAAGAAAGAATAAGAATTCTAGGTTGAGATAAATACTAAAATACTAAATTAATCTGACAAAGTTTTTTACCATTATGTCAAATTGTCTGTTACGTACATAAATTAACAATTACAAATAGTTGATGAAATTTAGTAAGGAAAATAATCATATTATGCTTAGCAATGACAAAAACCATATTATGTTTAGCAATGACAAAAACCAAAGCCAATTAAATTCTATAATTTGTTTGTAAATAAGAATTGTGATAAGGCAATGTTCCAATGGAAATAATTTTTTTGAACGTAACCAATGAAAAGAACCTAACACCTTATAATGAATTCTCTTTCTATTTCTCCTTGCTTTTACAGGCGACCATGTATCGAGGTGGTTACAATCGTTTTACGCCATATTAAAAATGGCAAGCAAAATTATTCCCGCCGGCTCAAACTAACACGCTTCCGCTCTTTTTGTTTGTTTGAGGAAGAAACAAAGAAGAAAGAAATCATATACAAAAAAGGAAGAAAATTAAAAAGCAAATAAAAATAATACTAAAAAAATACGTAGTTGTTTGCAGTTTGCAGAATAAAGAATTCCAATGTTATACGAAGAGAGAAAACATTAAACAAAACAAAAACACATAAGGCGGAATAATTAATAAGAACGAAGCGAAGCGAATTGTTTTTTCATTGTCGCTGCCGCAAAAAGTCGTCGTCGTCGTCCAGAAATTATTAAAAATTTACATTGTAATAAATAAAAAACAAGGAAAAGTCTTTTCTTAGTCTAATCACCACCATCATTACAACAACAGATGCAACAACAGAAAGATACAGTGCTTGAGTATTTTAATAAACAACAACAACAGCAGCGTAGCATTTCTGCATAATAAACAACAGCAACAACTACAACAAGCAAACGCGCAAAAGTTTATTTAAGCATAAGAATGAAATGAACAAACAGAAGAAGTTGATACCAACGTTTATTCTCAGCTACTAAAAAGAAAAATACAATATTGAAAGAAAAATACAATAGTTCGTAAGTGGAAATTTATAAATCACACGCACATAGACACACATACACACACCCACACACACCTAAACTTTCCACAATTAAATATATTTAATTTAATTTATATTTTATGAAAAAATACACGCATATATGTATGTATTGTATTATATATTTAAACAGAAGAATTAAAATCTGAAATCAAATTTATACAGTATACAAAATAAAAAAAAGACTAATCACAAAAAAATTATTGTTAACAGAGAGCAAAAAATACACGACAATTAATTAACAAAACAATTTGATCGAGAGAAACATCTTGTAAACCAAAAAAATACAAACACAACAAAAACCATCACCAACTATCCCTTTATCTTCATCTCTCTCTCTCTATCTCACAGCAGTGCTCAATCCTGAAACGAACGCGCAAGCTTGTTTCGTTCGGCGAGCAACTGAGCTGAATAAAACAAAAACCGTCGCAGGTTTTTAGGCACAACAACAAACACGAACAATTTGACAAGCACAATTTAATTTTTTTGATTTTATTGAACAAGGAAACTACAAATACGAAACAAAAGAAAATACTCTACAAAAACATTTTTGAACATCATTGTAAACATATGGATCTATTTTTTGTCAACATATTTACAAATTATTTCATATTATATTATAATTATTACTATATAACAAACTCAGCGAATCAAATCAAGGTTCAAGGCAGCTTTTTCAAACTAAAGAAATGTTTCTGATAAGTTTAATTAATTAGTAATTATTGAAATGATTTTTCTTACATAAAGATATTTTTATTTGCGAGTGTGTAGTACAATACGACAATTAAAAGCCAAAATTTTTAAATTAAAAGAAAAAACCTCTGACAATGATTACAAAATAATAATATAATAAATGAAGTATGAAGAATGTTATAAAATTTGGATAAAAAATTTATTTAAAATTTTCTTTTTTTTTGTTGTTACTTTTTCTGTTACAAATTTCTCATAATTTTTGTTGTATAAAAACCTTTTGTAATTTATTACAGAAATTAAATTTCTTAAATTTAATTTAAATCTTAATTAAAATAATTAAATCTTAATTTAAATTTCATTTAATTTGTGTAAGTTTGGTATAATACAAATTGTTTTAAAAATTTATTTAAATTTTTCTGTTACTTCAATATTTACAAATTTACCATTATTTTTGTTTTATAAAAACCGTTTGTAATTTCTTTAAAAATACTTAAAAAAATACACATGAGAACAAAAAACAATTAAAAAAAAATTGAGCTCGTAGCTGATAAGTGACAATTTTCAACCAAATTATTGAAATAATAATTGAAAAATAAAATTAAAATAGTTATATAAAATAGTTAATAAAATTAAAAAACTTTTATAAAAATTGAAAAATTTATTCAAAATATTTAAAATATTTTTTATTTTACGCACATTTTAAAAAATTTTAAGAAATAAAAATTGTTAAAATTAATTCTCGAAAATCAATTAAAGTAATAAAGCATAAAATGTAATTTCAAATTCAAAAACAGGATTAAAGTAAAAACTTTTTATGTATTTTTTTGAAATCAATTTAAACGTTAAGCAACGTAAGCTACTCCATTTCTTTTATTTAATTAATTTTTTTTCCTCTTTTATATAATTACCAAACTTCATACCAACTCCATTGGAAACTAACTTTTAAAATTATATTAGAAGAAAAAAGCTTGTATGAATTAGAGAAGTTTAAGTTTATTGAATAATTTCTTTTTTGTTAATTTTTTGAAAATTTTGGCTGTTAATGGTCTTGTACTCGCACTCGTTCTGGTTTATACTCAATTACTTTTACTTTTAAACCCAACTACTATACTCGAATTTTTTTTTAATTTTATAGTTTTTTTTTTAATTTTTGCTAATTCTGTTATAATTGTAAATTTTATCTGCAATATAAAACACAAACTCTAAAAAAACTCTTAAAAATAAATTATTTAAACTTACATTATGTATCTCGCTAATAAAAGAAAAGTATTTTTAAACAATTTCAGGCAGCTCGGTATATTTCTTTCTTGACATCATTAAAAAACATACACCGACAAGAAAAAACAAAACAAAAAATATAAATAAAAATAAAAATACACTAAAACATATCTTAAAATTAAATAATATTATTATCAAAGAAACAATAAAGAAGAATAAGAAGATGAGAACAACTTCCCCTCCAACAAAAAAAGGTTAAGAATTAATAATGAGTATAAGTATTAACAAAACAAAACAAAAAAATCAAAAGATCAAAAAAATTGTTTCCTTTTTATTTTTCCAAAATTTATTCATAAATATTTAATATTTCTAAAAAGTAGTAGTAGGTAAAATGTGCAAATAGTTTTACAAGAATTTGAAATTTTTTTATAAGATTTCAAAAAAACCAAACAAATGCTCAAATAATTTTAGTGAAATACGAAAATTTTTAAAGCAAAAAAAAACCAAATCACAAGAATATTTGGAGACACCCGAAAATCTAGTTTTACGGTTTCTTTAAATATTTCTATTAACCTTTACTTATAAAGGATAAATTAATCATTGTTTCATTAATTTTTAAAACACAAGTTAAATCGTTTACAATTTGTATGACTTATAAAATCATTGCATTGATTATTTTTCTCTCATGTTCTTTAAAATTTTCATTTAAAAACATTTTCAGGTTTAATTATTTGTTATACTCGTATTTGATTTTTTCGTTATTCTTAGTTTAATTATTCCGAAACTTTATACTTTAAAAGCTAATGTTTTTAAAGTAAGTCAACTAAACTCAAGCTCATTAGTTTATCATGAAAATACTCAAAACTGAAATTTTGCTCACTCAACAATAATTTTTTAGGATTTTTGAAAAGCTAAAAAAGTTATTTTAATTTTTTTTAAATTTTAATAATTAGTATTAAAAATAATAAAAACTTTTTAAATAAAAAATGGTAAAAATTAATATTAAAAATAATTTTAAAAAACTTTTACATAAGCAAACGTTTTTGAAAGCTTTATCAAAAGTTTATCATAACTTTCTTACCAATTTTAATGCTTTCATTGTATTAAGTTTATTACTTTATTCGTAGAAGATATACAGTACGATACGTTACAATACATTACAACACATTGCGATACGTTACCATACCTTTTAGAAATAACATTAAGAGAAAACAGTTCTCAAAAGTAAAATAAAGCCAAAGTTTAATTTTTAAAATACTTAGAGCTTAGAATTTTTAAATAAAAATAAAATTATTAGAATTTATAAAAGTTTCAATATTATCGAATTTCTTCTAATCCTTTTATGTCTCACCTTTTTTCTCTCTCTCTCTCACTTCACTTTTTGTTTAACCTTGTTAACGTATATTTAAAAAAACAAACAACATTTATAACATTAACTATTAAATCGTATAATAAATTAGAGACAAAATCCATCAATTGCCAAATAAATTTAAAACACAACAAACAGCAAAGTAATTTAGCTTTTAATGTTTAATACAAAAACAAAAAAAATAATGATTTATGAAATTAAATCCATTTAAAGAAAAACAGAAGAACACTCACTGTTTTCATTCAGCAGCTCAAAGAAAAAAAATTAAATAATGCTAAGGAATAATAATCAAGAAATCGATTTTAGCAGTTTGTAGTGCTAAGTTAAAAAAAAAATACATACTATAAATTAATATACATTTATTCTATATTAAAAAAATAATACTCAATAAAATATTATGTTTAGCAAGCAACAACAACAGGATCATTAATCATTAGCAAGTATGTTCTTTTTCGATTTTAATACTCAGAAAATCTAGAAAATAATTATTTTGTGTTACAATGTATTAAGAAAGAAAAAATGGAAAAAGAATTTGTAGACTTCAGCGAAGAAGTTTAGTGGCAAGAAAAAATTAACTTTAATCAGATTCAAAGCTACGCTTCCAAAAACAAACATAAAATAAAGTAAGTTTGCTCTAACTTTAAAAAGTAAAAAGTAAAATACGCACACACAGCAAAACATTTTCCATAAATCTTCTTAAAAACGAAAACGAACAAAACAAAATATAAAAGCTATGCTTTTTTTGTTAAAAAAAAAGCTCAAACAGAAAAGTGTTACAGTCATTGTCACTGTTGCCGTCTTTGTCACTTTCAATGCTTTCAAACCTTTATTAAATTTACGTAAAAACAATATGAAACAAAATCAAAAAAATTAAAAGTCTAAATAAATTATCATTGTAAAGAGCAACTGAAATAAATCCAAAAAACGGAAACAAAAAAAAAAACCAATTAATAAATACATATTATTATATACAAGTTTTATGTAGGCGTGATTTTGTGGTAAAAACAAAAATTATTACAATTAATGTCATTAATCAAATGATGTATTACTAAAACTGAAAAAAAAAAACCAAATATAAAACATCGTAAAATATAAAAAATATTCCCTAAGCTTAAAATTAGCCATACTTTATTATGATAAAAAAAAATCAAAAGCAAAAACAAGAAATACACAACCCCCAAAAGCAGTAACAGGAAAAATATTTTGTAGTGAAGTGAACTAGTTGGGAAAAAATATTACATAATACATAAATAAATAAATAAATAACAATCAATGTAACATTTTAATTTTTAATTTTATTATTATTACGATTCTTCTTATTATTATTATAATAATTATTGATGGTCCTATCGCTAATATTTAAGTAATTTTTAATTATCACAACAGCAACAACAACAACAAGAAAAATGTGCCAAATTGTACGTTAATTTTTATTTTTTAAAAACAAAATATGAACAAAAATAAATTCACTACACTTGGGTTATTTTTATTCTTTTTTCTTTTGTTTTTTAAAATCTTTTTCACTTTCTGCCGTTTTTTATTTCTTTTTCATTTTCAATTTCTTGATCTTTGTCATAAAAGAAATTTTGCTTGCGTCCATAGCAAAATCGTAAGTCTTAAATATTTAATGTTTCTATGAAATGGTCATGCTTTTTCCATGAAATAAAAACAATGATCATTTTGCAACCGTCACAACACCCAAAAAGAAAAGTATTATTATTATCATTGTAATAAAAGACAAAAAGACGTTAAGAAAAAAAAGAACAAGAATCATGTATTTTAACAGTAGTTTGCTATGAAAAAATGAATTTCTTAATATTCAAAAACAAAAACGAAAATTTCTAAAAAAATCAATATTAACTTTTGAAAAAATCACAGCCCAATTATTTTAGTTTATGCTTATAAATTTGTATTTCCTTCGGTAACACCTACCAAAAGAATATTCTTTTTCTTAAAAATTTGTTGTTTGTTTCCTGTGTCGTTTATTTTTTTTTACTAAACTTCACCACATACAAAAAGCAAAAAATAATACTGTATCCAAATGTTTTTAACTGACTCGCTCTCGCTGCAACACTTTGTTTTTAACAATGCAACAATCTTCAGCTTAATTTAATTCAATTAATTCCATTTGTAAGGTTGTGAACTGTGAAGAACAAAGAGAAATTAATAAAAATGAAATCCGAACACGATTTTGAATGGTTTTAAATTATTCATTAAAGTGCGTAAAATATTATTTGAAACTTAACATTTTCATAATTTTATTAATGTTTAAAGTGATTTTTTACAAACTATTAGAATGGTTGTTAACTTAAATCCAAACGATACCTTTTATTTATTTAAATCCGTGTTATGTAAATAGCATACATAATGCTTGTTGTTTCTGGATCATTCGAATTAAGCCTTCTTTAGAATGGCAGCGTCAATCGCCGCGGCGTTGTAGGAGCGAAGGAGAAGGAGAAAAAAAAGACCGAAGGAGAAAAATTGAAATTACTTAGTTTTAAACTCGCCTTCGATGGACCCGTTGTGGGCCTCTGTCCTTTGACAGTTCAGTATTTCGTGTTTACTACTTTCAAAGCACCCTTTGTTTTTCAATCAGCTGTTTGGTTTTCGCGGGAATTTGGACAGTTGTCCGGTGCAATTGGGTTTTTTGTTTCTGCTGCCGTGCTATTTTGCTCAATTCCTTAATCAATGCCGATTTTAATAAAAACGTAAGTATTGCATCTTCATAAATAAAATATGCACTAAAGCAAAATGTTCGTTTAAAGTGCTCTGCAAGATTTATGAGTGTAAAAAAATGGTTATGTCAACTAGGATGTTGTCGGAGACCTCAATCTTTGTGAATTGAAATTACAGAAGAGGATGTCGCGCTTACATTACAACCGAATTATAGCCGTTTTTTAATGAACTATGCAGGTCTGGTTTTTTAGTTCATTAAAAAAAAACAATTCGAAGTCGCAACCAACTTCAATGCATAGTATCTCAAATGTAGATACTATGCATTTGAGATTATATTATTGTTTTTTTTTTAAAGCGTACGGTTGGCTACATTTTAAAAAAGGAGAAAATAAAATTTTGCTATAATTTGCATAGAAACTAGAGTGCCGCATGAGACGTCTCGAAGGCTTGTTTAAGACGTCTTGGTTTAAGTTTCAGGGCTTGCTTTAATTCAAATTCAAATGCTTCAATTACTTTTAATTGAAGCGGTAATTTTTGGAAGCGCTGCTGAAAACATGACCATATATGCTTCCGATAGTCACGGCTTAATTCGAAATTAAACGAAAGCACTGAATCAACGCAAAAATTTTGCTATGTCAGTTTCGAATCTTTTGCGACGTCTCATGCAGCCCTCTAATAGAAACTTGATAAACCTGGGTTTTGACTTTGTATGGAGAGAACCCATACGGTTCTTTTTAAAAACACCGCTGTAATAAGAGTATGATATTATTGCTTTTTGATTGCGTGAAAGCGTGATTTACATTTAAAGAAGGGCTTAATCTTAAATCCTTTTAACATGCATAGAAACCTGGATTTTTTACTTTGTACGGAGAAAACCTATAAAGTTCGTTAAAAATGCGGCTTATACGTATAGACAATATGCCTTATAAGCATTGTAGCAATATTGAAAGAATGAGTAAACTTCGCTGGAGATTTTATTCAAATTCAGCCGAAAAACTTTCCATAAAGTCGTATGTAGTGTACTATTTTCTAGAGTTTTAATTATACCTCTGAAAATCATCATATCATCTAAGAACAAGTCTTTATTCTTTTAAAAGTGTTATAGTTATAAATTATAGATACGTTTCTTGATATTCATTAAGTTTTTCGACAGGGTTGGCTGCTGATGGGTTTTAAAAATGGTTTTCGTCAAAAATGGTTTCCCTTTGTCAAGTTTGTTTTAAAGACACGTAGCTGAAACCGGTTTCCAAACCAAACTATGGTACCTTGCCCTTTTAATGTACCTTGCTCTTTGGGTTATTAATATTGTCTTTGCTAATCATCAGGGTCAATCAACTCCCTTTTTCTGTTTCAGATTCAATTTTGTCTGCATGTTAATAAAATTTCCTTCCTCGCGAGCCGTTTGTTCGCGTACTTTTCAGAATAAAATTCAGAATTCTTTTGTAAAATATAGTTGGTAATGCGACCTTTAAAAATGTCAGTTTCTGACATTTGCGTCAGTTTTTAATTGTGCTTCTGAAAACAAAAGAAAACAGGAGCTCTGTCCAAAATGGG
The DNA here is from genome assembly GCA_949752815.1 of Conops quadrifasciatus. Lineage (NCBI taxonomy): Eukaryota > Metazoa > Arthropoda > Insecta > Diptera > Conopidae > Conops > Conops quadrifasciatus. The sequence goes on along the minus strand of OX457079.1, from coordinate 26,240,961 downwards.
TCCACCAAAAAAGTCCAAGAAAGACAGATTTGGTGGCGACAAATTCGGTAAGTTCTTTTGAAAATTTATAAAATAATGCCGCAAAGAACTACAAAAACCAAGCAATTCCGTAGGCAAGAAGCGTCGCGCCGAGGATGAAGCGTATACGCAGCTTGCTGAAGATAACGATTCACTAGACACCGTCAATGAAGCGGATGGAGTTCCAGGCGCTGCGTCGAAAAATGCTGAATCGAATGATGATGCAATCGTGACAGATGAGTATGGGGCCAAGGATTATCGTTCACAAATGGAATTGAAACAGGATCATTTGAACCGACCACTATGGGTAGCACCAAATGGGCATGTTTTCTTGGAGTCATTCTCGCCAGTCTATAAGCATGCACACGACTTTTTGATTGCTATTTCCGAGCCTGTCTGCCGACCTGAACATATTCACGAATACAAGTTGACTGCATACAGCTTGTATGCTGCTGTCTCCGTAGGTCTGCAGACACACGATATAATTGAATACCTAAAACGTCTCAGCAAGACAACCATTCCGGAAGGTATTATAGAGTTCATTAAACTATGTACTCTGTCTTATGGAAAGGTTAAACTGGTCTTGAAGCATAACAAGTGGGTAATGATTAATTAGGGAGCTCAGCGTGGAAGTAATGTACGTTGTCTTAGATATTTTATTGAGTCACCTCATCCAGATATACTGCAAAAACTCCTCAAAGATCCGGTAATTCAGCAGTGTCGCCTGAAAAGAGAAGAGGGAGAGGGTTTTATACAAGGAACACTCGAGGTCAAGGCCATTACCCAGTTTGGAACAAAATTGCCACCACCGACTTCAGCAGAGAAGGCCACTCCTGTTTCTGCAGACTCCAGCGATGCCACAAATGCAGCAGCGGTGCCGGCCGCAGAAGGTTCAACGGTTGTGCCGGATGATATCACAAACTTCTACGAAAAAATTGATAACGAAGAAGAAGACGAGGATGAGGCCAATCTGAAAACGGTTTCCTTTGAAGTCAATCAAGAGAAAATAGAAGTGATACAGAAGCGTTGCATCGAAATTGAGCACCCTCTTCTCGCCGAATATGACTTTCGTAACGACACTCATAATCCAGACATTAACATTGATTTAAAACCGGCTGCTGTGTTGCGACCTTATCAGGAGAAGAGCTTGCGTAAAATGTTTGGCAATGGCAGAGCGCGCTCCGGCGTCATTGTACTGCCATGTGGCGCAGGTAGACGCCACCGGCGAAGATCTCTTACAAATCCCAAAAGTTTTGATTACCTTTTTTTAAATTTTAATTAGGAAAATCGCTGGTCGGTGTTACTGCCTGCTGCACTGTTCGAAAACGGGCGCTGGTCTTGTGCAATAGCGGCGTTTCTGTCGAGCAATGGAAGCAACAGTTTAAAATGTGGTCCACGGCGGACGACAGCATTATTTGTCGATTCACTTCGGAAGCCAAAGACAAACCTATGGGCTGTGGCATCCTAGTGACGACATATTCGATGATAACACATACGCAGAAACGTTCCTGGGAGGCTGAGCAAACTATGCGCTGGCTTCAGGAACAAGAATGGGGCATCATGGTGCTGGATGAAGTGCACACCATACCCGCAAAAATGTTTCGGCGTGTACTTACAATTGTGCAATCTCACTGCAAATTGGGCTTAACAGCAACATTATTGCGTGAAGATGACAAGATTGCCGACCTGAACTTCCTGATTGGCCCGAAATTGTATGAAGCCAATTGGCTGGAATTGCAGAAGAAAGGTTATATAGCGCGCGTGCAGTGTGCTGAAGTCTGGTGTCCGATGTCCCCGGAATTTTACCGCGAATACTTGACCACCAAAACATCAAAAAAAATGTTGCTCTACGTTATGAATCCCTCGAAATTTCGCAGCTGTCAGTTCCTGATCAAATATCACGAGAAACGTGGCGACAAAACTATTGTTTTCTCCGATAATGTTTTTGCACTAAAGCATTACGCCATCAAAATGAACAAACCGTTTATTTATGGTCCCACTTCGCAGAATGAACGTATACAAATTTTACAGAACTTTAAATTTAATCAAAAGGTATAAGAGCTTGCTTGGAACTTTGATGATTAATTCTTCTTTAAAAACTCTTTAAGGTCAATACGATTTTTGTTTCCAAAGTGGCTGACACAAGTTTCGATTTGCCCGAGGCCAATGTACTTATACAAATTTCTTCTCATGGGGGATCACGTCGTCAGGAAGCACAACGTCTCGGTCGTATCTTGCGTGCAAAAAAAGGTGCTATTGCTGAAGAGTACAATGCTTTTTTTTATACGCTCGTTTCGCAAGACACAATGGAGATGAGTTACTCGCGTAAGAGACAGCGTTTTTTGGTAAATCAAGGCTACAGTTACAAAGTTATCACGCATTTGAGCGGCATGGATATGGATCCGGACTTGTTTTATAAAACACGCGAAGAACAATCGCAGCTCTTGCAACAAGTTCTCTCAGCTTCAGATTTAGATTGCGAGGATGAAAAGGTACCCGGAGAGCCGGGGTATCGTCCAGGCGGTGCAGCTGGCGGTTCTAGACGCCCGGGTGGATTGAGTTCCATGTCCGGCGGAGATGATGCCATCTATTATGAACAACGTCGCCGTCATGCCACCAACGTTCATCCATTATTTAAGAAATTTAGAGGATAACTTTAAAATGTAATTCATGTTTTCATAACCAACTTTATTACACACTTATTAATAACAATTGCTACAAGTTACTTGAACATCAAAAGACTTCGAAATCCTCAAAGTGAATTTAAAATAAGCAATTTGTCTATTTTTTTGCCGGTCTGTTATCAATACTTGTTAATAAAATGTTCTCCTGGAGATAAGTGTATACTTGAATTCTCATTTTGTTGGTTTAAAAAACTGGTACTGTTGTTATTTGATACTTTAGATAAATACAGATAATATCTCTACTTCAATTTTAGCACCTCAGCCGCTTCTTGTGATTCATCGCTGCAAGAATGGGCTATTATTGAGCTGCAAGGTGATCTTGAAGCAAGAACTGATGAAGAATTGTATAATCAATTTATTGGGGACCTCCATTACGACAAATATGGACAGCCTGTAAGCAGCGCGCTTGATAGGTTGTGCTATTCATTTCAATACTCTCTTCCATTTTTTAGATGTTGATTATTGGTCATCATATTTTACAAGGGCGTGAACAGGAACTCGAAAAACCTTTTGCTGTCCTCGAAAAATCGAAAACCAGCGAAGGTCAATATCTATTGGATACTACTAATGCAAACCCAGAAGCGAGTATCCTGAGTCAAACTTTCGATGGCACTGTTCTGGACACTTCGGTGGCGCTGGATAATAAAACTCGTCAGCGCACAGAATACACAGTTCGTGCAATTTGTACCAAGAAACTGATCTTTAAAACTCGTCCCAAACCCATTATTGGTAATGTGGCAAAGAAGGTTTGATTTAATTATAAATAAAATGTATTATTTATGTTAAACGTGTTTGATGTAAACGACGTGAACAAATGTTTAGTGTTTCGATTTTTCTTAAACTATTTCCATTTCGCGTTCAATGCCAACGAATTTCAACTGCTCCGTGGGTCCGTATCTATAGTCGAAGAATAACTCTTCCCCCGGTTGTATAGCTCGCTTGGCAAAGATCCCAATACGATGATCACCAGTGACCATCATCACTTTCGCATAACAATTTGGATTGATTGAATGATTGGCGAAGCGTATCTTGTTGCCCTTACGAGTCGCATCCACAACAAAATCGTTGTTCAAATTGAAAAGGAACGAACACATATATTTGTCATATACTTTGCCACGACGATCAGCCTCATCCTGGGAAATAATCTCGCCACAATACTCGGAAATGAATTCGTTCTTTTGAGCTCCTTCCTTGAGAAAAATGCCCCATCCAGCAATATCCGAAGGTGCCATTAACAAATGTTTGTCTGTAATGAGCCATTGTGAGAGCCATCTTTTGAATAAAGCAATCGACCTCTTTCCCGTCCGCGATCAAATACTCACGCAATCCACGCTGCACACACACATTCTTGCAAGTGATCTTCGTTAACTTGAATTGATCGGCCCCACAAGCCTGACACAAATCCGGGTCACATTCACGCACAGCCAAATAGCAAGGACATTGTTTAGTGTTGCACTGAGCCTTGCAGCGACATCCCGGAAAACGATTCTGACAATCACTGCTGCAGTTACAAAACTTTTCGCAGAAGTTTTGTGTCTGTATACAAGAACAATTCATATCACACGGGCCGGCATGATCACAGGGCGTGTAATTGTACACATGATTGGAAGAAGAGTCCTTCTTTAGTTGTATTTTACGACAATGCAGTGACCAAAGTCGTTGTTTCTTCTTCTTCTTACGTGGTGGTGTGTAGTCTTGGCGCAATTCTTCAATACAAAACTCGGCATCTTCTTTCTGTGCGAATTCATAAACCTGCGATTAAGCGAAGAAGAAGTGAATGTATGATGTACTCCGCATAGAAGTTCAAAAGCATTGTGTGTGCATTTTGATAAAAACCTGCTGGCATGTTTTTGTTAACATAGTCTGAGCGATAGCGCAATAATTTTTAAGAAAGACTTTATGCAATGTACGAAATAGAGATTGATCAGCACCGGTCCATACGCATTTAGTATTATTAGTATTCATCATGCCAGCTGAAATAATAATGAAGGAGAAGAATTTTAGAGTTATGTGCAGAATGCTTCAAATCCAGACATTTATATCTAAAAAACCACGATCAAATCGGAGAATTTGCAGTAGATTGTTGCTGCGGAAGCAATTGCAGCAAAGATTTTATAAACTTTACATATTGTAAGTATACATTTCTATGAACAGAAGTTGAAAATGTTTATGAAATGATAAATCTAAAAACATACCCATAATTGAATTGATTTCTGCCGAAGCAGCGCTATTAACTGTTAAGCCATTGCCATCTTTTCCATTCTCAGCTCCAGATTCTTTATTGCTGAACTGGCTGTTGCTATCGTTGCTGTCCTCTGAGCTGCCTTCATTACCGGAATCTAATGGAGGTGTTTTACTATCAGCAGCTAGTTTTTCCTTCATGCCTTCCTAAACGTTGAGGGAATCAAAAGAATTCAAATCTTCAGCAATCTCAAGTTCTTTATCTTTATAAAAGTGTATTTATTATTCACTTCTTCCGCAGCATTACAATACATTAGTATATGTACATTATACCTACCAAGAGCATATAGCAAGCATTACTGCAGGGCTCAGTAAAAGGTTTTAACTCCGGAAAGCGTCTCTTTTGTAAATTTGGACCAGCATGACCGACTTGCAGACCTATGTAAGTATTGTTAGTTCTTTTTTAATTGAATTAAATTTTAATGAAAGAGCGAGTATATATGGATATTAAAGACAATTAATTATTAATGAAATATGCTTGCTTTTAAATTGAATAAAAACCGAATCATACTGGTTACAAGAAAATTTTAGTCGCTGCAATGAATGTTATTAGAACTGAACGATGGTGTAATAAAAAAAGCAAAGCTTTTTTGATTTTCAAATAAAAATGGAAATTGTAGTGGTTTTGAAATAAGTTTTTGTTATTTTAACAAAAAAATTATACACTACAAAAAGTTATGTCTTTTTTTGGCATTTCCTAACCAAGTAAGTATCGTATATACTTTTGTAGAACTGAAGTATTTATTGTTTGTAGCTTAAATAAACAACTTATACATATTTGTCCTCAGAGAGGCTGAAAGTTTTGTTTTTTGCATGCAATAATAATTTATAGTTAGTTATTACACAAAGTTCAAAGTTGTTATTAATTATATTAACATTTTTCGCAAAAACTAAATTTATTAAATAATTGTTTGCTCTCTTAAACTCGGCCAAAATCATAAAACTGGTTCAGTAATCTTGATTCAAGAGAATTCAATAAACTTTTCTTACTTTAAATTATTTATTGTAATCATTGTCTATCATCAGTTAACAGTTAGTTTGTGCTTAAATGAAATCAAGGAAGGCAAGCTTCAATAATTTTTATTAAGCTTCGTGTTAGAAAAGAGTGTAGAAAGAAAGTTAAATAAATTTAGCAAAGAAAAACATTCCAATAATGTAATAATTAAGTATAAGAAATAAGAAACATTTAACTTAACGCTTTAATGATTTATGACTGAATTATTTGCAATGATTTTTTGTGGTTTTGTATGAAACTTTTAAACACATAAAATGCGCACTTAAACAATTATAGAACCAACTCACCATTCACCGCTTGGTGACCTAAATTGCAAGATTTCAATCAGTCAATTTAAACAATTTTTAAGAAATGTTTACGAATACGAGTATTTTGTTTGTTTTTTTGTTTTTGTAAATAGTATAAATCGTATAGAAAGAAAAAGGAAAACAAAATAGAAATTTTTAAAGACTTTCTCGACATAAACTATGCTTTTCAATAAATACAATAGAATAATTTAAAAATATCGTCCGGAATACTTACGATGCAAAAAACAATCGTATTTAAAACAGCGTCGACAGAAAAGTGTATGAAAGGAATGCATGGTGCGTTCACGTGAAACACTTTCTGCCTTCTCCCCATCTATGTTTGGCGTGCACTCTTGTGGGCGTTCGGGGTCTTGACTTTCTGTTAATTCGATATATCTTAAAAGACGAACATTTACGTTATTGTATAATGGAAATTCTAATTCGGAAAATAACTGCAATTTCAGAAAAATTACTACAATAGAATTTTCCTTCATTCGGAACTTACTTTTCTTTTAATTCTTGCGGTGTACCTTTATCGGGAAAATTGGAGCTAATAGCTTGAAATATGATTGGAACCGGAAATGGCAGTTTTTCAGCGTGTACCAACTTTTTCGTCTCGGCCTTCGTATCGTCAGTCACTGTTTCGCTGGCCGTTGTTTGGGGTGACTGAGTTTTGGGTTTATCATCATCATTTACAAGTTCTTTTATTTTCTCTTTTTCTTCCTTATCTTTATCGGTCTTATTTGCGGCATTTCCCCCAGAAGTACTACCCGTAGCATCTTCTCCCGTTTCCTTTGTGTAGTTTTGCATGAGCGCATGTACCAATTCTACAAAGATTGTGTCATCCATGAAGGATGGATCCTTATCACCGTGCACTTTGCCATCATAGTTCTTAATGAGCTCCTCTATAAACTTTCCATCTTTGTCAAGAACTTCATCGCCCATGTATGGAATATTGTGTAGCACTGTTTCATCCTCTACCATAAAGTTCTGTTGAGTAGGAGCCCAAGTGTACATCGTTGGTATTGGTGTCACAGCATTAATGATACAAATTGGTACACGTTGTGGTCCCGATCCTGATTTTTATATATATTAATTTTTAATATCAAAACGCACATGAATAAATTAAAGTCGTACCGTCATATGTTGTTATCTCTGCGCGCTTCATGCAATCCACATGCGGTGGCTCGTACGGCTCCGACTTCCATAGATTCGATTCACAGTATAAATCTTGTTCATCATAATTATGTTCATCCCTAAAGAACCAGAGAATTACAAAGGCGTTTTAATTAATAGTTAAATGGTAAACCAATTTTTTATCCAAGCTTCCTTGATTTCATCCGCCCGTTTGTAGCGTTTTTGCTGCCTAATTTTTAGATATTCCGTCTTCACTCGACGTTTCCATTCCAGCGACACTTTTGTAGTGCTCATTTTTAATATGCTTTTTATATTACAGCACTTGTAGTTTTTTATTATGAATTATTTAATTTTTAATCACATCGCTAAAAAATTGATAAACTTTAAAAATATATTAAGGAAGATTGGGAGTGGTGTAAAAACGTCTTGAGACCACAAAAGAAAAGCGCGGAAAATGCTGTACAAGATGTGGTGAAAAATAAAGTAATTAAATTTATTCATATAAATTAAACCCCTTGTTTTCTTTTTGCGGGCAAGTTCCGATATTTTGACACCCGTGTAAACATATTCCATGCACATCCCTGATTTTTACGAATTCGAAGGAACGAGCAACGACCTAAAATACTCGTTGTTTTAAATCATGCTGCTTCCCACTTATGATCGCCTGGTAGACAAATCGAATTTTATAGAACAGTCTTGACCATAAAAGAAAAGCGCGGAAAATGCGGTACAGGGTATGGTGAAAATTATAGAAATGAAATTTATTTATATAAATTATTTATATAAAGAAAACCCTTTTTTTCTTTTTGCGGGCAAGTTCCGATATTTTGACGCCTGTGTAAACATATTCCATGCACATCCCTGATTTTTAAGAATTAGAAGGAACAAGCAACGAGCAAAAATACTCGTTTCATATATCATGATGCTTCCCACTTCTGAGCGCCTGGTAGACAAATCGAATTTTTGTTCATTGGTTGTGGGCATACTTGGTATCCACCTCCGAAAATCCACCTGTGTAGATACTCACCCTGATTTTTACGTCTCAGAAGGAACAAGCAACGAGCAAAAATACTCGATGTTTAAAATATCATGCTGCTTCCCACTTCTGAACGCCTGGTAGACAATTCGAATTTTTGTCCTTTGGTTGTGTGCGATCATGTATACGATCGTTGAGCAAATTGATTATCAATTCAAAATTTTGCATGTTAAAGGGGTCAACAATTAAAAATTCTTTAAAATTAAATTTCCTTTATTTTTTATTTATTATTAGCTGCCTTCCACAATTATTACGAACACAAAGCTGCGAATGACAATGATTTTTCATGGTTATGGATATTGCAGGGCTTGCAACAAATACCTCCGTTTATTTTTACGCCTATGAAAACAAATAAAATACGCATACTTTGTTGTTCCGAAAAAACTAAGCCAAAGGGGCAATCAACGAAAAAAAATACTCGTTTCAACTCTTTGTTTTCGAAAATAATAACATGCTGCTGCTAAATTATGAGCGCCTATTAGATTTTTCAAGGCAAAAATATTTTTCGGAAACATGTCCGTACTAAAAGGAAATCCGACAATCCGACTCCGGAGATATTAGGCAAGAGCATATACGAAACTGGGCTGCTGGAAATTTATGATCGCCTTTGTTCGTTGTAAATAAGTCTGCTAAATTTTTTTTATTCACCACACTCAATGCGTGAAGCCAACATTAAACAGGAAATCTTACAACCCTGGTAAAGCAATCATTAGCTGTCAAAGTGAAGAAAAATATTTGGCTATCAGGAAAAAATTTAACGTGGAATTTGTACACAAAAATAATTGTAGAAAATTATTTGGTAAGAAAAATGTAAACGTTATAAAATTATAAAGCTGAGACAAAACGGACAAATCAAAATTTGTTAAAACGACACACAGAACGAAAAGAATGGAGCCGTCGGCTTGCGAAGGTAATGAGCGTTTTTTCGGTATGCCAAACTGATTATCACCCCATATAGCATGTATCAGTTAATTACTGACTTTCAGATCTCAAAGCGTTTGAAAGACGTCTCACAGAGGTGGTTTCCTCGTATAAGCCATCGACGCTCCGTTGGCGAAGTAAGTACTTGTGGGAGTTACAGTTACGCCATGGCTGCAAGCAGGCAGACTCGCCCCGCTTTGCCGCTAATATATTTCCTTAATGGTTTTTTATATTTATTTTTAGTAGTTCTTGCCGTTATGTCACTTTGTACAGCCATCGGAGCTTGGTATTGGTTACGGGATCCTCGCACCGCCATTATACCACTTACCGAATCACTTCTAATTCACCCGCTTTTCACTTTTGCCACACTTATGCTGAGTATGGATGTCTTTTTAAAGAATTCCACATCAATCAATTTAATTGTCTATTTATTTCTAGGTGTTCTATTAATATTTGGTATACACAAATTAGTTATAGCGCCGCAAATTATCACGTCGCGGATGCGTTTGGTTCTCTGCGACTTCAATATGAGTTGCGACGATACGGGGAAGCTGATACTCAAGCCGAGGCCGAATAACAATTGAAATCTAGTGTTTTAAAAAGTGCAGCTTTGTAATTTCATTATTTAAAATCGGAGTGTTATCCTTTACATTTATGAACCTTCAAGACTTTCAGAAAAAAATCTTGTTTAAGCTTGTAAATTGAAGTAGTTCTTCCTTATATTCTAAGAAATCATTGTGGGTTGTACATTGACAGCACTTGCAAAAGATCAATTGAGAACAATTTTAAACAAAAAACTAAACGTAACAGATATTAATGTTTAATAATTTAGCAAGAAATCTAAAAATATTATTGAAAAAGTCAAATAACAACAAGAATAAAATTATAAAAATATTTCTTATGCGTTGTCAACACAGAGTAATTATAAATTAATCTTTATTCTAAAAGTCATATAAGTTCATTTGAGAATAATAAAATGTATTCAAAAATTTAAATTGTATAATATCTAGTGGTTACAAATATACTCGTAATATTTATAATAAGTTTAGTAGAGAAAATTGAGTTTAAAGTGAATTGAGAGTTTGAAATTAAAAATAAATTTTCAAGAAAAAACGATTTATAATATGATTTTCAATTTTCATCGCGTCTACTGAAGTAATAAAAGTTGCAAATAACTGGAAATAACTCTCAAACCATGTGAGTATGATTGTAATCAAATGTGATCTAGTTTTTTTAAAAATTAAAGCGGGAATTTCTTGCAAGAATGAAATGAAAATTTCTTTTACTTATTGTGTAATAATAAGACGGTGCTGCAGCAAATTTAAATATTTTTAATTTTTAATAATGAAAATGTAATCTAAAATTTAAATACAAAAAACCATTTAACGAACATGAAAATTTCTTTCACGAATGAAATGGGATTTTCCTTTTAGAATAGCAATAAATATAACTAGACGGTACTGCACGAAATATTAAACCGTTATTTAAAGGCTTAAATTGGAGTTCAAAAACCGTTTTTGAATTATAAAAATTTATGAAAAGTTTCGCCGCCTTATTAGTGCCGCCTTAATATTACATTCTACAGAATAATGAAAGAGAAATTGCTGGATAAAAATATTTAAAAAATCCTTTTCTAAGTAAATTTTATTTCATATACATACGTCTTTTTTGGTACGAATTTGTTTTTAATTGTTTTTCGTTACTATAATTTTTATACAATATTCTTTTTCGACAATAAAGATAATTTTTCTTTAATTATTCGTAGATTTTATATTAGTTTTTAATTTAGTTTATTAATTATGTATATATATATATCTATATATATAAATGCATATTTTTTCTCCTTCTGATATTTTGTAATTTTTGTTGTTTTTTTTTTTTGTTCAATGCAAATTTCATTTAAAAACAGCAAAAATATATGCAATTAATTGTTGTTTTTTACATAAAAATTATGCTAAAAAGTTTATTTTTGTCCACATAGAGCTTTTAAAAATATTTTTACTAATTGTTTTTTTAATTCTTAAATGTTGTTTGCTTTTATTTTAATATCCTTTTAAAAAAAAACATGGATTTATTATAATGATATTGTAATAATAATCTCTTAATGTATATGCTTTTGTTCTTTGTGTATCAATTCTACAGTTTACAGTTAATATCTTTAGAATTATTTTCTAAATAATTTTTCTTCTTTTCTATTTATTATGCTAGTTATTATGCTAACGACATTTCCGATATTTTCATTTTTGTTGTAATTATTTTTTACTTTTATGTTGCGCACCGATTTTCGTTTTTATTTTGGTTAAGCTGCTAAGAAAATGAGAGCTGAGAGAAAAAGAGGAAGGGACGGAGCGCAAAAAGTGATCGCCAAATATTAGCAAGCGCTAAAGTATTATATAATTATTATTTACTTAATAAACAATTCAATAGATAACTTAAATATTATTTATGTATAATTATGTATGTATTATATATGTATATTTATGTATTTATGTATAAAAAACAATTCTTTTAATTCGAATAAAACAAAAAAAAAATAAAAAATGTTCATAAATAGAAAATTATTTAAACAATAGCATTGCAACAATTGCTTTAATTTAAGGTTTGCGCTATTATGCTTGAAAACATATAAAATATAAAAATAATAATTTAGAAAGAGTTGCGTTTATATCAACAATGATATTTTTTTGCGTTTATATCAACAATGATATTAGCTTTCGTTTTTCTCGTGATACTCGTAACTCCTTTAATATGTATGTTCATCATGATAATATTGGTTTTATGATAATGTTGAAAATAGTTGGTAGTTTGCTTGTTGATCGGACGCCCATGCGGGAACGCATGCTGTCCGGACAAACAATCGTCAATCGCTGTCGATGGGCCTGATGCGATTGTGGCTCGCTATTATGCAGCCAGAAGATTGCGTATATTCTTCGGTGTATTCTCCTCATTCAGATGTTTCGTTGTGTAGCGCAAAGCATTGAGCAGCGGCTCTGCTTTGATCGCCGGCTGCGCCTGGAGCAGCCGCACGCAACCCTTAACATCGACGTGAGCACCGCGCGCAAAAGCACCAATCGGATGGACGTGATCGTAAAGGATGACCAGACCGACCATGACGCGTAGGACAAGTAGGTGCGTTTCTTCGCTTTCGATTTGTTGTAGAAGTTTTCTGCAGATAAATTATAATTACGAATAAAGTAAGCGAACAGTCAGTCGAGAATCGAAAACGAAGAAGAGCAATAAATGGTCGTTTCATAAATAATCTCTTTAAACTTACGGATTCTCCAGCATTCGCAGGCACACTTTGGCCATTGTACCCAACGTCTCCGTGGTGTTCTCCACATCGTCCGCGTTATCGTGCACAAATTTTGAAGTGGCTTCGCTAAGAACCTTCAGCATAGGCGTTGCATGCGCATAGAAGAGCGACATACGATTGGCCAATTCGGTACTGACCAGCATATTGTTGCTGGCATCGATACGTTGTCGACTCACAATGCGTCGATAGTAGCTGAAGTCATTTTGTATCGCAGGAGTTTTCATCTGAATGGAATGAAGTAAGCAAATGGGTAAATTACAAATGATTAAAGTCAGTTAATTATGAATATAAATTTCATGCTAAACAAAAACCGAACTTTTGCAATATGAAATTTAAAAAGTCCAATCCTAATCCACTTTCAAATTAAACGGCCCATATATTTTCTCTTTGTAAATAAAGTTTATTTTTAATTAATTATAAAATAAACTTAAATATAGGCACTAACAACTAAAGGTCTTCTTATAAATACTTCAAAGTTTCGACATATCAACAGCTCTCAGTAACAATATTCAGAGCTGTCTTAAAAGGACTTCACTTTTGATCCTTTACTACGTCCTCAAACGTTTCTCACTACGTTCCGTGCATCCTGTGCATTCACAATGAGGTCGTACGTGAAGGAATTTCTTCGAAGTGCGGCGCAATTCATCAGAGGAATGATATCGTGAAATAAAATGTCAATTATGGTTACTAAACTTTATGATGATGGCGTGTTCATGATGGCAATGAAGGTGTGCAGTATCAGCATCAATAGCAGCAACAAGAACGTTTCAAAGAATCACCCACCAACGGGTACAAAAAAAAAACTGGCATGCCTACTGGTGCAGTCAACATCTATCGTAATTTACAACACTGCAATCTCGTGCAGCAACAACAATATGTGATGATGCCTCCTTTCGTGTATGTACTATTATTGTACAATATAATCAACAATTCACTAGAATTACCGTCAGTAACTGTTTCAACTGTAACTGACTAGCACGTATTCGCCCCGTTTTGTTTTCAGTGCTTGAGGTTACAGTTTCATTAATTCAGTCAGGCCAGCACAAGCAACAGCACCACCGCCGCCGCCTTCACCCTTGCGGATAGTTTCTATCGTCCCTGAATAGAAGCTATTTAAAGGATGTTTTTTTTGCCTTTAACTTTTCGTTATCAGATTGCAGAACAATGAGTTTATATTAGCTTCTAACCATCCATCAGTAAGGATCAAAATTTATTACTGTATTTGTTCAAACAAAATTGTTGGCACCACTTTGAGGTTACTTCGACGCTATAGTAGATATTTGCCTTTAGAAATTCCATTCGGTCAGACAATTCTGATCAGAATATTCGGGTCTCGCGCAAATTATTATTAAAAAGTATTAGTTATTATTAGTTTCTGCCCCTTCCCATTAGCTTTCCCTTTTCTTTACTACTCCATTGAATATAAAAATCTAAGAATTATAAAAATTTAATATAAAGGGTGTTCCAACAAGAGGTGTCATTTAAAAATTCGCGTCATTTTTCAACTGTCATTGTGAAGTAAAAATTAGAAGGTCTTTAGATATCAATCGCTATACATTCGCGCAATGAATTGAAATAGTATATACAATGGAATAGAATATTTGCTTAATATCTTCATATTTGTGGTTTGAAAAATATATGTAATGTATCCCTTGATATATACACTATATATTGTATATTATATTAAAGTACTCATATCTTTGTAACCAATTGAGATTTTAGTATGCAATATGCATAATTTATGACACTCACAACAACTAGAAGTGGCACAAAGTCTTTCCTGTTCCTAATAGCCGCCCACCCCCCATCCGCACCGCTCCTCCTCCGGCTTGACGACCCTATCCTTTATTGTTTGTGCTTCACTTCATTCCTTGGCCTGCACATCCCTTTGCTCCTCTCCCATTCATTCATTTATTCATTCAACGTCGTCTCCTATGGACAGACGGCGGCGACCAACGCTAAACGCCAAACGCTAGACACTTTGTCGACAACAAAGCGAACGTCATTATCTGCCATCGAGAAGTAGCGGCGGCGGTGGCGCACCAACACGTCTCTGCAAACAATGAAGCACGAAAGCCGGAAACGTCTTGTCAACGATGCAAACACCGCCGTTGTGTGAAGGGGCACGGACAACGCCAAGGAAAGAGTTCCCGATTGATTTCAATGAAATTGCATTTTGCTGCTTTGACTGCTGCTGCTGAGTACTTTCTACTCAATTTTGGAGTGTTAGCATCGTCAAAAAAGAGTGTTAGGCAGGGATTTTTTTAATACGATATTTTTAATTTTTTTTATTAAATAAAGTTTAGGGAGGATTTTGTTATTCGCACTGAACAGCAAATGGACTAATTTGTTTATTGTCATTTTATTAATGTTCGGTCAATTTCAGTGTAAGGAAGATTACAGACAGACCAACAATAGATATTTTACTGACCTCTTAGATGAGAAAGTAATATACAATATATACCTGCTAAACGGTTCTAAAAAACTCAAATTGAATTAGACAACTCCATATTGTTTTATCAATTTAGATTTTCGTCTTATCCTACAAATAATGTATAAAAAATAAGCTTTTTCTTCTATTTGAAGTTATCTTTTTCTGTCAGAATCCATTTAATGTTTCCTTCAATGAGAGGTGTTATTTTAAATCAACAGAAAAGCTTAATATTATTTGTGAAAAGTTGTAATATTTTCATTTTTATCCAAAGTACAAACTCTGAGATTATTAATGGACAATCTAATGGACAAAAACATCTACCGAATTTAGACAAATCCTTGACTCCTCTTACAAATAGTTGAGCAAAAATATTAACGCTGTAGTTGAGAAGCCAGGTTTGTGCATATCGAGACGATTATAAGGATGAGGTATATACACAAGGCAGTTGGCAGCGCATTTTGCACAAAGATCTTGGCCTATACGTGCTTTTAAAGGCGCAGTTGATAAAATAATTGCAGCCACACGACCACGCACAGCGCGGCGGCTGTACGACGACAAATGACACCTCTGCTCTTATTAAAAGACCATTCCATTATCATTCGCATAGAATTTTTGATTCGAATGATTATAAATGTTTAGAAACCTGAAAGGCAATGAGACCAATATACATATAAAAGGCATTACCATATTACCATTTTGATTTTCAATTAAGCAGAACTTTTGACTTAATTGAATTGCATTTTAGTTAATTATAGATTCAAGAATTTATACAAAATCACTCGAATGAAAGATATCAATTAATCTTGTAGTCCTCGTAAATACACAGATTAAGATAGATAAATATTTGTCATTCAAATTACTAAAGAACTAAATCTACTTTAAAACGTTTCTGTCTATTTTTATAAAACGATTTTGTCGGTCATTTTAGAGGGAACAATACAGTAGAAATGTGTACTCCTCATTCCTCATTCGTGTGTCTTCAGTTCCTTTCAGAGAACGGACAGAAAACAAATAGCTTCTGTTGGTTAATCACGGCTATTTGTCGATTGTGTATTTGAGATGCTTTTCGGTCGCTTTGTCTATCGTGAATTCGCATGTGCTTTATTTATGCAGGCATGCATGCTGAATGCTATAATTCATTGCCATTTTCTGCTTAACAGCCAAACAGCAACAACAACAAAAACACTAACAATCAGAACATTGGGGGTTATTCCTGAACGCCCCGGCCTTTAACTCCCATGAATTCTTCTCAATTATGCTTTGTTCATTTTCGGGTGTTTGCTGATAAACAACAACAACAATGGAAAATAACAAAGCAAAATCGAGAAGAATTCATGGGAGTTAAAGGCCCGGGCGTTCAGGAATAACCCCCATTGTCTCGTCCATGTACGTACATACGTACAACACTAGAGCTGCGGTAATCAACTCAATTCAGTTGAAGTTGAAATAAATGAGCACCTACGACAAATACGGAGCAACATGCACCAGATTTGACGTCGACAAATGGATGTCTGTGGACAAATAATGCCATGAAAATGGCGCCAATGCAACAATATGTACAAGAATGTGCATATAATCGTTCTACACACACTAAAAATGTTGTCATGTCTCTATGACAGTTTATTAATTCGTTCAAATTAACTAAGTTCGAATAAATTTCGTCTGGGTGGAGTGTGTGCATGAGGCTCATCACACCTTTTGAGCTTTTGTCCGTCCTATATTCACACAAGATGTGAATTTTGCGCCATTTGTGCGGCAAAGTGTTGCTAACGCAAAAAAAAACTGGCAGCGTGACAGCTGACAGTTCAGGGCTTTTACAGTTACATTTTGATACGAAAGAACAATACCGTTCTTATTGTTAAGCAACATTTTTAATATATAATTAAGGTTTGGCAGCTACAGTTCGAAATTTTCGTAAAAAATAGCCGGAATGAATCAATTGTCAAAAGATTAATTAAAAAAATGCAAAACGGTCATGAAAAATTTCGACAAATATCGTCATTGTCAAACCAATATCTGCTATGTGCACTTTTTGGAGATTTTGAACTTTTGACCATGACGAGTATGACTAGTTTACTAATTAAGTTTACTAATAAAAAGACTTCTATGTGACTCCAAGCATTATACGTTGAGCTATGGTCGGTAAAAAAATATGCTATGTTCATCAGCCAGAACATTGTCAAATGAAAACTGCGCAATATTTCTAAGTTATACTTTTTGCACATGGCAGATATTGGTTTGACAACGACGATATATCGACTGTATACTTTATAAAATAATAAAAAAATCATCATCTTTTTAAAAAACCTGTGCTTTCTATCAAAATTACTTCTTGCGTGAATTTTGGGACACACTAAATAAAACTAATGATAATTTATTCTCTGTAAAATTAATGCTGAGAATTACTACAATACATTTACGGTATTAAGGCTTCGTCGAATTTAGGCCTGTGGGCTGAAATTCATCATTTACCGAAAAACATTGTATTGATTGCGCTCTCGAGTGAGTACCAGAAACAATGCGAAAAAAAGCGAAAATAGCAAACAACTGAGACTGGTTGGTTGTTCGGTGACCACGCAAGACGCACACGCAAGCACAAACGCATACGCAATAAAGTAAAATGCAACCAACTAATACCGATTACAGCCTACTGCGATTTCCTATCAACGACATGCTGCATGAAATCAGTTAATCAGTTACGCAGTAGAGTTAACAATTTTGCAAACGGCAATGTAAATGGAAAATGTGTTGGCTTGCTGTGGCAGGCTGACTGACTGGCCGGCTCACTTACCTTGTATTCATCGAATTTCAAAACAAATTCCAAGATTTCTGCCAGTTGTTTGACCAGAGCCTGCTGAGTTTCCAAATGTTGCGTTGGATTTAATTTTCCACCCACGAGTTGGCCAAGCAGTTTCGGTACGATTTTCTCTAGCTCTAGCGAATGTTCGTAGCAACGTTTCAGTTTGATAACCAGAGGTAACACCGCCGACCACGCCTTCTCCTGACATTGCGGTGATGGATCGGCAATAGCTTCACGAATTTCTTTGCCAGCGCCCTGCAAAATGAAAAGAAGAAAAGAAATTAAATTGAGTAAAATTTTTAGACAAACGCGCTTCGGTCGGTAATAAAGGAATACGAGTTTGTATTAGTTTTTTTTTTCTACAAGTCAATTCTTATAAAGTAATTTATCTGCAACTTCTTTCCGCTTTTCAGTTCTCAGTCATTTTAATTGACAATTGAATTAATTGAATGAAAGGAATTAGACTATGTCAACGAGAAGTTTCACAATTTCTAAATTGTAAAAATTCTAGAAATCTAAAAAAAGAATTGTAAAAAAAAGGATTTTTTTAACATTACTTTTGCTTCTGCATTTGAATTTAAAATTATTTTTCTCTGTGTTACCTCAAACGCAATAAAAAACCTCAAAAATGTGCAAAAAAAACCTGAATTTTTTTCCAACATTGGAGACAACATGCCGGCGACAGCTGTTAGGTACACGCGCACACACCAATACTCAAACTGTACATCGGTGTGTCCATGCATTTATCTATACCTACCAGTGACGGGGACCAAAAGGCCTTGCAGAAAGAAGTGGTAGGCAGAAATTCAGGATTTCCTAAAAAAATTGCCACTTTCTTTCTTCTTCTTTCACATATATTGCTTACATATTAATTAATTTTTATTTTTACTTATACTTATTGTAAATTGTACAAACCTTAAAAATTTTCTTAACTGAAATGATTTTAACCCCCACCAAAAGCAAGTGTTATATACGCCACTGAACTGAGATTTACATACATACCTGTACCTATTAAGTATTAAACTATATACACCACCTTGGTATACTACGATATAATTCCCGGTTTTTATGAGATTTTCCTTTTTTCCTCGTTTTTATTATGCCGTTGCTGTTACTGCGAGTACTTTTCTTTCTTTCTGATGCTCCTTCGAATGAGTTCTGTAATTATTCATAGCGTGCTTTATCGATACCGCTAGAACGATTCTGCCTTAATAAATGGGACGAGTCAGTCAGTCAGTCAGCCTGTCGGTGGCAATCTTAATCCACTTCAGCTGTACACGTATGTACCTATAGCAAATTTTCAACATGCAATACATTGCAATTTTATGGTATTGTACGAAGTACAAAAGGAACCGCTAGCGATTTTCATATTGTGCTAAATTATGATGATATATCCATGGCCTCAAAAGCAAAATAGACCAAATGGCGTTTCTCATCACATCAGGGATTGACTAGTATTGATAATACACAGTTACAGTGAAAGAAAACCATAATCGAATGGAAATTGTAGACTTACTCGAAAACCTCGCGAATATAACTGCATACACGAGCCTTTTCGTAAGCACTTCCGAAATCGAAATACATATATTCGTAAAAAACGTTTTTATGTGAAAATAGCGGGACATATCTGCGCTATTTTCAGTCCGATTTGTAAAAAAAAATTAGATTTCTTATTAAGCAATTTTTCGGTTTTTCATATTATTTCGATTTTTTTTTGGTTTAAAAGTGAAAACATTCCAAAGGAAATTCTTT
The DNA here is from genome assembly GCA_949752815.1 of Conops quadrifasciatus. Classification (NCBI taxonomy): domain Eukaryota; kingdom Metazoa; phylum Arthropoda; class Insecta; order Diptera; family Conopidae; genus Conops; species Conops quadrifasciatus. The sequence continues at coordinate 26,221,323 of OX457079.1, read as the reverse complement.
CAGAAGTATACCTAGAATTTTATTTTTAGCATTTGCCGGCTAAAAGGTATATTTATTGTAAAAGTTATGGACTTGTCACATTTAAAAAAGATTTCTAGTTTTGTCGGAAAAAAGAGACATATTCCGATTGAATTAATTGAATTTCAGAAATGGTCATTTTAAGTTCAGACGAACCACCACCAGCTGGAACGAACCACCCACTAAGACCACTTTTCTAGCGGGGATAATCGAAGCAGACCAGAGCTTAAACGGAGCTACTTCGTCTCTTTCGATGTGGATAATAGATAATATAATATACATATATAGATATATGTATATCTATATATATGTATAAATATATGTAAAATACGAATATATATACGAATATATGTATATATATATGTATATAGATATACATATATACTCTACATACAAAAAAATCGTATTAATACAAAGTAATACCATAGTAAAAGCTGTTATTTTATTTTTCTTGTTTTTTTTTTTATTTTCTTTTAATTTTGTTTGGAAACTAAGAACGAGTATGTAATTTAAAAAATTGGTTTTGATTAAAATTATTTGCAATAGAGTGTATGGATTTTGCACCTGAGTGCACAATAGTGAGAATATTTTAACACCATGGCGTCTGGAAGAAGAAGATATTGTACATATGTACATATACTCGTATTTTGTTCCATTGCAACTTATACAGACAACATTAAACAATTTTATATCTTTTTAACTCGAAGCTTAGCGAATTGTATAGAGATCAAGTAGGAGTCTTTTTGGGAAACAGACAAAATCCCGGGAATTAAAAAAAATCCCACATGACAATATCCCAAATTAATACGAGGGCGGTTTGAAAAGTGAGTGACTTTTTGAATTTGCCGCGCAGTAACTTTAAATGCGATGTTCACTGCTCCCATCAACATCTATCTATTAATAGACAGTTGTAAAATTTTGAGCAATCTGCTCCATTTAGTTTGCGATTGACAGCCATTAAAAGCAGACAACCTCGTGAATTTCAACCGCATTTAATAGCATTACAGCAATACAACTACAACCTATGTATCAAGACACCAACATTGAACAAATTTCAATTCTACCTCAATCAACGGCTGCTTTCAGGCAGGAGAAAGTAAGCACAATGTTTGGTGATCAAAAAATTACCAGAAAGTGTAATATAGACAGCAAAATATTAATTTCTTTTAATGGACTATCAACCATTCCGACCATGTTGAGGACATTGGATTTCGGGAATTTGTGTCTGCCTTAAATCCATTATACCAACTACCAAGTAAATAGACAAACGGGTACATACTTTATCGAAGACCAGCATTCCGGCATTGTATGAAGAATGTTTTAAAAAAAAATTAAGAACTTGTTTCACAAGAATTAGAATTTTGTACGAGTATCACAACAGATTGTTGGACATCGCGTAATCTAAAGAATTATATTGCGATCACAGCACACTTTCTGAACGCTATGCAGCAACAACACGCAATTTAAAGGTGGTCTATTTAAATACCTACATATGTATGTCCTTGAACTAGAATGCATCTGTCCAAACCCACTGTTTTCTTTTTCTTTGTCAAAAAGCATAGTCAAGGCTTTTTCAACCTTAATCTTAATTTAATTTTACTTTACTACATTTAATTACTTCATTTAATTTACTTAATTTTACCTTAATTTTAAGAATCATATAACTGGTTTTATTAATTACACTTTTAGCTTTTCATAATCCGTAAATCATTGTAATTAAATTTTTGTTCTTAGTTTAATCATAATACTCGTATTAAGGACCTTTTCTGTAATAATAAGACACGTACATATGTATGGTGCAAACGGTATATAGCATTATAGTAATAAATATAAATTGAAATAACATTGACATAATGTACAGTTATAGCAGACTTTTCATTATTACCTCTAGAAGGTTCCATTATATGGCGCAAATAGCTTAAGATAACAAATAACATATAATTTGTATCATATCGTCAGAATACGAGTACGTGGACAGACTTTTCATTATTTCCTCTAGAAGGTTCCACTATATGACCCAGATAGCTTAAGATAACAAATAATTAACAAATAATTTGTATCATATCTCCAGAATACGAGTACATGGAGCAAAGAACGATTTCAAAGTTTTTATGTACACAAATGATTAATCTTTTAATAAGAGTAAGAAGAAATAATTCAAGTCGTATAACCCTTATGATCAGGGGTGGGCCATTTTTTCATCAACGGGCCAATTTCAATTTTCATACACGGCGGGGGACAGAACAGATAAAATGAATGAACAAAAAACTATTTCTTTAAAAATGTTAAATTATTTAAATAGCCAAATTATTGACATGTTAAAAAATTATAATAATAGAAACAAATTGACCTCAATTGGAATGGATTGCAGATACAAAAATAAAATTTGTAATGAAATAAAATTTTTATTATTAGTATTATCATGTAACAAAATGAATACATATGATACATACATATACATATGTATATACATAATACAAAATGAATAAATATGGTATATTACTCAAACTTCAGTGTGATCGGTTATAGCATGTTCTGAGTGGCATTATATTACTTAATTTATGGCTTTTTCTTTATTTAAAGCTAAATCATGCGTAAATTATGTTGTATAGCTATACAATAGTTGTCAAAATAAATCACCCACCGTTTGTTATTTATCATAAATTACCCCCTAAATTACATCAAAAAGTAATTGAAATTTTGAATTTTGTACTAATTATGTACTAAATGGGCGCTTTGGTCACTTATATGACATACCATGACACTTCATTGACATATAAAAAAATTGTTTTAAATTTCTGGAAAAAGAAAATCAAATAAAATTTTAGAATTTTTGAAAATGAATGAAATGATATAATTTTGGGCAGGGAACCTCGGCATTGGGGGGTGCGGGAAATAATGCGCACTTCCAGAAAGTTTAGGTAAAATAACAGAGCTTTGTCCACAATTTCACACCTGCAGATGTGCGTATAAAAATTTACAACAACAAAACATAGCACAGAACTGCCAAAATAAATTAGGTAGATCCACTGCCACACATGGTAGTTTATATCTAAATAACATAATAAAAAATTACCACAAAAGTCACTCGGAATATAGCATTAAATTGGGAAGGTTCCTGATTTATTATTACACCATATATAAATACAATATTTCAAGGTCCAATTATCATTAACGGCCGTATTCTGGTTGTAAGTTTAACTACGATTTGTTAAAGAGGTCTTGTTAATGACGTTGTTAAGTTTAGTTAATTTATGTTTAGTTAATTTGTACTCTCAAAATACATTAACAACTAACAAGGAGTATAAATTCACCACCAATGGTGATAAATTTTACCGAAAATTACCGAATAGCAAAATAGAAGAAATTGTTAAACCTTAATTAACAAAATAGTTAAGAAACCAGCCCTCAGAATAGGGGCTCAGAATTTTCCGCCAGAATACGAAATCTTAACAGCTGTTAATTCTTAACTATTTTCTGACGTGCTTGTTAATGTGGTGTGCCTAGTTAATCAACCAGAATACGGCTGTAAAAATGCGGAATTCTGCATTAATTTTTCTTCTTTTTAAATCGCGCATTTTATTGGATAATGAACAAAAAAAAAACACGAAAACTTTTGCAACCACGCACTCACTGACTATCGGCAGTAAACACATTTCACATTTGATAGCTGCACAGCTTAGCTGGTAGTAAAGGCGGATACAATCTAGTATTGCCATGTGCGAGCAAATTGAATTATTTGAAATTTTAAACGGCGTAGCGGGCCGGATTCGACAACATCACGGGCCAGAGGTTGCCCATGCCTGCTAGTAGCGAGTTAAAGAACTTCAACTGTGCCTCTAATAAATCACGACACTATATTCTAGATCCGACACTAGATAAAGAGCTGTAAAACTATATGAAGTTGGTTGGTTTTAAATAAAAACCGAAGTTCTTTCCTTTTAGAATTCATTTCAATACAACTTTTTAAAGTGTAAAAATGATACTCTTAGTCTGGTTACTTTTATTGATTCTGACCTTGGCAAATTTTTCTCAGGCGTGTGATCTGTCGGTAATACATATATACTAATCTTGGAAAAGTTCAGAAGTCCTAAAAACTCTACCGGTAAAGCGCTGCAATAATTTTTAATTTTATAATTCACAGAAATCGGATTCGCCCCTTTGCGAAAATGATGTACTAAAAACCGTAGTGCAAAAGTTGGAGCTGATGGAGACTGGGATTGAAAATCTTAGCGTTAAAATTTATAACTTGGATTTAAAGTGGGCAGAATATAATTAAATTATCTAATATGGGGTACTATTCCGTTAAATATTTTGAATTTTTTTTACTCTACTTCAGAATCAATCAAAAGTGTCAATGTTCTAAAACCAAGCCGAACACGGAAGAAAATGCTGGAGATCTTGAATATTCTTTAGATGCCTCTTCAGGTTTCGGAGATATATGCAACCCGAAGAATCCAAAACCTGAAATTTTTTCGTCCACCGAAATCGCCTCAACTTTAAAATCACCCTCATCGACAACATCCCCTTCAACTACTAAATCCCCCTCAACCACAAAATCCCTCTTCTCCCCAACTTCCCCCACAACGACAAAAGCGCCCAACATTCCTAGTGACTGTACTCAAGCGACACGTTTAAGTGGTCGTCAGCAAGGCATTCACAAGATTCGTATTCCCGGTTCACCCCTTGAACCAATCGATGTCTTCTGTATGTCGGATCCGAACGGAGATCGGGCATCACCTGGACTCTCATACAACGGCGTCAAGATGGTAGCGTTGATTTTCAAAAACTATGGGTTGATTATGTTCGAGGTTTCGGCAATTTGGAAGGTGAATTCTGGATCGGTTTGGAAAAAATACACGAAATGACAAAGTCAGTGCGGCAAGAACTTTGGATTCAGATGGAAGATTTTCTTGATACTAAACGTTGGGCAAAGTACAATAATTTTTCTGTGGGCAATTTCTTGCGGCAGATTCTTTTGCTCTGAAGGCCTTGGGCTCATACATAGGCGATGCGGAAGATTCCCTGAAATTTCATGTAGGCCAAAAATTCTCTACGAAAGATAAGGATAATGATGAGCATAAAGGAAACTGTGCCGAGATGGCTACCAGCGCTTGGTGGTATAGACATTGTCTGCACAGGTGAGTTAGTTTTAAGGAATCCTAGTGATCAAAATCAACCATCAAAAATTAGCCATTAATTTGTTTAATTCTCGCTTAGCAATTTAAATGGTCAATATCTGCGTGGTCCAAATAATTTAAAACCGAAGGGCATTATCTGGGAATACTGGAAAAGTTTGAACTATTCTCTCAAATATGTTCACATGGCGATACGTCCCTACATGCCTAGTAACTGTAATGAAGCGATACAGTTAAGTGGTCGTCAGCAAAGCATTCACAAGATTCGTATTCCCGGTTCACCCCTCGAACCAATCGATGTCTTCTGTATGTCAGATCCGAACGGAGATGGTGATGCCTGGACGCTCATTCAACGGCGTCAAAATGGTAGCGTTGATTTTGCAAAACCATGGGTTGATTATGCTCGAGGTTTCGGCAGTTTGGAAGGTGAATTCTGGATCGGTTTGGAGAAATTACACGAGTTGACCAAATCCTCGATTCATGAACTCTGGATTCAGATGGAAGATTTCGAAGGTGCTAAACGTTGGGCGAAGTACGACAGTTTTGATATTGGCAATGCAACGGATTTTTTCGCTCTCAGGGTTTTGGGTTCATACAGAGGCGATGCAGGAGATGGGTTGAGATATAATGCAGGCCAAAAATTCTCTACGAAAGATAATGATAACACTGAGAAAGGAGTTCACTGTGCCTTTGATTATGGCGCTTGGTGGCATAAAAACTGTTCGACCAGGTTAGTTAATTTTAGGAATTCTTAATGATAAAAAATTAACTTTTATTTTTGTTTAATTTTCTTTTAGCAATTTGAATGGTTATTATTTGCGTGGTGCTTATGAAAAAGCTTTGGAAGGAAAAGGGGTTTCGTGGGACAATTGGAGAGGTACTACGTACTCTCTTAGATATGTCCATATGGCGATACGTCCCTACATTCCTAGTAACTGTAGTGAAGCAGTACGATTAAGCGGTCGTCCGAATGGCGTTCACAAAATTCAAGTTCCCGGTTCATATCTAAAACCATTCGATGTCTACTGCATGTCAGATCCGAACGGAGATGGTGGCGCCTGGACACTCATACAACGGCGGCAAGATGGTAGCGTTAATTTTGCAAAAGCATGGGTTGATTATGCTCGAGGTTTTGGCAATTTGGAGGGTGAATTCTGGATCGGTTTGATACAAATACACGAACTGACAAAGTCTAATCCTCATGAACTCTGGATTCAGATGAAAACTTTTAGAAATGAGACTGGTTGGGCGAAGTACAAAGGTTTTTCTGTCGAACATGAGAAGAAATCGTTTACTTTAAAAATCTCGGATAAGTCATTCAGAGGCAATGTTCTTGATAAAATGGCGTATCATGTAGGCAATAATTTCTCTATGCATGGAAATACATATTATGCTGATAACGGAGCTTGGTGGTACGGCAAAGGTTATACGAGGTTGGTTAGTTGGTCTGAATATGGAACATCGGAAAAGTAACCATTTATAAATTTTATTCCGTTTTAGCAATTTGAATGGGCAATATTTTACTAATGAGCAAAGAAGGCGCAGAGAAAATTGCATAAATGCCATTAACTGGGGCGATTTGGAAGATTGCTCTCTTAAATATGTTCACATGGCGATAAGAGCTTGATCACTCAATCAATGATAATGATGTAAACAGAATTTTTTTTTTCACGTAGCAATATTTTACAATTAGAAAGACAGCGAGATTGTTGTTAAAGCGACGTTAATTTTCCTTTTTACATGTAAGTCATTGTCAGCAAATGAAGGAGTGAAAACCGTAACTCCCAACAAAAAAAAATTTAGATATAATACATACAAAATATTAATAATCCCTAGCTACGCTTGGCTTTTGTAATAAAAAGAGAAATTATTTAGAACGTAAGCTCATAACATTTTGTCCAGCCGTATGATATCGATTGATGCATGACACAAATTCCTCGGTATATTCTCTACATAAAAGAAAATCGTATCGCGTTAGACAAAAACGGCTATTATTATAAACGTTATTAATACAAAGTAATACTATAGTAAAAGCTGTTATTTTATCCCTTTTTTTTGTTTTATTTTAATTTTGTTTGGAAACTAAGAACGAGTAATTTAAAAAAGTTGGTTTTGATTGAAATTATTTTCCGTAGAGTGGTTATGATTCTGCACTCAGGTGCATAATAGTGGGAATCATTTAACACCATGGCCTCTGGAAGAAAATTAGAAAAAGTGTAAATGCATATATGTAGGTATGTATGTACAAATTACGGGTGTTTCCATTGCAACTTATACAGAAAAACAATTTTATATCTCTTTACCTCGAAGCTTAACGAATTGTAGAAGGATTAAGTGGCAGTTTTTTTATCTCTTTGAAACGAATTTCCGTCTTCCGGCGAAAGTTTTGGTTTGAGGACTAACCGATTTTAGCGATGTGCGATCTTCATTGTCAAGTTTACGCTTTGGTAGGTGTTTCGTATTGCTTTAGTTTATACACCGGTCATGGTGCCGGGTCGACTGGGTTCTCTGTGGGACGCAGAAGAGACTCTCTTAAGGGTCCCTAAGCAGTTTTCAAATAACGATCTCAAAGCAACAATGCTCTGTATGCAGCTATACATTCTGGTAATAAAGCCATTCCATATCGTAAATTAGACGTATGCCATTGAGACAAACGAAAGTCTGCAGTCCGACCGACCATCAATGAAGACAGGAAATTATTATAAAAACAGAAAACAAAAAATATACTGCAGATACTCGTTGAATGAAAATAACCTACGATAAAACACGTTCAGCACTTGGTCAAAAGAAGATGCAGCACTTTATCAACCTGAAAATGGTGAAAAACAACGAAAAAAACCAGAATAAAACAAAAGAAAAAGACAATTATGTCTGGAAGTAAATAAGCAGACAGGCAGACAGACAGGCACGCAGTAGACCGAGAGACCGGGAGGCATGCAAGAAATCAAGGTGGTTCAAGTACGCATCGCTAACTATAGGACTTAAAACAGAGTATACGTCACCTGCTGCAATGCATATTTTTTGTGTGTAGGCAAGTGCAAATGGCTATGTATACAATACACACATATGGGCCCTCACATGTGTGTATACAAAGATACTTATGTGTGAGGAATGACTGTTATCAAGAACATTTTTGCGATACATTGCGTTCCATAAACTTAAAGACACTTGGATGTTACACTCGACTGCTTCAAAACACAACAACAAAAACGAAATGTCTACAAATGAAAAAAATCATCATTTTATTGCTGTTGTTTTTATTTTGTGGCCTTCAAAGAGGTTTTTCAAGGATTCTTTAGAGTACCGGTAGGATGCTTTTAAAAACTTTAACAAAAACAACAAAAAGGCTGTAAAAAATGTAAACAAACCAAAAGGAAATGTTTATGATAGTACGAGTACATAATAGCCAACTAAGAAAAATACAGGATATTCATAAAGCAAGGATAAGGACTAGAACTGCCTTTCTGTGAAGAAAAAAATATACAAAAATCGCTATACCTTTGTTAAAAAATGTTAAAAATTCCACTAACAATATTCGCACAATCAAAAAGCTCGTTGAAGCATAAGGTAACAATAAAGTAGTCATACAAAATGTAAGTTAACTGCAGGTACAGTTAACATTTTAACAATTAACAGTAAAATTTTTATTGTACATATAAACTTTAATTGTATAATTGTTAGCGTATAATTACAATTACAAAAATGCACCTCTACGATTAAAGTAGTAATAGTAATTTTACTATAAAGCAGTTAACATACAACTTTGATAGTAATTTTTAATATTATCAGAGTTTACCTTGGATTTTGTTAGTTTTTTTTATTATACCGTACACTCGAAGGGATGAGGGTATATTCACTTTGTTCTTCCGTTTGTAAGGCGCTGTTCAGACATGGGACATATGTCGCACGAGGGACACGAATTGTTGTTGTTTCTCAGCAAAACTACAAAATGAACTGTGGACTATGAATAAATGAATCTGTCCCTTGTGCGACACACGTGTCCCCTGAAATATCGAGGGACACGAGTAAACAGAGTTGTCGTACTGACGAAGAAAAATATTGTCTCTGTAATCAGGTATGCATTTTCGTGATATTGAGAAGAAAATGTATACAAATTGATATAATTAAATACAAAACAGCAACACCAAAGTTTTTGCATATAGCCCTAAAAATTTCTCTAAAAACTGTCGGTGAGTAATATGAAATAAAATTTTTATTCTTTTGTTTATAAAGCATATATTATAGAAATGTGTTTGATGTGGTCAAAAAACCTCACGGAAATACTTATTAGCCTCCTGCAAAATGAAACATCGTTATGGGATATAAAAGACCAGAAGTATCACGACAGGTGCGCAAAGGAGGCGGCGTACAATAAAATTCTGAAAGAAATTAAAAATTATGCTCCTGAAGCTACTTTAAACGAAATAAAAGCAAAAATACATTCACTAAGGTCTCAATACAGGAGAGAGATACGGGCTATATCAGCGTCGAAATTCTCTGGCGCTGGTGCAGACAATATAAGAGCGCCAAAACTTTGGTGTTTCGGTCTCTTAGAATTTTTAAGACCAACTACCGAAATAAGACCAACAAGTTTTTAGTTTTATTGTAATTTACAGCCCTATTCTGGTCTAATGTCTAAACAGAACACAGTGACATATGACATTCGAATTGCAGCTGTTGCTGAGTTGTCCGCTGGTTTTTTCTTTAAAAAATAGCTAGCATTTAGAGTTGGTATATAATTATATATAGTTATATATTTATATAATAGAATTTATATCAGTATGTCTGTATTCACCACCAGTGGTTGGAGTTTTATAGTTGTCACAACTTAACCAGAATACCAGTGATGACTTCGAGTGACAAGAAGAATGAGATATATGTCATGAATGACATGTCACAGCACGCCAGAATAGGACTGTTAATCTCAAATAATTATTGATGCTGAAAAATTTCACACCTTATTTTTAATGAACTGAAAACCCAGATTATTAAAAAACTCAGATAATTAGGTAACTATTTAACACGGTATAATAAAATTAAGTTTACAAAGGTTTATATTCAAGAAGTAATAAAAAGCATTAAATGGTAGCAGAAAGGTATTAAATTATATCAAAAAGTATTAAAAAAATCTTGTCATAAAATCAACCATGTCACTCGACCCACAATCCAAATGAGAAACATGTTTGAACACTTCAGGGGACACGAGCGATGAATAGTTCCAAGCTGGGGACATATGTCCCGTGTCTGAACAGCGCCTAACGCATTAAAGGAGGCGTGGCAGGTATAGAAAAGTACATACAGTGCACGCGCAGTAGTGTGAACTAATTAAAACCAAGCGGGTTCACAGTTTCGAAATAGTTCACTTTTGCGAATGTCTAAATTTAAGGCAAAACATACCCCTATTTTATCCTAATTATGCATTTTAAAATGGAAATTTACATTTATGAAACCAAATTTAATTTTATTCAAAAAAGAACCAAATACAGAAATATATTTATTAAAAAATGTTTGTGAAGAAAGTATTCATTTCACAAGAATTAAGAATTAATTCGTATGACCTGAACACGCGTGAACTCGTAATTTGTAAGCCAAACACGCACATTTCGCATTAATACGGAATTCCCCGAATTAAAAAATTCGAAAATTTTATGTATTTATGCATTTTCAATATGTAAGCATTCATATAAATATGTTTTATATTGTTCATCTTTTAGAGCTTTCAAGTCTTGTTCACTCTTTAGAGTAGTCAATGCAAAATAAAAAGTGTTCATATTTTGGGGTGTTCATATTTTACGGTGTTCACACTACTGCGCGTGCACTGTACATATATTCTGCCTCAGAATCACCTCCTGATTCGATTTAGCCATGTTCGTCCGTCTGTCTGTCTGTGGAAATCACGATTACAGGATTTACACGATTAAAGCTATCTTCATGAAATTTTGCACGAATATTCTTTGTTATCCTACGCTGTTTGGTATTGAAAATGGGGAAAATCGGACTAGTGCCACGCCTACTTTTTATAGAAAATATCAACCCATCCGTGCTTTCAGCTCAATTTCCTGGCTTGTAGACCGAATTTTCAGCTAAAATTTTATTTCCAAGTCCACCATCTTAGACTAAAATATATTCTCAAAAATGGGCGTGACACGCCCACTTATATACTATACCATATAATAAGGTGTTTGGTAGGAAAAGCGGTGTTGTAGATGAGTTAATAGATCAAAATTGAAGCTCCCTGTAAATTTAAAAAAAGTAGGTGTCGCCCGCGCACTTTTTATCACTTCGAGAGATGTGGGAGTAGGCTATATGAACTTCGGTCAGGCCGAAGATAACGCTCTTACTTGTTACAGTTAACATATATTTTTTTTTTTTCGTTGCTTCTACAATTTTTATAGCTAAAGCTACAGCTAACTTACAATTTAGTTTGCTATTTTATATAGTAAATATAAGTAAATTTAAGTTTTAATATTTTTATAGCTAACTTACTGTTTTATTAGTTATATATACTATATCCAACGTTACAAAACAATTTAATTAGATATTTTTACTATTTTTGGGAATTTTGTACTTTATTTGTATAATTTTTACAGTAAAAAATTGATACAGTAAATAATTTTACAATTACTGCAATTATTTAGTATTATTTTCAATTTATTTCAATTTATCTTGATTTCTTCTTTCCGATTTTTATTCTTTATTCTTACAATACAGCATTTTTTAACCTAAAATGTCTTAAGTATTGTAATTAAGCATGCTTGGACTGGTATACCTTGCAACTCTTATTGATACATAGCCTTACAGGGTTAGAGAAGCAAAAATAAAACAGTTTTGCTAACAAATTAATTACATAATTGAATACAAATCCTCTTTAGAATTGGACAGAATATAATAATTAAGCTTCAAAGTAAAAATGAAGAGTATAAAATCAAAGGACTTAATTTAGACTATTTTAAGAAAATTTTGATTTCTGAAACCTGAACCTAAATCGTAAAAGAGCGTTTTAAATAATGCCTACAATATAGAGAGTATTAACAGATTATATACATATATCCAGGTATTGTTAGGAAATCAGCAGGCATCCACCATTCAGATGCTGAGCTCCACATGCCCACATTAATGCCTCTGATAGAAAGAACTTCCAAGCAAATTTCACAAACATGGAGTGCGGTTAAACTCTTAGAATTGAATGATATGCTCAAATTTCTAATACTCGCATGGATGGATTGGTTAATTCAAGAATTCTAGGCCTTAAAAATAAATAATCGATCATTTTTGAACACTCTTATTATTAATACGTATACAATAAAGTTAATTTTTTGAAAGGGAGCATGGCTGATACCTGAAAGGCGAAGTCGATTAATGAATCCGTTTTATAATTAGTAATAGAGTCAATGGCAGGCACGTCACACGTACGCAAGCACTCATACATACACAAAAATATACTTCATTTATACGGACATGCTAAAATCTTAGGTTTAAGGCTAATGCTATTAAGAATATTCGTTAATATACCGCCGTTGTCATCGTGGTCACTGTCATAATTTTCGTTGCGGCCTACGTTAAAGTTTGCGTCGTTGTAATCATCATCAACGTAATCGTTGCTGCTGTCGTCGTCTGCTGCTTATACGTTGTCAGCGTTGACGTAAACGTCGTTATGGTCGTTATTGCTGTTATAGCTGTTGTCTTCATTGCTGTTATTGCGGCTGTGGTCGTTACAGTCACCGCAACTGTCGCTCTAGCATCCATTATTGAAATGGTGTTAATTAAGTTAAAAAACACACAAACGCAAATATTTTTCAGTCTGGCAAATTGCGCTCGAAATGCCATAGATCAAACTGATACAGAAGTGACAGAGGAAACTTTTTTTGCACAACGAAAAGCTTTAACAAACAGTAGCAAAGAGTATTAATTGCTACAAAAAAAAACATGCTCAGTCATCCTGTCGCGACGCCAATGATGGCAAAATAGAACAAACGCAATTGTTCGAATAATAACAATAATATCAGCACAGAAGTGAAATAATAGAGAAATGAATGAATAAATTGAATGTTTTTGATAGACAGTTTTTCAAGCAGTAAAGAGACGACAACAAGAGATAAAACAACAACAGTAGGTAGTAAATAATTTGAAATTATGAAATTGTGAAAATTATTAGAAATTTTTATGTATTTACTTGTATAATTTAAATATATAAAACTATATGAAAAATGTATTTTTTAAAGATAAAATAAACATAAAATTCAGATTTTATAGTACAGTGACCACAGGATTATCAGGACAGTCCATTTCGCGAATATCTATATTAAAGTGGACATCGTTGAGTATTCGAAAACATAAAAAAAACAACGAATGGAAAGTTTTGCTAAAACTTGGACAAAACTCCTTGGGTTTAAGATTTGAAAGATTTTTTTAATGATAAATTTTCAATATCTTTTTCGTTTAACTCTATCAGTTTGACTTTATTTTGTCATCATAATGGTACGTCATTACTTTACCGAACAACCAAAATTACAATTTTACAAAATTGAATAATAGTTTAGTTAATATGTGCCTTGATTAATGTATGTTTATGATTTCGACATACTGCATATACAGGTGTCTTTTTTCTATTAAGATAACATCATAAGAAAGATATGAACACTTGTTATTTTTGTCTCTGGTCGATCAATGTCCCTTTTTTTCTTGTCCATTAAACACTATCTGGTCAATTCACTATCTTTATTAGGGCAATAATGGTCTCGAAACTGTATGCAAATATAACAAAAAATTATGATGCTTTGACATTTTAACTTTCTTTAACTTGATAAAAAGTTTTCTTCTATCTAAAATTATAAACTTATAATTATAATTTTCAGAAACGGCTTATGTGAGCAATCTGTCAAACATAAACGCCCTCGAGTGCGTTGTTCTCGCAATAATGGATTAATCTGACAATAGCTATTTGCCATACGATTATATTTAAAGTAGGTCTGTCTCCTCAGTTTTTGAATTAATTTAAGAGGTAACAAGTAAGAGCGTTATCTTCGGCCTGGCCGAAGCTCATATACCCTACACCCGCATCTGTGGAGGTGATAAAAAGTGGGCGGATGACACCTACTTTTTTTTAATTTACAGTGAGAAAATTTTGATCTATTAACTCGTCTACAACACCGCTTTTCCTACCAAACATCTCATTATATGGTATAGTATATAAGTGGGCGTGTCACGCCCATTTTTCAGAATACATTTTAGTCTAAGAAGGTGGACTCGGGGAAAAAATTTTAGCTTTATATTCGCTCTACAAGCTGAGAAATTGAGCTATAAGCATGGGAAAATTCACATTTGCTACTAAAAGTAGGCGTGACACTTATCCGATTTTCCTCATTTTCAATACCAAACAGCCTATGATGACAAAGTATATTCGTGCCAAATTTCATGGCGATAGCTTTATTCGTTCTCCCGTAATCGTGATTTCTACAGACAGACAGACAGACAGACAGACAGACAGACAGACAGACAGACAGACAGACAGACAGACAGACGGACGGACATGGCTAAATCGAATCAGGAGGTGATTCTGAGCCAGAATATATATACTTTTCTATACCTGCCACGCCTCCTTTAATGCGTTACAAACGGAAGAACAAAGTGAATATACCCTCATCCCTTCGGGTGTAGGGTATAATAATGATAAAAGATGATTCTGATTCTGTTCCAGTTTTGATTGATGATTCCAGTTTTCTGATTTGAAAAAATCATAACATTGTTCTTAAGCAATTTCTCTCTGAAGCGAAAAAATACCGTATTGACCTAATTATTTTCGATTATATTTCCGACATTTTTCTTTGCTCTCTCCTGAAGTTATAAAGATAAACAAAAACAAGCGGAAGATACACAAAAAACCAACACAAACGAATACAAAAATCAAGAAATAGTAAAAATCAAAAAACCAAGAGAGAGAAAGACAAATGCTTGCACTCTGACGGATATCGTAAAAATGCTTTTCTCAAGTCACGTTCTTTTTTTTACATTCGCATGAATAAAATTCAAGTAAACTCAGTGACAAACATTAACAACAACCACAAAAACGATAATGACAATAACAAGGATGAAATCTGGTATTAAACTAGGAAGACCGAAACAATCATGGAAATTCTATGGAAAGGAAATGAATGAACTAAAGCAAACAGGATGAAGGAGAAAAAGTATGATAGGGAGAGAGAGAGAGAGAGAGAGAGAGAGAGAAAGTCACAACGTGTTTTTTATTTCCTCTTCAAAGCTTACACCCAATGGGTAAACGTACCCTTACACAATTTCTCATGTTTGTAACACATTAAAGGAGGCGTGGTCATTATGAAAACTGTGTGATATCTTATTATTCATCAGCACCATCTACTCAGCCCTCTCGTGTTCTTCTGTTTGTCTGTCGGTATGCGAAAATCATGTAGCAATCGGTATTATATCGGAATTTTGCTCATTAAGTAAGTCGCTCAGAAGGCAAAAGCGGTTAAGTTAGTTTTTTGGTTAATTTCTTGATTTCGTTTCTGATTCTATATACAACATTTTAAGTTAAGGATTCATCCAGTGGCGTTTAGTAAGAGAAATTGAAAAAGTTTATTCTAAAGTAAAACTTATCTGCGAAACTCGAAGTTACTTACAAAGTTTGATAGTAATAAAACGAATTTACAAAACCCCATTTTAAAGCAGTTATTGTAACTTTTTCTAACATTTTCGCTACTGTGAACTTCTCCCGTACTTGCTTTTGACAGATTTCATACTTGATTTTAACTTCAAACTTTCAAATTTTTGAAATGAAGTGACATTTTTTTTGTCACTTCAAAATCTACTCAGATACGGATTCTAAATCGAAACTAAGAAATTTGATTTTGCGAAGTGACATTGAACAAATTTTTTCAATTATTACTAGTTACCGATTCAAATTTAAATTCTACTTTAAAAAAATGTCGACTTAAAATGTCCTTATGACTAAGGCTGATTGTTTAATTTTTTTAGATCAGCGTAAGCTTTTCTCTTAATAGCTTCTAAATATACAGCATATAATATCGTATATAATTTAAAATATAAGAAATTAGTTTTTTCAATTTTTGTTTTCTGTACTTAATCGTATTGACTTCTGAGTGACTCTAATGGTATCTGGTAAGGAAGTTAGGCAGATAGTATTAGAAAAGATTTACAATAAGACTTTAGTCTGAAAGATTTAAATGCTAAAAATGCGAAGGTTAATTATTATAACACGCAAAATTATCAACTCTATCATGACAATTTTGATTATTAGTACATGTTTATTCTATGATTTAATCTATTATTTTCAGTTATCAATTGATTAGATGAAATGTTGTATCGTATAAATGGGTAGATCGTTTCTTTAATATATGAAATTGATAGCAAGCATTCAGTATAACTTCGCTAATTTATGGTTACTTATTAAAACGACAATATACGAGTATATTTATTGTACTCGTACATACCAACATACTCGTATATCAACATGTTATCAGATGTCATAAAACGGGGTGGATTGATCCATTCTAAAATTGGATTCGATTAGTAATTTTCATATTAAGTGAAAGTTTTTTAATATCTGCATTATTATTTTATCAATTGTTTTTAACAAATTTGTATTAGTAAATAACGTAAAAATGGCGTATCGTAGTTCCTTTTGAAATTGATAATGAAGCATTTAATAAAACTCCCGTAAATTTCCTTTTTAAAGTTTACTTATGTACACTGTTAATAAGAGTCGACATCATCATAAATTCTTTTTTGCTATTGCTAAATATGTGCTGTAAAAAGGGGCGGATCTTTCTGTTAAAAACTGCGCAGATATTGTTAAAAAGGGGAAATATTTTGATACATTCGAGAAGTCAATCTCTGATGATACCTTTTTTCAGTATGGTTTGAAAAAAAACTTTCCTTGCTTCGTAAGAAACTTGGTAACGTAACGATACACGATTTCTGTTATATTTCACACGTTCTTTCCGATTGTGATGAATCCCGGTCGACGATAGTTTAAAGACTAATGACGCAATTATGATCAAACTTGATATTTATACTAATAATGAGTCACTAAACACGTTACAACGGGTTGGTAACGAAAGCCCGAAAGACAAAATCCCGAACGACAAAATCCCGAACGACAAAATCCCGAACGACGAAATCCCGAAATGACAAAATCCCGAAACGACAAAATCTCGAAATAACAAAATCCCGAAATTACAAAACTAGTTTTTCGGTATTCTCCATCTTCTTGAACATTTTAAAACCACTAGCAAACAATTCCAAGAAAATAATAAAAAATTACTCTTATTTTACTTCTCTAAAATTATTATTAAAAAATTAAAAAAAACATTAAAAAAATTTTAGCAGAGCCCTCTAGATAATGTGAGGTTTTTTGCATACAGGTTTTTTCGCGTATTGGCAGCCTTCGGCTGCGGCAGGGATCATAATCCTCAATCAGCAGAATCCTCACGGTCATGTGAAGTTTTTTGCATACAGGTTTTTTCGCGTATTGGCTGCCTTCGGCCGCGGCAGGGATCATAACCCTCAATCAGCAAAATCCTCACGGTCATGTGAAGTTTTTTGCATTCAGGTTTTTTCGCGTATTGGCGGCCTTCGGCCGCGGCAGGGATCACAACCCTCAATCAGCAGAATCCTCACGGTCATGTGAAGGTTTTTGCATACAAGTTTTTCTGCGTATTGGCGGCCTTCGGCCGCGGCAGTAGTTTTTCTGCCATTGTAAAAAAAGGCAAGTAGGCGCATACTACGCTTCGGAAAAAATTGTGACTTAAATGTAATTTTTTCACTAATTTCAAATTTTATTTCGTGATTTTCGGGATTTCTCATTTCGGTATTAAAATTTTTCGGGATTTTGTCGTTTCGGGATTTTAAAATTTTTCGGGATTTTGTCGTTTCGGGATTTTGACTGTCTCCCCGTTACAACTTCAGAGAGCTCTCTCACTACCATTTAATGCAGCCATTCTGCGAACTTTAAAGGGAACGTATGTATATCTTCAATAGTACGATATATTAAATCAATGGCGTACGTAGCCGTCCTTAAACAAAAAACCGAAAGCTATCTAAGCTATCTATTTCCACCTTTCCCCCCCCCTTCCACCATCCTATAACTAGGAGGAGGGCCCTCCTACATCTGTAAATTATAAATAAATGGAATTCGTTTAAAGTGTTACCTCTCGTAATTAAAAATCTCAGTCAAATGCAACACTAGCTCGCGTCTGACATTGAGACAGATATACAAAAAAACAGACAGACAGACAAAATGTCGCCTAAAAACAAAACACTCAAATAACTGATACTTTTTCATTTCGTTTAATGATTCATTCTCGTCACTATCTCGTCCATTCCGTCAGCAAAAGCTACAAAACTGGTGAATGCCAGTCTGGTTTGAAGATTGAGAATGCATTCCCTACTAATGCTTCTTCTTCTTCTATAACTTTAAACATTCTGTTAATATGGTTACGATTGTCGGTATTCGTCTGATTTTTCTCTCGGCGGCTGGTGTAAAAGAACAAACATTTAGTAAGTTAGATAATATGAGTCTGTTTTTATAGAGATAGCTCTTTAGAGAATATTGTAAATTATAATTCACTTTAGCAAAAAAACAATTAAAAATTATATGTACTAACTAAATATTAACAAAAATCTCACTACTTTTTGACTTAGGCGAAGCTTCTGCTTTTAGTGTGTTCTATTTTCAGTGTTCATAGAAATTCTATGCAGACAACCATATTTCATCCACAAAAGTAATACAAAAAATACGCAGTTTTTTATTATTATATTAAGTACAACATTATAATATTCTATATATATTATAATATTAAGTACAAAACTTAGTATAACAATATTAAGTATTTTGGGAAACGATGAAACAAAAGAAAGGAATATAATCTTAGCTTAATTTAAGCTTAAATTAGACAATTCAATATGAATAATAATCAATAAGCGAAACTTCTCACAATTTTTATTTACTGCCTTAAGAAAATTACCACCAAGTTTACATTTTCTTTATCTACGAAAACATCAATCAGTTGGCTTAATGATTTTTGAGCAATTGAAAAAGCCTATCGAGCTTTCTCCATTGATTTTTAGATTGGGATTATAGTCAGGTAATCAAAAATTTTCACTTACATTGAGCAGATAACCCTGGGAGGGTCTATATACTCCCTCCTTCACCCCTTCGCCGTCCTCCCGGGCAAAGAAACAGCAGAATTAAAAGAATATTTATCTAAATTAATTTTTGAGAATTCTAGAAGAAATGATGCAAATAGTTTATCGTTGAATCTGTGCTGCACATGAGACATCTTTGTACATACAGACAGACATGCTGCTAATTGTGTACGTATGCTCGAGTATGTCATTTCAAAATGCGGTTACTGCATTTAACCCTTATCAGGCGATACAGATAATATTGTACCTTTTAGGTTTTCAAAGTGAGGATCTACCAAAGAATGGAAATATACATATACCTTTTCTAGTGCATTTTAGTTGAAAATTGGTTGTCGTTTTGTATGGACGGTGAATGCCAAAGGTCGTTTTTCCAAGACCATGATGCTCTTTACCATGATTACTTGTAATTACGTTGTGCGTAATATATGTATATAAATATTGCATTATAAAATTTAACGTCTTGTAAGAAAAAAAGTCCAAAAAGCTAGCGCAGGCAAAAGCGGTGGCCTCTTAAAGGTAATAAGTTATAATTCACTCAAATTTCATCACCATTTAGAAACGATTCTGAAATATACCTTCACAAGAAGGATCGGTTTGAGGTTCGAAATGGCGAGATTGGATGGCACTGAGAGAGCTCTCTGAAGTTGTAACATGTTTAGGGACTCATTATTAGTAGAGGTATACATTTTGATCATAATTTCGCCATTAGTCTTTGACCTATCGTCGATAGGGATACATCACAATCGAGAAGAAACTGTAAAGTACGAAGAAGATCGAGTACCGCGCTGTTATCAAAATCTTACAAAGCAGTAAAAGTCTCTCCAAATCATGCTGAAGAGAGGTCAAATCGTGGATGCGATCAAAAATCCACGTAAGTAGGTACTTCCTATTTCCTCTACACATTAGATACTACACTCATGCCCGAAATGTCCAGTTAGTTCCAATTGCAAAATGCAAAATTGCAAAATGTTTAATACAATTGTTAGGGTGCTCATTTCAGGTGCACTTACATGATAGTAAAATATGTTGTTAGCAAAAATCTTAACCCTTTAAAGGGTCTACCTATAAACGATAGGTAGAATCATACCTTTGTCGCCTCTTAGCGTTGCAAAATTGCGCAGCCTTTCGAAGGTTAAATTGTTTTTGACTGCGTTTATTTTTAGTTGCAAAACATTTATGCAAATTTAATGCGAATTTATGCAAAAATCTCTGGCTGTGCATCTCTCGGTGTACCTTAAATAAATCTTCTTCCTTTTACACTTACGTCAATTCGAGTGTTGAGTTGGCTGACGTGGTCCGGAATTTGCGAAGGAGGTTGACTTTACAAAAATATGTTATTTATGAAATAATTTTTTTTTATTTTTAAATATTTTTTTTATTAAACTCGTATGCTTATTCATTATGGAATGTAAATGTAATGAATGTAATGTATTAAAATAATTTTATATAAAGAAAAAAAAGGGTTAAAAAAATCAATTAACCTCAATTTTTGCTAGCTCCCCTTCAGTCCTCTGTTAAGCACAATTGACTTCATTGATATTTATTATTTATTTTATTAAAATGAAAAAAAATTTTTACATTCCACTTGATTTTGTCAAAATTGGAGAAAAAAAAAACAAAACAAGAATAAAAGAAAAACCAGTACTCTGAGTGCAAGAGTGTTAATGTTACTCGTTACTGCCGAAAATAACTGAAGATAAATTCGTAGCGATTTGAGCAAAGATAACCATTAAGAAAACAACCCACACCTTTTTTTCTAAAAACAAACAAGTTGAAACGATTGAATGACCTCAGCTAAAGATAGAAAAATGATTGAAAATTTCCAATCAATCCTAATTTCCATTTTTGTCGTCAAGTTTACTGTTTTGTTTATAATTCAGAATAACTTTTTTTAAAATACAGTTGTGTTCTATCGTAAGGCTGGTGTCTTTACGCGGTGTTTTTTACCCGGTTTCGAATTAAGAGACCCTGTTAAATTCAATTTTCTTTCTACATTAAATTTCATTCGATTTGGCACAGTTCAAAAGAGCTTTTTTAAAAACTTTCAATAGAGCAAGGTGAATAACTTCGCACGGTCGAAAATTTTGATTTAATTTTTCAACCCTCTTAATTTCGTCTTTTGGGTTAAATTTCCGGCTTCCAATGATGTCGAACATGCTTTCTCAACTGAATTTTGAGTTTTGAGTTAATTTTTAAATTCTGATACGACGAAATTCTCTAACTCTCTTAATGCAATATACGATATTAACTAATTATGGTTAACATTTCCAACTTTTAGGCTTAAAAAGAGCTCTTTATAAAAATGCACCGTTTGTTTTTCAACGAAAAAAGGAAGGTTCTAACCAAAATGGTCAATTCACTGCTTATTTTGTGTAAAATCTTAATCTTTCGTACACGTTTGAAATTGTACGCTCAGTAGGACGATTGCGACGACCATAATCTTTTCGTACAGCACGAAATGCGGCAGTATCATCATCATTCGTGTGGAATGGTTTAACAAAGTTAACGCGTTGTTCGATGGTAAAACGATCCATACTGTAAAATGACAAGCCTTTAACTAAAGAAATGCTAATTCGGATGGCACTGACATTTGACAGCTGCCGAACGGCAGGGCTTTACTTTCCGTAACTCGAAATGGATAGCCCTTTATATTTGGTTAAAGTTTTTAATTGAAGCCAATTTTTTTTTCTTGAAAAATTTTGGAAATTTTACAGTTTTCGAAAGTGTATCGTATTATAACGAGTAGCTTGGCTATTTTTGAACAATTTACTTTAACCAAGTTGAAGTATTTTTTTTGATTCATGAAGCTTGCTGGTGAAACAGATATTTGCTCAGTTCATTTCAGGGAAAGGTTTTTCTCAATGCAGCATGGTTAACAGTTTAAATACTACTATGTATTTGATTTAGTTTTCTGCTGGTTTCACGCGCTTAAAACTAAACGAAACTGACTTAGCAAGCGGCATATCGTATTTATAAGTACGAGTACGTTCGTACATTTAAAAATATTTAGATATATGTATGTATGTGTAACCATATGTAAGTAACAACAAATACACACTCGTACCTCAGTTGAGATGATACGCGTGTGTTCATTCGAGTGCATATATCTTTCAATTTAACAACACCGGCACCGGTACCGGCATCGGGCAAAACAACTTAAGCCGGATTTTAAATTAAAATGAATACTCTTATAGCGTTAAAGCAAAATTCTGAAGCAGAATGAAAAATTACGAGTAGTCTGACTGCCTGCTTTCCAGTTTTCGGGTCTCCTCGCTGGGATTTACGGTTGTCTGGGACAGCTAAAAGGTGAAGTTGAGGTCGATCTTCCAGTGTCGACTTTTCAAAGTTATTTATTTTTTTTTGCGTGTTGGTTTTTTTCTAGAGCAGACGTTGCGAAAATGTGTACCACGTATTGTACGTATTGTGTAAATGTACAACCACGTAATTGTCAACATACTGAAGAAAGCGTTGCTGCTGCAGGTGCGACTGCTTCATGCGCACTCTAAGAATACGTATCTCCGACCACCGTGGCCTCTATGTAAGTGCTACGGAAGTATACGATTTTGATTTTTGCAATGTCTTTTGTATTTATTCTGCTGTTTCTTCCTTCTGAGGCGATCAGACGAAGCTCACGAAATTTGTGTATTCAAAAAAATTTTTTTTACTTTTAATTTTTTATACCCTACACCCGAAGGGATGAGGGTATATTCACTTTGTTCTTCCGTTAAACGCATTAAAGGAGGCGTGGCAGGTATAGAAAAGTATATATATTCTGGCTCAGAATCACCTCCTGATTCGATTTAGCCATGTGCGTCCGTCTGTCTGTCCGTCTGTCTGTGGAAATCACGATTACAGGAGAACGAATAGAGGTATCGTCATGAAATTTGGCACGAATATTTTTCGTTATCCTACGCTGTTTGGTATTGAAAATAGAGAAAATCGGACCAGTGCCACGCCTACTTTTTATAGAAAATATGCACTCATCCGCGCTTTTAGCTCAATTTCTTTGCTTGTAGACCGAATTTTCAGGTAAAATTTTATTTCCGAGTCCTCCATCTTAGACTAAAATATATTCTCAAAAATGGGAGTGACACACCCATTTATATACTATACCATATAATAAGGTGTTTGGTAGGAAAAACGGGTTTGTAGATGGGTTAATATATCAAAATTTCCTCCCCGTATATTAAAAAGTAGGTGTCACCCGCCCACCTTTTATCACTTCGACAGATGCGGGTGTAGGGTATATGAGCTTCGGCCAGGCCGAAGATAACGGTCTTACTTGTTTTTTTTTTAAATTAAACATTTTTTTTAATTTTTAAATTTAAAAATTTTATTTTTTAATTTGTTTGTAAAATTTTTTAATTTTGTATCAATTTTTGTTCTTTTCTGATGAAAATAAGAAATAGAAACTCAACCTGTATCCCTTTTTTTCGCTTAGTGAGGTATCGAGCTTCTCACAAAAGCCATCAAGCGTGGCGGCGGTATCTTTGTATTGGCAAATCTTTGTCCACCGTTGGCATTTTTTAAGTTTGGAAAGAGAAAATAATCCGAAAGGGTGTCCCAATTTGACGAATATTTCGTTTTAAAATCGGATTTTGATATTCAGGATCATAGAATCGAGGATCGAGAGGTATTTTGCGGTTTAATAGCCCGCCCCTAAATTTAGTTACGTTTTTTTATAGTCACAACGAAACGACCCTTTTTTACCCAATTTCTCAATTTATTTATAAAATTCATCCAGACATACAGATTTCTAAATGGTTTCGACTTAACCTCACCTACATATTTCTCAAATTATATATGATTATGGTTGTACCAAAAGACCAAAATGCATATAATTTACCTAATAAACGTTCATTTTACGAGAATCATTATGAACGCGAACACTTTAGAAAAATAAATTATTTTAAATTAAGTTTACCTTCGGACCTTGTTGATTGATGGAATGTACATAAAACGTAGGAGGAAGGGGATGGGGGGAAGGGGCGAGAAGGGAGGAAAGCTTTCGTAAACATAAGACTCAAGCTTTTTACTGATACTATTATTATTATTATTGTTGTTGACAAAATTAAATCATAATAAATTTGCTATCATCGAGGCACAAACAACACTTAGCAGCAGCAGCAATAACTACAATAATCGACATATGCACCGCACCATCCATTAACAATAAAACCATAACCATTTATAATACTGATAATTTTATGCAGAGCGAAGCGAAACGCGCGACAAAACAACAACACAAAACAGTTTTGACGCGTGCATCAAGAGTCATCGTGAGGCCCGCTTTAATAAAGTTCAATGCATTGAAACGAAACAGAAAATATGCGGGACAGTCGAAATGCCGAAACGACCAAAACTCCATTATTTTGTAAATCCCGAAGCGATAAAATGTCGATTATTTTGTAAATCACGAAGCGATAAAATCTCGATTATTTTATAAATCCCGGCGCGACAAAATCTTGATTATTTTGTAAATCCCGAAACGACAAAATGTCGATTATTTTGTAAATCCCGAAACGGCAAAATGTCGATTATTTTGTAAATCCCTAAACGACAAAATCTCGATTATTTTGTAAATCCCGACGCCACAAAATCTAGTTTGTTTTGCAAATCCTAAAACGACAAAATCTCGATTATTTTGTAAATCCCGAAACGACAAAATCTCGCTATAACCGCCTCCAACCCTTTAAAACTCTTTATAAAATTGCCCAAGAATTTTAAAAAGGCCGTTAATAGGGTTCATTGTTAAAATAATAATAATAAATACCTATTAAAAAAATGTAATACAATAATAAAATATATTTTTCTCGCATGGCGATCTCTTCCGTTTCTCAAAAAAAATGTAAATGCGCATTTACCTACACATTAATAAAAATGAAAAACTTACCAAGAAATACGATAAGGATTTAAATTAAAACAGGTTCAAGGTCATAAAGCGTACAACTATTTCAGTGTACTATTTCAAAGTAAAGTGAGTGTTATCAGTGAAATTGTATATAAAGTCACAAGTATATAAAGGTTCTTGTTCTGTTATTTTTCAATTCAAGAAATTATATATACATACAATAGTATACTCATATTAATATAATAAACAATACAATTGCTAAAGTTGTTTAAACAAATCACGCGAACAGGTTGAACGACCTAAAGAAAAACAGACGCTAAAATCTTTTCAAAACAAATGTTTAAACTTGGAAAAATGAGAAATACCGTGCTGTGCGCGGTAGTAGCGCCGTAGGATGAAGAGTAATGGGCGTGTGAATAAGAGAAAATAAAGTTAATAAACAGCAAAAATCAACAGCTTCTGATAACGAGTGTCTGGGGACAAAATTCTAACCAAATGTGTCGTGGTATTTTATCGTATTTGCGTGATACATTGTAGTAATACTCATAAGTACACGCATACACACATACAAGTGCACTCATACAAAGCGTATGAACTCGTGCGATATAAATTAGTACACATATATACTATGCATAAATATATGTATTGTATATATACGAGTTTGTATGGACTCGTATTTATATGGCAGAAGAATTATTCAGACGATACAAATGAGGATTGTGTAGCCATTTTTTTATGCTAATTATTCGTTGAGTTTATTACAAAGAGTAAAAATGTGTGTGTGACGATGTGATGACGTGTATTTACTTTAATTATTCAAATTATTTATTATTATTCGGTCAAGCGTGTGATTATTATGATGATAATGACCGAACGGAAGTTAATGTTGATGTCTTGGAAACTAAATAATTAGAAGAAAAATAAAGAAATGAAAGTAATAAAAGTTTGAAATATTAGCCATAATAATAAAAACATTAAAAAGTAAAAACACTAAGAAAAATTACAACATCTTGTATATATAAATGTTATATTATAAATGTTATAGTGTTACATGTTATTATATGTTATATATTGCAATCTTATATATACATATATAGAATATAAGTATATGTACATATATGTATACAATTTTCAAATAAAAGTTTCTCAACGAATAAGTCTTCAACAAACTTAAACCTTTTTTCTACATACCTCGAAAAACTTATCAAATTATAAAGAAAAAGAGCAAAATGTTAAAAAGTTGCAACGTTGACTAACTCGTTCGTTGGTGGCATTTCTCGCAAAGATGAGATCTGGATCAAAAGATTGCATTGCATAAAATGAGCAGCTACGAGAAGCATTGAATGAGAAGCAATGTCTGAGCTTCATAACTTTCCATCACTATTAACATTTTTATTGTATTTTTTCCATTTTCATTTTCAGAATTTCATGAAAGTTTTGTAACGCCAACAAATAAAAATATACGTAAATATTTCCTGAATGATTATATGTATGTACAGCCTGAATGAAAGTGAAAATATCGTAGTACTGAAAGTGAAATAGTTTAAGAGAGCTTATGATCTTTTTAATCTGATTTAAAACTTTAAATATAAATTGTTGAATATAGCAATAAGAAACTTCTATTTAAATATTTTCGTATTAATATTTCAACTCTAAACTTTAAATATTTACTCTCTAACAATAAACAGCGCCGCTTATTTTTGGTATTGTTTCTCTGGTAACCGATAAGAATACTATAATCGTATATTCGTACATTTTGTGTTAAATTCAAGAACCGCAAAACCTCTGTGAATATCGGTAGCCGAAGATGTTAATCTCTGATTTTTTATCTTACACAGCTGTACTTTACAAGAATCTCTGGCTTAACTAATAGTTTGGTGTTTACTTTTTGAAAGTCTGCTTTGCATTATGAAAGCCTTTTATAGATTTAAAATAAAGTCCTTTTTTAGAATAAGGTCTTCGCTTGCTTATTTTATTTAAACTTAAAAGAATGTACTTATGTTTAGTTGCAGAACAATTTTAGAGCGTTTTAAGGTCCTCAATAGTTTTATATAGAACCCTGAAGAAGCTCTAAAGGTTTCATAAAACCCTTTCTAGCTTTACACAGTACTTTTGGTTGATCCTCTTTAGGATTACAAAACAACAAATTCGGGCTATTTCGTTTAGAAAAGCTTTCATTCATTTGCCAAAAGTTTTTGTAACTTTTAAAAACAATCTTGACAGTCATACAAGTCTATTCCAGGTTTTTAAATTACTCCCTATTTTTGTAAAACTATCTCTCGATTTACAAGACCTTCTTTATTTTTATTTTTAACGTCTTTATTTTTAACATCCTTCGGAGTTTACACTGAAGCCTTAATTAACTCATTTTTGGCACGTAATATTTCTTGAAAGGATTTGTAAAAGAAACATTACGTTTCTTGTTTTTCCTTCGTCGGGACCAAATTTTGTTTTTTAATAAGAATTTTTGTTACCTTTCGTTATTCTTCGTTTGTACAAAAATCGCTAAGGCGATAAGGGCCTTCTTTCATTCTAGCTTCTAGCTCTTCACTACTAATAACTTATCCAACTCTCTCTATTATTAATTTCACAAACTGATTTTCTAGAAAACCTCAAGCCTTAACCGTTTGCTTAAGTTGAGCAATTAAAAATCAGTTCATTGTGGCCAAAAAAGAGACCGACTCCGCTTCCCGATCAAAGGCCAGAAAAGGCAGCGAGACCAAAAGGTACGATACTACCTCGACTCTCGACACTCTAAAGTGGGTTGTTTTTTTTTTGCAGGGAAAATTGTTTGAGGAAACTATTCTGCCAATTTTTATAGACATGGTTTATAGCTAGCTGCCTGCTGCTTGGGTGCAGCAAGAAGAAGACGGAGAAGAAAAAGTAAAAGTAGAAGCATCTCCTTTGTAGAGTAATTTGGTTTCGGGGTTATTTTCATTATAGTTTGGCGTTTATTCAATTTCGAAACGGCGGATTTTATTCATTTGCCAGACAGACCATTTGCCAACCGGAAGAAAGTTGCACCAAAACTCATTCGCCGATATTGCCACACGCTGCAAAACGTAACTTTCGAACGGCGAGGTAAAAAAGTACTTTTCTGTTGCCGGTCAGAATGCAATGAAAATAGATAAATTAACATTAAAGCCTGCCAGCATCAATTCAACCGACATTAACTTGTGAAAGGAATGAGGCCAAGTTAGTTGGAACGAGACGGAGCTAGACAGAGGAACTGATAGCGGCGGAGACGCAGTGTAAAATTCGGTATTTTTTAATTCAATTTTATTGTATGCACATAGCGGTAGGTCTTCGTTTGTAGGTCATTATTGATATAAGATTCTGTTCGAAATTTTCGAATTTATTCTATACTAGATGTACCCGTCCCCGCGTTGCTGTGGCTCATTCTGGTTAAATGGTTAGAAAGCATGTGTTGCTTCCGACTACAAATGAAATATTCCCCATACAAACGTTGCAACCCGTTTTCACCCCTTCAGGGGTGGGATTTTGAAAAATGCCGAAATATGTATTTGATTAATTATACCAAAGAGTATTAAGACCAAGTTTCAAGCAAATCTGTATAATTCAAGCAATTTGTATACATCATAAAGGAAACGTCTTTGCAAATTTTCAGCTTTCTAGGCCCAAGCATTTAGCCTGGGCGTTGATGAGTCAGTCAGGACTTTCATTTTTATATATAGAGATAATTTTATTTTGTTTAGGATTCTCTGTCAATACATATATTAAGTATTTTATTTTACTGAATTATTTTTTACATTTTTATTACAAACTATACAATATAATACACTTAAGATCAATTTCTTTTTTAATGGTTATTTCATTTCATTATTTCATATTTAATTTCAAATGCTAATTCTCAAATTCAAATGCATTCTAAAAATTCTGGGTATAAAATATAAACTTATTTATAATATTTGATATTATAAAATTATGAATAGGCAAGTTTCGTATAAATTTTATACATTTTTTCTATTAACTAAGCTTTTTTATTCTAAATTTTTTAACCAAGTTTTCTAAAAAGTCACCAGATTTTATTATAACAAAAAGTAATACGAAAACTGTGAAAATTTTTTACTATTTTGGGATAGAATTTTTGTAATATTTTAGCTTTGAAGTTTAGTTCAGATCTATAATTCGTGAACATTTTTTTACGTTCTAAAGCGAGAAGCATCTTTCACTTCAAAATTCCTAGAACGCAAGTGAGCGAACCATTTCCTGGCAGTTGATTGGGCTACAGTACCTTCACCATTACCACCACAAAAAGCTTTTCACATGCCTGTGCAGCATTCTTCTTTTTGTCGTAGTAAAATTGTAAAATATAGCGCTAACGCTAACGGGGTCTATGAAACTGAGCCTTTAACACGACGCACCAATCTCAATAAATGTCACAAATGATCAGCCGGTTTGTCACCTGTTAAGCACCAAAAAAAGCTGCCAGATGCAACTAACCGTTTCAAAGTTATGACACTTTACAGTGAAGCGATGAGAAAAATGCCGAATAGCTTTTCCCCAAACGGATATTTATAAATGATTAAAATACATTTATACGCTTTTCATATAAAATTAAAATTTTTAATTTTGATGAAAGGTTTTTATACAATTTTTTGTATAAAAGTTTTTTGAAAGTTTTAGAAAACTTTCATACAATAAAGTAGTATAAATGTTGTAAACAAAATTTGGTGTAGATCGGTATGAACGTGTTCTATTATGGAATAAATTTTATAACAAAAATTTTTTTAGCGTGTTATTCGTATAAATAAAATTAAAAATTGCCAAGACTTATCCAACAACCTTGGAGAAATCCACAAAGGAGATAGGCTTTGTCCCACCGAGCTAGTGGGACAAAGCCGACTCTCTATACAAGGTCCTTCTGCGCAGCGGCTATCGGCCGACCAGGCAGGGTTTTGTCCCTAAAGATTTTTTCTCTGGAAATTTCCTATCTCTACCAAAAAATAATACTGAGAAAACTGCGAGTCGTTGATCTCGCAATTATCTATTAAATGAAAGCAAAAACGATCGAATTGAAAGTATGAATCAATACATCCATAAACACTATTAAGTATACATATATATATATGTATGTATGTATGTATGTATGTATGTATGTATGTATGTATGTATGTATGTATGTATGTATGTATGTATGTATGTATGTATGTATGTATGTATGTATGTATGTATGTATGTATGTATGTATGTATGTATGTATGTAAGTAAGTAAGTAAGTAAGTAAGTAAGTAAGTAAGTAAGTAAGTATGTATGTATGTATGTATGTATGTATGTATGTATGTATGTATGTATGTATGTATGTATGTATGTATGTATGTATGTATGTATGTATGTATGTATGTATGTATGTATGTATGTATGTATGTATGTATGTATGTATGTATGTATGTATGTATGTATGTATGTATGTATGTATGTATGTATGTATGTATGTATGTATGTATGTATGTATGTATGTATGTATGTATGTATGTATGTATGTATGTATGTATGTATGTATGTATGTATGTATGTATGTATGTATGTATGTATGTATGTATGTATGTATGTATGTATGTATGTATGTACGTATGTATGTATGTATGTATGTATGTATGTATGTATGTCTGGATATGCATTCAAATGTACGCACCTACTTATATCGCAATTATATATTCATCGCAGATACGCTGGCACATGAATCCTACACGCAATATGAATATTTTCTCTCGCAAAGTCATTACTCAAAGCATGCCCGTTAACGTGATAAAAGTATACGGATAAATGTAGCGTTAAATGAAAAAGAAATTCCACGGTTTAATCGGTTAAAATGTAAACAACCTGATGAAAATAAATAAAAATGGAAAAGTTTCGATCAAGGCGAAAAGTGCGTTTCATTAATGAAATATGCTTTCTGTAATTCAGGAAAAATAATGAGATTTTTTTAATAGCTATGCGATATTATTAATGTAATATTGATGAAATTATTGATGATATAAAATTTCGCTTTTGCTTCCAAAAGTGAAATTTCACCTTTTTTAGTATCTTATTAAAAAATTATTTTATATTTTAGGTGTAAAATTATGTGAAGATCAATTTATTCAGCAATTCCTTCGTCAGCTCATCTGCATATGATTTTAATTTATTTAAAAAACTATGCTCAGTTAATTTTTTTAAGTTAACCATTATGAACCGTTATGCAATATAAGAAATTGTTTTATTAAGAATTTGATATTAAAAAATGACTCACTAAAAGCTTACCTTATAAATTTGTATCTCTTGCAGCACAATATCTGACTCCTTGAGTACTCGTTCGACCTCATCGTATACTTCACGTTCGGTTTCGGTTGGAGCAGCGTTCTCGAAATCTAAGAAGACGTCATACGACTTGGCAGTACAACAGTTTGAATCGTCGCGCGCCAAAAGACTTAATAATTTACCCATTATTGTTGTAATTTTATAAATTTTTTCGATTTTTTATAGCTTGGTCTTTTTTTTATTTATAGATAATATTTATCGGTTATAAATTTATATAGTTTTGCTGTTTGTGAATTACTAAAACGGAAAACGAAACCTATTTATTCATTATTTTTAATTTAATAATTTTTAATATGTATATTTTAATTATTTACTATCATGCATTTGGATAGATTTCTACACAAAAACAACAATCATACAGTTTACTCGTCAGTTTTGAAGGAACAAACAAATTTTGACACTTTCTAAATGTCTACAATTTCCACATTTTATTAAACGAGTAGAAATGTTTTGTTTTGAACTTGTTTTGGCCGAAACCCAATCAATCCAGCAACAGCAACGATTAGTTGATTACGTGTAGTTCTCTTGAGAGGCGCCAAACGAGTTTTTCACTTTGCTGCCTTGAAATCTGTCAAGACAGTGTTGCCAAATGGAAAAAAAAAGTAGCAAATTAGTGATTAAATAATAAAATTACCCAAAAATTCAGTTGGTTAATAATTCAACACAATTCAAGAACGCATAAATAATAGACCCCAAACCGATTTTTGAAACGGCGAATTTGCAGTGTCCTATCGCGAGCTTTGAAAGCCATCAGCTTAAACATAATTAATTCAGTCACATCCACCATTTTTTTAATATTTTAATTACATATATTTTTGTAATTTGGTTGAAATGTAATTTTGTTTTGGAATGCAGATAATATAGAATGCAGATACTGAAAAAAACTAATATAAATATGCTTTTTCCTAAAAAAAATTTCTATTTTTCAAGTTCTTTTATGGCCCTCACGTTCTCATGTTTACTTCTTTCGCCCGAATTGCCACAAAACTCCATTTGTAAATTTCCATTTACAACCGTGTATCTCTGTTTCGAGTAGAAACAAGGAAACAGCTGTTTTTCAATACGTCAGTTTTCTGCTCATTGGGCGCAATACTCTCAGCGAGTATTTTGCCGTTGCTGGATTGATTGGGTTTCGGCCATTAAAATTTTCTATATTAACATTCGTTATAAAAACTAGCGAGCTAGAGTTTTTTGCACGTTTCTCGGCATAAAAACAAATTGTGATCAATTTCAACTAGCAAATAAATACAAGAGATTGGCAGACATTCCGAACTGCACGGAGTTACGTTTGCATTTGGTTTTAAGATTTATTGGATTGGCTTGACCATCATCGCTGCAGAAGGCAATGAAATGGAACATTTTATGAATTGAGGTATGAACTGATTAGGATAAAATATTTGTAAAATTGAAATAATATTTTTAATAGTTTCTGCAGAAGTCCAGAGACCCAGCAGACAGGATTGGAGAATTTTGAAGACATTAACCCTTCTCAGCTGGATGCATGCAGCATGCAGGGTCCATTTAGTATTTATTACCACGGTATATAGTGTTTAAGAAAAAACTGTTAAAAGACGACAGAAACTCTGTGGGGTGGTGATAGACAATTGAATGGATTCCACTGAAACAGTCGATAAAAAGTAAAAGCAGAGATAAAAAACTTACTCCAACTTGCCGAGATTCCTACACTTCAAGCAAAAACAACGTTCATACATACATACATAGATAAAAAAGGGACGCTGATAAACACTGCAGGGCAAAAATTGTGTAAACAAATTCATCAGTGGAAATAAGGTTTTTGTTACTTATTTATTTTTATTCACGTACAATACTTCAGAAAAACTTGTACTTCTTCAACTTCTATTTAAAATTGATTACATATTTATTATTTTATAGCATTTGATTATGTAGTGTATTTAAATAATCGTACATACTTCCTCCTCTCAGAAAGCACACTCATTTATTTCTTTTTTATAAACCTTATTGGAATTCTGCGATTTCCAATAGAATGAAATAATTGTATTGTTGTACTGCTTATCAATTTCTTTCTGTGAAGCACTCGCACAATATAAAACCTAGCACAAAGATCCGTTCTGACCGTCCCATTCAAGTCGAATTGCTATTTATTGGCAAACTAGATAAGATTATATCACTTTTGAATTAATTTATTATAAGATTTCGGTTACCCGAAAATCTTTTATGACAATTTTCGCATTTAAAAACCCTTCGCACGCAACCAACAACAAGCTACGCAAACACATCCGACGACACCTGGAAATGAACTAAAGTAATCGCGGAATTTTTTCCTCCTCCAGTCATTGGAAAACTATACGGGAGACTAGAAAATTTAGCTTGAGAAGAAGAAGCGATCAGTATAGCCACATTTTAAAATTTTGAGGCTATTGAAATATTCACACATAATATCCCACTCTTTACAAACGTGTAATTTTTTGCGAAGAATTTTTTGCAAATGTTAACAAAGAAAGCATATCTTCTTTTGATTCGCAAAAATTTACTTTTCTCCTTTCCTTTTCAATCTCCTTTTCTATACTTCAGTTTAATAATAATTATAACTACATCTTATATTATTATTGTTAAGTAAAAATAATAATTAAAGAACAAACAACAATACAGTAACAACAATAACAATTGCAACAATAGCAATAACAAGTAACAACAATAACTTAAGAATAACAAGGACAACAATAACAAGTAACAATAATAATTTCATACATAAATTTCATACATAATTTTCAGTTTTTTAGTAATTTGCGGGAAACTTAATTCTATACACACGAAACCTAATTTTATACACGCCAAAAGCTCAAAACACTTTGAACACATACCGATTGCAGTGATTTCTAACGAATGCTTCAACTTCAAATTTACGTTTTAATATCGGTCATCTCATCAAGTGTCAAGTGTTTCCATATAAAACTAGTATTATTTTTGGTTTTGCTGGGTTTCATCCTCTGCTGTTTTTGTTATATGCAGAACCAATGTTTTGTTTTGTTTGTTTATTTGGATAGAATATTTTTATGTACAATATTTATCTCTTTATACCATATTAACTATAGAAAGAGACAAGGCTATAGAGTCTAGTATTTCGATCTTCGAAACAGGTTTTGCTGCGAAAACCAGTTCTGCACTAAACTAAAACGAAATCGTTTTATGGAAACACCATATTATATAGTAAGATTTGATTTGCGTTTAGTGTGTTCGCGGCATTGATACCAAATGAAGGACATCAAACTCACAGCCAAAACACATTGCGACAGCGGCAGCAACAGCAAACAGAAATTATATAGAGGCTTATGGGTGCTGCCGCTGCCCTGAAAAATAGATTCTATTACGGCAGCAAGCAAAACTCTCTTTTTTCCACTCTCTTTTTCACTCAGTGTTGCCAATTTTCACTGAAAATCCGACAAATTGTATTGAAATATATACGGAGAGTAAGCTCTCTTTCAAGACGAGAGAATGGGATACAGAATACAAAAACAAATAGCCGACTTGCTGTCGCTGCTCTAATGTACTTTGCTGAGCAGCGAGAGAGAGTTGCTGTTGCTGTTGCTGCCGCTGCCGCAATGTGTTTTGGCTGTCACTATTATTTTTATAATTTTTCTCTCATACATCACAATTCATAAAACTTTGCAACGATAAATAAGGTGCAAGCAACTGCTCGTTTGATATAAACGAGTTTGTTTTTTCCAAAAAATATTTATATTAATTGGAAATATTGTAAGTTTTTAATGTGGCAGCTCTGTCGTCGTCTTCAATATTGCTGTCATTATGACATTCCCTTTATATGCCGATTACGTTGGCCTCGTTTTTGCCCTTTTCTCACATTTTGTAGAAAGGGTTCAGAAAATTACGGTGAGAAAGGACTATTTGGATTGGATAAACTATTTGTATTATATCTTAAGTAAACAATCAGAAAAAATGGAGCAGTCAATTGAAATAAACTTGAGTGAAATACAAAAGGAAATATTCGAGAAAATAGTCAAAAATAAAACTGATGAATTCATGCAGCTGGTAACGCAGCTGAAAGGCGGCGTGAATTTCGTGGACGAAAATGGAATGACACCACTGCAGCATGCCAGCTGCCTGGGTAATCTGGCAGCAGTGAAGATACTCATGGACATGGTGAGTATTTCATTTAAGACAACACGTGCTTATTGAGCGCAACAGCTAACGACGCTTTTCTTTTCTGCAGGGAGCCGATGTCAACTACAGTCAGAATGGTGCCAACTACACACCGTTACACTTTGCAGCACTCTCGGGCAACACAGAGATTTGTAGAATTTTACTGGACGCCGGGATTAATCCCAACGCTATCAATTCAGTTTCGCGCACTGCTTCTCAAATGGCTGCCTTCGTGGGTAATCATGCTTGTGTGGAGACCATTAATAATTATGTGCCTCGCGCACAGCTCGAGTACTATACAGAGTTGCAAGGTCAACAGACCGAGCCATATCTTCCTCCCACCTTGCTCGATAGCGTCCACAACTTCGTCAGTGCGGTTAGTCTACATCCGGTGCGCATAGCGCTTAATTTACAAGCGTTGAACCTATTGAAACATTTGGGAAAGCTGCGTAAGTTGTTGGAGTTGATGTGCGAAAAGGAGATGAAAAAGTCGTATGATGTCAATGAGTTGATGGCTTTTAAGTTCCACTATCTGCGTTGGATTATATCAGAGCTGATGCGTTGCGAAGAGCAATGCAAAGCACAGCGTAAAGACAAAAATGTCGATGGAGCTGAAGCGAGCAAACACGATTTCGTGGAATTGTTTATAAAGCGTGTACTAAAGGAGAATAAAATCGGCCAATTGGACTATGTAGAGTATACGATCCGTGAATGCGTTCGTGAGTTTCCCTTCAGAGAGTGCACAATCTTTCGACAAGTGGTTTCACAATTAGCTGCTAAGGAAGCGCTGCCGGCTCTGGGTGTGATACGCACCGCCATAAATGGGCAACGCGGCTTTATGGTAAGATTAGATTGGATTTAATTCTTTAAAAATTGACAATTTCATAGTTTGATGTCGTTTTCTTCACCCCAGTACGAATCGTCCTTCTGTAGTACATGCGGTAATGAAAAACCAGATAAGAAATGCTCAAAGTGCAAGGCTGTGCAGTATTGCGACCGCGAGTGCCAACGTTTGCACTGGTTCGTGCATAAGAAGACGTGTGCACGTCCAACATCGAATACAAATACAGCTGCCGCCAAAGGACCCATCGATGCCAATGAAATACAAGCGGAGTTGGCGAAATTAACTGCAAGTTAGACAAATGCAAACTGCATGCAAAGAAAAGAGATTGACGCCATTTAGTGTCTGGTTGGAGCTTTTTAACTGACGTTTAAATAATTTTCTAGTTCTTATTTTCTAAATTCATACATACATACATATACATATGCAACATCTGCAGCAAAACGGTACAAACGTTTTCTTCATTCAAGAGACCCTAATTATACATCCCGTTCTCCCACTATTGAAAGAATTGTTTCATGCGTACCTTCTTTTTTACTATATAGCATTGCAAAAAATAACAGTGTAACATATTAACACAAAAGTAATAAAAATAGACTAGTTAAATGACATGTGAATACCATAAAATTAGATGGAGTTGCTTTTTATTTCTCTTATTATCCGTCGGATCAATCGAGTGCGAATATATGAAAAAGAGCCGAAGTGCAGTTGAGCGCCTATAACGCAGGTTCCATATATGTATAAGTGGTTTGTATAACAGGTCGAAAATAATAAAATTAGATATTGTAACCCCTACGGCACGTATTTTTGTAACACGAATCATGTCTGCCACGTCATAGGAAGTATCTTTTATAAAAAATGTCCATCATCAAGCTAGCACCGGATGACCGACTATTGATATATTTTCATTATGACTATACGTCATCCTGATCAGACAAAACATATAAGGCAAAAACAAAATTTTCCTTTTTCCGCTTGGCCCTACGTAAGAATAATAAGAGCAAGAAGAGCAGATTTTAACAACACAAAAATAACTGCCCGACGTAAAATGTCAAAAATACATTAATGGCAGAGCAAACTGTCAATTTTCAATTTCCCCTAAAAGTGGTATGTTTACAGATTTCCATTACGAAAATTATTGCAAAAGAGATTCCAACACTTTACAGCCCTGAACTAGTGAAGACCACGAGCTCGTTGGTGTTTATTTTCGTTGCTGGTAACCAGCAAACGAATTAACCATTCGTATTCGTTAAGGTTCATATATTTGCTAGTTTGTTCAGTTGAGTTAAGTTTCTCAAAATAGTCCGTACTTAAACCCGCTTAAATTCACGAAACAGTGTCGATACAATATTTTTTTCGTACTAACCAATTCCTTAAAACACGTTACCATAATAAATTTTCAAGGCAATAAATGTTTGATTATAACCGAATTCTATAATTTTTTAAATGATCAAAAGAAATGGACAATAAGAGAACCGGATCAATTAACCTTTTAAAATGTAAATTCGTTTAGGCCTATATAAGGGTTAAAATAGTGAACTGATAAGTCACGGTGTGGCGCCATTCTCAATCTTTCAACTCGTTTCTTTTGGCCACACCGAACAGCAGCAGCGGAACCAGCGGGTACTTCACAAGTTTTTCTTATCAATTGAATTATCGGGAGCATATACTGACAGGTTTTGTTGGCTGCCCATGCATACCCAGGTTTCCTTCGCTCCAGCGCCACTCCAACGAATTACAACAACGCATAGCATTTAAACCACATTTTTTTTTCTTGGCCTCGAAATGAGCGTGAATCGTGGTCGCTTCATTGTCACTGATGCTGTTAATGTTGTCGTTGTTGTTGTTGTTGTTCAGATTGCGGTGTTGCTGTCCATTACGAAGTAGTACAAATATTTTCACTCTCTCCTTTCAACCTCCTTGAGTCTTTATTTGCTCTCTACAGATTTTTGAGTTATCCGTTATCTTCTGTGAGTCTGTCTTCTCTTCCTGGACATTTTTATTATCACTTCAAATGCGCGACAAATGTGTTTGTCGGTTACCAAAAAGAAAAAAGTCGAAACCACGAAGCGCGCCATCACCATTAT
The DNA here is from genome assembly GCA_949752815.1 of Conops quadrifasciatus. Classification (NCBI taxonomy): domain Eukaryota; kingdom Metazoa; phylum Arthropoda; class Insecta; order Diptera; family Conopidae; genus Conops; species Conops quadrifasciatus. The sequence goes on along the minus strand of OX457079.1, from coordinate 26,182,743 downwards.
GCCTCGGAAAAACGCCACACGGCGGCGGGCTACTTCAAAGCCATCGAAGCCGTCAAATTGTTGCTCATAATGGATCTCTTATCGACCAAATTGTTTTAACTACTGGACTTTGTTTGGAACAAAGCAATCTGATTGCTTACGTTTTCAGCGTGTTTGCGCCCTGCTTTATTGTTGGCTAATTTGTTTTTATTGGGCATAAATACGTATTATATACATAAATGTATGTACGACTATGACCTTAAGTTATTGTTGTTGTTAGACGATACGACACATGTGGGTTCTCATGAATGTTGAAGTTATGTTTACATAGCGACATAAAAGATGGCGCAACCCGTTACATAAAGAGAGTTCATGAGTATAAACAATACTCTTTGTTAATAGATTAATCTTAGCCGGACCGGCTAAGAGAATGCTCCAATGGCGTAACTTATGCTGGTAGCTGATTGCGCTATGGAAAGAAAATGACACTGATGGGAAGTGTTGTCGTTTTAAAGTGATCGATACGATAGAGAAATTATTTACCCAATGCAAAATATTTATCTCACTAACTTTATGGCTTAATTGTTGTTGTTATCGTCAAATTCTTACTTTTATTTTTCATACGTTTCTCTTTCGCTTTCATTGCGGTTAACTTTTAACACGCCTTGAGCAATGAAACTTGTCTAAAGTGATGGTTAAAGATCTTCAATTTCTCTGTACGATCACTTTTCTAAAATAAAAAAGCGAAGAAAACAAGAAATGAATGAATATATGCAGCACCATCATCTCTATGTTGTTTGAAAACAGTTTTGTTGTCATTGAAATACGATCTTGCATGGCGTCAGTAGCCCCGTCAGTGAGAACCCATATAACAAGGATCATGACCACTTGTCACAATTGACACGATCCCAACAAAACCAGAGGCAGGAACACAATCAATTAGTGATTGTCAGACGGTTGACTGGCGTCAAATGATCAGGCGATGCTAATAAGCCATATGATATGCATACTGAAGACGACGACGACGATGATGATGGTGATTATGAAAAGGCTGGTCTCAACAAGAAAAACACAGCAAGTGGTCGGTCGATCGGTCGGTCGGTTGGTCGGTCATTAGGTCGATCAACAGGCAGATTCTTTGGCATGATCCTTAGGATTGATTTTATCGAAGTGACTGGACATTGTTTTAAAGAATGTTTTTCAAGAAGGCAAGCTAAAATTAAGAGGCGTTAACGCAAGCATGATTTTTTTGGGATTTGAGTTTTTTTTAGAAAAACGAAATTGTTTCATTAATTCCATTCTATATGGGTCATATTGATTACATGAAAGGAACTGATGGTTGCAAGTTTTAAGTGTTTTAGAAGGATAACAATCTCCCTCTCTCTCTTACTGGAGATCATGTAAAGCTCTCCATGTGTAGAACACACGGCTGTTCATTGTCGTCGTTTCGATTGTTATAGCTGTTCATTGGCGCCGTTTCGATTGTTATAGCAGCTCTCTTAAACGCACGATCACAACACGATCAGCACGATGGAAGCTCTTAAAATGCATAAAGTCAATCAATGTTGCCAAAACAAATATAAAATTAAAGCAATGATTAATGAACAAACAATGAAAAGAGCAAAATTAATGATCTCAACGCTCTGTGATTTTATTAATGATCGTGTCTATGTAGAAGACGAACTTAACGTAACATTTGGTGCAAGTAACGATCGATCGCCGATAAAATAAAATACAATTCTTTATATTGCCACCAACCGAAATGAAAATTTAAAAGATAGTCTAATAATTATTTTAGAACGATTAATATTTGAAAAGCTTTTTCACCACAAGAGATTTTATTTTGAACTGTACGCTTATTTTTGAATTGTCTACATTCAACTGTAATTGTGATGTCATTTGACGAGTAAAAAACAAGAGGTTTTCAGATATGGATCGAACTGAAATTGTGGAAATTCATTACAAAGACACAATTGGTAAAATTCGTACGGCTTTTGCTCGCCATGAAGCGCCTGCTCGCGCAGCTTTAGTGAATCTTTCATGCTTTTTAAACAACTTACTGCTTAACACAAAGCAGTTTGCACCGCATTTTACATAAAGATAAAGATCTAGGCCAACATGTTTCTCAATAAGAAGCTGAAGTTGACAAAAGCACTGAACTCCGCACAACGCCGTAATTTCGTTGTTGACACCGCTTATTGAAGGGAACACCCTGTATTTACTAATGATTCTTCCATGAATTCTTTATTGGCTCAGCCCAACTTGCAGGTTCCCATTCTCATCGCACTTTATAACGGACACTAAGAGTTTAGATTTTTATTACTATATAATTATGCAAATTTTACGAAGATCATTTCCAAAAAACAAAAAATAAATTTTGGGGCGATTTCAAAAAGTTGTAGGAGTGAGTTCACTGCGCACACTCTGAACTGAATCTCTTTGTTGGTGATGATGTTCGTCAAACCGTCATCATCAAAATCAACTGGTCTCAACTGGTGGTGATTGTTCGAAAGTGTGAAAATTTCAGGTAGACGCACGGATAGATCAAATCATACGATTATCGTAATAAACCTGGCCGTTCCTACGAACCATTTATTGTTGGCATGGGAAAATGTTGTCAACACTTGATATCATTTATAATAACTGGGCAGAGTGAGAGAGAGAGAGAGAGAGACTATTTTGAGACTGGCGCCACCGAAATCTTTTGAAGAGTTTGCTTTCTTAACGAACAACGCAGCGCTGGTTAGGTGCAGCGATCTTGAGCGGGAAAAGCGGCAGTGATCAGTGTGACCAGCCCAGAGAGTTTGTGTGAAACTAAAAACAGACACTTTTTGATATACACGCATATAATTTGGTAACAGCATCAAGATAAAAATTTCCTGCTGTGTTGAAGGCCATAAATACCGATGACGATGCCGCTTCTTCAACACAAAGAAGTCGAAACAAATTGAATTGAAAAGAGAAGAAAATTAAGAAAGAAAGAAAGAAAACAAAGAGGACCGACAAAAGGATGAGCGTTATGAAACGTGTTGCAGAACAAGAAAGATTGCAGATCATTATCAAAATCCTTCGTTGGGCAGGATTGAAAACGTCTTCATACAATAGTACGATAACTCTGATGATCGATTAGTTTTATTTAAATCTTTTCTTTTTATTATTCTCGTATTAATCTATGATAATCTTGTTGATGTCACTTGTAATGATAATGATGAAACATTTTTGGGTTAAAAGTTGTATAAAATTAAGCATTATATTTGAGCAAATCAGGTCTCGCCTCAGAATATCTTCTGGTACTCCGTAGTTCGGAATTTGCAAAACAGAGTAAACGGAAAGGGGAAGGAAAAGAGAAAGAGAAAAAAGTATGAATTCTTTGTTACCGCTTCTTCAGCGCTCGTTTTATTATTAAGATTTAACGAATTTTGAATTATTTTAATTTTTAAACGCTTTTGATTTTGTTTTAATTTTAATAAATGACACTAAAAACTGAACTCGATTTTAATTTATTGCCCATAATTTATGAATAAAGGATTATCCATTTCGAGTTACGGAAAGTGAAGCCCTGTCGTTTGGCAGCTGTCAAATGTCAGTGTCATTTGATTAATTAAAGGTTTGCTATTTACAATGTGGATCGTTTTACCATCGAACAATGCGCTAACTTTGTTAAAGCATTATACACGAATGCTGATTCTGCTGTGGCTGCATTTCAAGCTTTATGACAAGATTACGGTCGCCGTAATCATCCTACTGAACGTACAATTTCAAACGTAGTGAAGAAATTCGAAGAAACTGGTTTGGTTACAGACATTGTTAGGCCTGTGCATCATCGTTTCGCAAGCTCGATCGAAAACATTGCCGCTGTGAGCCGTGATGTTGGGGACGACCCAAATTTATCAATTCCACGGCGCGCTCGGCAATTGGGCAATGTTAAAGACTTCTTGTGGCCTGCACTTCAAGGTGTTGATCTGGACGATATGCGGTTCCAGCAGGATGGCGTTACAAGCCAAATGTAGTTACAGATGCAGGTCTCAAATTTACATGTATACATACTTTATTTCTTTATATAAAAAAATTGAATTTGTTTTATGATGACTTCGTTTCTCCAAGCTTACATTTGAATTGAATTTTTATAATCAAAAATATTTTATATTCATAAATTGAAAACTCAAAGAAAAATTAATTTAAACAATTTTAAAGTAAAGAAATTTCAAGTGTTTTTAAAAAAATTGAATTTGTTTTATGATGACTTCGTTTCTCCAAGTTTACATTTGAATTGAATTTTTTATAATCAAAAATATTTTATATACATAAATTGAAAACTCAAAGAAAAATTAATTTAAACAATAATTTTAAAGTAAAGAAATTTTAAGTGTTTTAAAATAAAGTGCCTACATATATACATATATATATGTAGAAGATCACTACACCAAACAACACGGCCGGTTTTGGCTTTACTGCGCGCGAAATTTTCAGGACGCGTCATTTGGCGATCCTAATTGACCACCAAGATCCAGTGCGATCTGACGGCTTTGTATTTCTTCTTGTGGGGCTACGAGAAAGACCGTATTTATGCGAACAATCCCTGAACTTTGGAGCATTTAAAGAATGACAGACGTCAAGTTATGGCCGAATTATTGCCCGCTCTTGTGTCAAAAAGTCATCGAAAATTACTTTAAAAGCATTGAGGCCTGCAAAAGATCCCGTGGAGGACATTTGAACGGTATTGTTTTTCGCGCATAATACCAAAGTCCAAGCATCATATTGAAATAAAAATTTTATCGACATCTGAATATTTAGTGTGCTTTATTTAACTTCACTTTCTGAAAGAGAAAGTAGATACCCTGTCCTGCTCTATTTTAATAAATACATAATATTATAATTAAAAATTAATTAAATTAAAAAAAAGAAAATTTTACAGTCTACTATACATAAAATGTTAAAATTCTTAAGTTTTCTGGTTCGAATTGATTTTTTTCTTAATCTCTTTACCACTAATTTTTTTGTGGTTTTTCTTTTTGTCTCTCGCTCTCTCTCTGTCTGTCTCAAACAAGTCAAATGTCTTCCTTTACAAGTCTTTCCTCAGAATCTTCTAAAATTTTTGCTTTTTGTACATATTAATTCTTATTTATTTTGATTTTCGTATTATAATCTATCAATTGCCGATATCTTAGACTTAACGTTTCTTAATGAAGTAAATAAGTAAAAGGTTTTAACTTTTAAAACGAAAGGCAATTTTGGCAACTATCTTAACTTCTCTTTCTTTCGGAACAAAATCATCATTTAAAACACACTTTTAACATTAAGGGCCGGTTGTTCCATCTCCGTGTAAAGTAGTGTGTAAATTTATCCGACGTGTAAATGTCTACACGCGTTGTTCTACCTCCGTGTAAAAGTAATCTGCCGGATAACTATAAACAACACGACAGATAAGTTACACGGTGGTTGGACCAACGTGTAGCGAGCTTACACGGCAATAAATGTTTAATGACGTTTGTGTAGAGGACGCGGTTCATGTTATTGACAAATGAAATATACGTGCTGGGTGCCCGAACTTTTTCATTGAGAAAATATTTTTGAAATGAACTACGAGGTTAATATATTTGACAGCTATTTTAAGGTTTCATATTTTTCCTTTAAGACTTTACTGCTCCTAGGTATATCTCCTCCCTCGGACTCTTCGGACTTTGAATAAAAAAAAAATCAATCAAATCGCATGAAAACAGTCGACTGAAGTTTCACCGGAAATTAATATACAGATAAATATACAGATTAAAATACAGATAAAGCGATATTTACACGGAGATGGAACAACCGGCCCTAAATCATTAAAAGCACACTAATCTTCATTACTCTTAAAAATATTATTCTTTAAATTTCTCTTTTTTTTGTGTATTGTAAACTCTTTGGCACTGTTTCCATTAGTGTCGCATTACCCCTAATGCTGTAAACACAATCACAGCAGCGAGAAGCAACTTCAAGTTAGGGCTGCAAGAAATAGCGTATCGTTAAACCAAATGGCAGAGCAGCATCTTCTGGCAGCAAAAAATTGCATATGAGAAAGTCAAATTTAAAAATTTCGTTTGTTTACAAACAGCTGTGTAAAACAACAAAAATGCGTTTTGCTGCTGTCAAAATTCGAATTAGCTCGACAGCAAATTGAAGATTCAGCAGCAAGGGCAGCAAAATGGAAATCAAACTTTTTTCTCGATCTCCATAAGAGCCCCTGTAATTTTGACAGTTGAGAAATGAAATTGCTTCTCGCTGCTGTGATTGTGTTTAATGCTTAAGCGTTAAAGATTGTTGACGCTTGCCAGCAGGACACGCAAAACTAAACAAATAAGAACACATTTCAACGCTTAAGGGTACTTCGATACTAATATAAACTTGCCTTCACTTTTCCACTCTTATAATTATATCCTCTTTAATAGTTACAATACTTCTCTTCTCTTGTAAACCTCTCTTTCACATCAGGTATTCTGCCTACACCGTGGATCTTAAGCTGCAAACCCAATGGCTGGATCCGTGACGCGACCCAAGTTACCCTCATTTACGCTCTTCATAAGAGCGACTGTTGCAAGAGCTCTGTTTCTTTGTTTTTACTCAAAACAGAGAACCACGGTTGTTATTTTAATTAAATTTTTGTGGCATATGGGTGAAAAAAGGGCGAAAAATTATTATAAGGACGTGAGTGAGGCAGAAGTTGAAAAGTAGAAATTTAAAATAAAAACTTCACAAATATCAATTCTTTCAAGTAAAAAGCATGCTTATACTAGTTTATGTCTAGTTATCCGTTATCCGTTAAATCATTAAACTGAAATTTATTAGTTTTTTATTAAATAATTATAAATCCTCTTTTATCTGCTTTTTGTGAACTAAAATTAAAAAGGATTTTGGAACAAGTTAGTAATAGGTGCCTTTTTTTTAAAGGCTTTTTACTCACTCTCTCTTTCTCTTATAATTAGCTGCTAAGTAGGGCTGTAAAGTATATTGTTCAAATTCCCCGATTTCCCTAAAACAACTACCAAAATTTCAATTTAATTCCCCAGAAGAAAATTACTTATGATTGTGTATTTCTTTTTAATTTATTCAGTTAAGTATCGTAAATAAGTAAAAATTTAAAAAATAAAAAATCAAAGAAAAATTAAATAAATAAAGGAACATTTAAAAACGAACCTTTTTAAGTAGTTTCAAATTTTAGAACTTAATTTTATTACAACAAAGAAAATATTAATACAATTTTCATTTGTTTAGCTTTAACGAGATAAACTCGTAAAAGCAAAGGCCTTTGTCATACCAAATAAAATTCATTAGATGTAGACGTAAATCGTAGTTTACTAACTTATTTTATATGGTCATACATAGATTGAGAGAACTTTTTTAAGTATGCTCTCTAATTTCTAAATTGTAAGATTTTTATTTTTAAATACAAAGGCGCATATTTACAGTCCCAAGACAAAGTACACTAGTTAGAGTATGCTCTAATTTTAAAGTATACTTTTAATTGCTTGCTATTTATAGTCATAAATAAAGTAGAATGCACTTTAAAGGGAAATTTAACAAAATAAATATTATTATAGTTTACTCTGTAAAGCAATTTTTCATCATTTTCTTACAGCTGAATTCAAATTGAATTGTGAACATGGTAAAAATTATGAATTTCAAAAATAATTTTAAACAACACATAGCTTATACGAACAACCTACTGCTTAAAATCAGCTTTCACCCATTTTAAAGTTAAAGTCGACTTCAACAGATAAAGTGAATAAAGTCGACTTTAAATCGACTATAAATAAGATCAAGTAGACTTTTCGTTAAAGTACACTCTTTCTACACTAAATTGCACTTTAAATTTGAGTATAAATATGCGCCAATATGTTTTTAGTTTGAATGGATTCTCCTCTTTCAATAGAATCCGTTTTGCTTGTTCGTTGAACAAGTTTTGAAAAATGAAAAATTTAATACTTGTTATAATTGCATGGTTTTCAATATTTACAACTTTCGCTTTTTACAATTTCGTTAGGTACTATTAAATTCCCCAAAATTATCGTTAATTCCCCTTTTCCCCAGAGGGTAATAAATACCCCGCAATTTGGCCATTTGGGGTATTCCCCACGACTTGGCAGCCCTGCGGCTATCAGTTTATTTCTACAAACTCTCATGCACTATTATTAATCTCATTTTGTTGTTGTTGTTTTCCTCTTTTTACTTGTTTTACATTTGTTGATTGTTTTTGTTTCGTTTTCTTTTGGTTTTTTGGTTTGTAAGTAATCTCCATTTTGTAAATGTTATTTGTAGTGGCGATCTTGGCGCGTTGTTCTGTTGATTTTCGACACCATACATTTTAGATGAGATTATTCTGCTCACACACTCTCACTCTCTCTCTCTCACTTTGCTATCTCTTGGTGGCTTCTTATAGCTCCTCCCACTGCTCTTTGTTTTTGTTTTTTGTATTTGTTTGGGCTCGGTGTGACTTTTTCTAATATTTTTTTTTGTATTTATTTTTTATTTCTTCTTCTTGGTAAACTTTGAGTTGTTGCTAGTAAAAATACAAACATACGAGTAAATATGTCAGTAATCGTTACTCGTTAGTAGTTTGTGTACGAGTATTTTAATAATTTAGAAGTGCGATTTTCCACGGGCCTTCTTCAGCTAGGTCTGGGCGAGTTTTGAATGAATGTGTGCGGTGTGGCATGTATGTACACATAATACGACAAGAGGAGGTAATATTAGCAGTTGTTGTTGCAGTATTGTTGTTTTGATTGTTAATGCAGTTGATTTTCTTATGCTGGTATTTATTCTTCTTTTGCTCATGATTTGTAAATCGCAATTGAGTTGGTTGAAATAATGACGGCTGCGCACCACCGGTCGTCGTTTTTCGATTGCGGCCTTCTCTTCCGTTCGGATTTTTTTCTCGTTTTATTTTGGATTCCGATTTGGTTTTTGGTTTTAGCTATTTGTTATTGTTTGTTTTTCCTTCTTCTTTTTTTGTTTAATGACCAAAAATGTCGGTAGATTCAGAAACGTAGAGTTGTTAACTTTTCTTTTCTTTTGATTTTTGCTCCCTTCCTCTCTTCCTTTTCTGTCCAACAACGTCTATGGTGTGTATAATTAATTCTGATAGAAGGTACTAATCGTGGTGGTACCTCTTTGCAGCCTCATGTAAGAGGAACATGATGAACTTCTCGATTGGGCTTTGTTGGTGCGTTGCTTAATTGTTGACGGACGTGTGTATGTGTGTGTGTGTGTGTGTGGAATGGTTGGTGGTGGTCTTCATCCAATAAAGCAATCAGTTTTGTTGTTGATAGCTGCTGTTGTTGTTGTAGGTTGCATTTTATGCCAACAAATGAACCATAAATTTTGGTGTTAATCTTCGACGAGATGAGATGAAAACTTTTGTATGTTTTTCCAATTGAGATTCCTTTCAATCAATTCCTTTACAAATACAAATACTCGTCGTATTTATGACTATTTATGATGGTAATATTGCTGTTAATAAATACGAGTACATATTAACGCCTTACCGAGCGAAAGTCAAGAATTGGAAAAATAATTCTTTCATGTAAATACTCATACTTCGTGCCATGATGCCATCACGACTTTCAATTAGGTTCGTTTTAGAGAAATACAATACTTAAAAGGCTGATATAAGGCTTTATATGATTCTATAATAACTTTATTGTCCTTTATTTTAGCTTCAGCTCGAATTCAGGGAAAAAGTGTCGATAAGGTTTGTATGAAGGAATGCGCACTTTATGTTTGATAGTTCATGATTGGTATGAAAATATGCACCGCGCACCTCTTTTGAAATAACTCTTAATTGATGAATTAATGATGGATCATTTTAAGGAAATTCGAGAAATTCTTTATTAATTTTTAGTTCTTTTATTTGCTTTATGTATCGGGTTGGGGAAAAAGTATTCGGCGTTTTTTAGTAAAAAGATATAGAATTTTTTTTGTATGACACAAACATTATATTAATCCAAATATTGCCAATTTTTTACAACTACCTTCTGCGATTTTTCGGTTGTAACTATTATTCATTTCTTTTCGAATTCCGTGGTTTTATCTTGAAAAAACTGACACAGCTGCTTTTCGCAGTCCTCTTTTGAGGCCAATTTTTTCCCAGCAAGAGTGTGTTGAAAAGAGCTCGGAACAGATCTGATAATCTGACGGTGCAACTGATGGTCAGGACTATACAATGAATGCATCAAAACTTCCGAAGTTTCTTAGTCTCTTAGTTTTTGACACTTGACAGTGATGCAACAAATATCACAAAGTATTTGTCGAGACACAGAAGCATCAAAAATCGAAAACGTAATCGAGACAAAGTCCAAAAGAGACAATTCTAGTTGTTCTTGAAACGTTCCAAATTTTTGAAACGGCGTCAGATCATTATTAACCTTTTCATGCGCACCGTATCGTACGACAGACGGTCAGGACTAACATTGATTCAAAATTAGGCACGCCCACTGACGGTTCACACCCAGTCTATTGTATTGTATCGACCTGAATACAATCGATCCAAACCTCGATAAAAAACAACTTCTTTAGCAACATAATAATCCTGATCTGAGCGTCTGAGCACTGCCGCCCTGACGTGGTGGCGGCGGCAACACAACATAGTCCACAGACCAGACTGGGTACGGACAGTGGGACGACAGTCGTCCCACTTGTCATCGAGTGGAAACGGGCGAATCTATTAACGGGAAAGAGCCGGCTCTGGAAGCCCTGATATTGTTTAGGTGGTGGAAGAGTATAAGAGCACCCGAGCGCCGACGACGCGTCATTGGTGTTACGCAACAAACCATAAAAGTGACCGCCAGACAAACTCATGAAAGCGACAAACTCATAAATTATGACACTTCTTGAAGTAGGGCGCTTGCTCCTGCTGGTGCGTCGTCTGCTGTTCTTTCTTTTGTTCATTTTATCATGAAGGCGTGTAGCGTAAAATTCCCTTTTTTTGGTTTTTTTTTTGAACAAACGACGCGTCGACGGCGTTTCGGAAATTTCAAGGGTCTGGCGCAAATTTTATGATACGGCCTGAAGCGTGATACTTGTAGCCTGGCGCCTGACGCCAGTCTTTTGATGCTTTGTTTTAGTGATGGACAGTTCGAAAATTCGTGCCTGCAAAAAAAAAACCGGAAAAAAGGCAGAAAAACAAACTAACCGAAAAGTGGAACCATCCACTTAAGAAATTTAAATTAGATAGAGTTTTTCTTTGCTTTTCGGTTTTCATAAGTTTTTTAAAATTGCAAACGGAAGTGAGGCGACGGCACTCCCATCCAGCGTGTATCCGTTTCATAATTCGATTATCCGTCGCCACGGATAAGATGACGAACTGCTACGTGACACTTCGTTAACGTACTTAACGAAGCTGTAAATTAAATTTTTAATTATGTTAATAGTGTTTTTTTAAACGTGAGGAACCTTGAAGAGAAAGGCCTCACACCCACCACCGCTGCCCCCTCGGTGAGAGGGGAAAAGAAAGGAGGGCGTTTTTCAGTCAAGAAGAGCGAGAACCGAAGACGAGAAATAGATTTTTTTATCTATAGACGTAAACGTAACATAGTTTTTTTAGTCGAGACTAAAGAGACAGCATTCTTCAATCGAAAGGAAATACGAGAACGAGACAAAAACTTTTCACTCGTGACAAAAACCGATATTGGCACAGAGTTCTTCAGTCGAAAGGAAATCCGAGAACGAGATAACAATTCTAGTACGAGGCTTTTCCTTTAAAACGTGAATAGAGACGTGAACTTTTCTAGTCGAGACGAAAACAGATAAAAAAAGAACTCTTGAGTCAAAACGCGGTAGTATTTTTCATTGGAGACGAAAACCGAGAATAAAAAAAGGTTTTTTTCTCGAAATCAGAACAAGACGAAGTCCTGCAGTCGAGAAGAGAAACACGAAGGCGACTAACTTTGACACACGAGTCGAGATCTAAGGACGGAGAAGCTTTTCTAATCGAGGTGAGATCCTAGCCCAAATTTAAAAAAAAATCTTGCTTTCGATCTTTTTTGAAAGCTTTTTCAATCGAGATGAGATCCTAGCCCAAATTAAAAAAAATCTTGCTTACGACCTAAAAGATTCGATCTAGACCCGAATCACGATCTAAAATATTCGATCTAGACCCAAGAAATTCGTTTACGATCTAAAATAACAAAATCGCTTCGTCTGATGGTCACTTCTCATGCGTTTCGGTGACGAAATGATCGACGATATTGTAAAAAAAGATCACCTGTACAGCAGCATCGTTGATCATAGCAAAGGCTTTTCAATTTTCCAACTCAACTTTTTATTAAACGATTCTTATCCTATTTGACCCTTTTCATTCGTTAAGATTAAGAGAAAAATTTTGTAAATATTCTCATTAACTACCGACTGCCTTGCGATAAAATCTAAAAAAACGTAACTTTTATAGTTCGAACCTGATGGTAATATCGAACAAGAACCGGGTGCGGTCATACATCATGCCTCGAAATGTCAGCTTCAAGGTACGATCATAAAATGTTCTAAAAAAAAGAAAACGCATCTTGTCACCTGTTTTTTTTTTTGTTCTTAAAACCTCAAAAGCACTAAACAAAAATACATAATTAATTTCAATTAATGACAAAAACAAAAGATGTTTTCTTGATGGAACATTAACATTAACATAAAAAATTATAAAAAAAACAAAACCTCTAAATTTTTATAGCTTTTTCTCCAGGGAATACTTAAATGAGATCGTCGTTACAGAAAACACATTGTTGACCGATGTTGACCACGGATCTTATGCTGCGTTATGAATGCCTTCATAAATTCAGGCATAAAGATTTTTTAGAGGCGATAAATACTGATATTGGCGCCTTCTACCCAACACTAAACGAGTTAAAGAATTCAGATAAAAATCTATCTTTAAAATGTATGTATTACACACGCACACACATATACGTTTTCCGGCGTTTATAAATACGTACGTTTATAATACGATAGGTTCGGTGGTTTAGAAGGTGTGTTAAGGTGATCATTAAAATCGGCATCGTCAGCGGTGGCAACACCAACAGCAAAACAACAACAACACCAGCTGAAACGTATCACAAACCGATAAGTGGAACATGCTTCAAACCACTCAAAAAATATTGTTTGTATTAATGTATAACATTTTTTTATACAAATTTTTGTGTATAAATTTTTAAATAATTGAAAAACCTATGTATAAATTAGCTTTGTATAAATAACACAAGATTTTCTTTGATAAAAAAAAAAATTCTAAATAAATTGGGTATCGAAATTAACCCGAATTAATTCCTGCCTTTTGGGCATTTTCGGAATTTGGCAAAACTTTTTTAAAAGCTGTAAAAGTAAAAAAAAAGAAAAAGGCTTTTTTTGGTAAACAAGTATTTTTTAATAAACTGTTCATTGAAATTATGCCGGAAGTAATTGCGGCATTTATGAGATTTTGAAAAAATATTTTAGAAAGTTTAGTAGAAAACTATAAAGTAAGGCTTTTCTTTGGTAAATAAGAAATAAAAAATAAATTAAACAAATAAATTAAACAAATTAAAAAAAAAATTTTTTTTAATAAAAAGTTAATTGTTTAATTATTAATTAATTATTTTATTATTTGTCTTTAATAATTTGTTTATTGATATTTATCAGATTTTCGGGATCTTTAAAAAAATAATTTAAAAATTAATAGAAAACTTATAATTAAGCTGGCTGTCATGTCAAATACTTTGTCGAGTCTTCGACATTTTCGACATGTCGAATACCTACGGTAGACTACCAAACCAAATACGTAGATTACACAAAATTGTCGAAAACTCTGAAAATTTTACCTATATCATTTAGAATAAGAACAAACGAGCGCTACAAAGATTTTCCGATGAAAAATACATGAATTTCAAATTTCTTTCTGAATCCAGTCATTTCTTTGTGAAAAAATGAAACATTTATCGCTTCCTCTTGTTTCTTTTATTATTTACACTTTGGCTTGCACATTTTGGGTATAAAGAAGCTGGAGAACGTGTATGTCGATAGATTTTATACTTCACGCGAGTTAAAAAAACCATATTTGAATGAGTTATTCTTTAAGTTGTTGAATGTTTAAGAGTTTTCGACAAGGTTGAGGTTTTCGACATATAGAAAAGTACTCTACAGTTTTCGACGTAGACTACATACAAGGTTCAAAAATTCTTTTCGAATACCAACTCTGGTCTCTGGCAAATTAAAAATAAATTCCTAGTAAATTATTCGTCGAATTAATCCCGGGATTTTTGGGATTTTGAAAAATAAAATTTACAAATTATTAGAAACGCACAATGTATTTTCTCTGGTAAATAATAATTGTTTAACAAAAACGTATCCAGTAACAATAAATCGTTATTAAAATTCGAGAAAAATTGAAAATTGGATATACAATATTTCAAGTATACTAACATTTTTTATTATGGGTACGTTCTCGCTACTCTTCGACTAAAACAATACAACGATTTAACGCTTTTTCCCGCACACTTTCTTTGTTTCGTTGTCGAATGCATGATTGATGGTCGTCTCCGGTCGGCTGAGATGATGATGATGATCGCGTTGCGTGAGGCTCGAGTTCTGATAGCTCGAAGAAGTGGGAAGCAGCAGTAGAAGTGGAAGAAGAAGAATAAGAAGCAGCCGCAGGTTAGAGAGTCAGCTTAAATATGATCGGTTGGTCCATCTATTCGGTTAGCATTCATTCGTATTTCTTGATTTAAGGTAATTTTTTGATTTGATGATGAATAAATTATTGTAGAATTAATTTACAGCCAGGAAGTGTATTTTTTTATGTGAGTATAGACGTAGGTTCATTTGTACATATGTATGTACATAGTATGGGAGACAGTCAAAATCCCGAATTACAAAATCCCGAAACGACAAAATCCCGAAAAATTTTAAAATCCCGAAACGACAAAATCCCGATGCGACAAAATCCCGAAACGACAAAATCCCGAAAAATTTTAATACCGAAATGAGAAATCCCGAAAATCACGAAATAAAATTTGAAATTAATGAAAAAATGACATATAAGTCACAATTTTTTCCGAAGCGTAGTACGCGCCTACTTGCCTTTTTTTACAATGGCAGAAAAGCAAAGTTGTAATATCGAGAGAATTTTGTTGTCTGAAGGTTATAATCTACAATATGCAAAAAACTTCACATGACCGTGAGGATTCTGCAGATTGAGGGTTATGATCCCTGCCGCGCCCGAAGGCCGCCAATACGCAGAAAAACTTGTATGCAAAAAACTTCACATGACCGTGAGGATTCTGCTGATTGAGGATTATGATCCCTGCCGCAGCCGAAGGCTGCCAATACGCGAAAAAACCTGTATGCAAAAAACCTCACATTATCGAGAGGGCTCTGCTAAAATTTTTTTAATAATGTTTTTTTTAATTTTTTAATAATAATTTTAGAGAAGTAAAATAAGAGTAATTTTTTATTATTTTCTTGGAATTGTTTGCTAGTGGTTTTAAAATGTTCAAGAAGATGGAGAATACCGAAAAACTAGTTTTGTAATTTCGGGATTTTGTTATTTCGGGATTTTGTCGTTTCGGGATTTTGTCATTTCGGGATTTTGTCGTTCGGGATTTTGTCGTTCGGGATTTTGTCGTTCGGGATTTTGTCTTTCGGGATTTCGTTACCAACCCACATAGTATATACAAATAGAATATTTCTGGTGAATTTTCTTTTTGTCCCTTTTTTGCATAATTATTTAATTACTTTCTTTAATACCTAATTGGCATTATCTCCTTCAAAAGGTCGTATTTTTGGTTAAAATCATAACCAGTTCTTTTGTGTCATGGCCCTCAGATTATCGTTATCACTATTTGAAGTATCGTTAAGTATTTGATAATAATAATAATAATAAAATTTCCATTATGATCAGTATTGACTTGACTTTTCTTATTCTAATCAATATCATAACCTTTGTCCTCACGATCTTCGTTATTTTTTATCACTTTTAACTTTATCGTCGTCATCATTGTGTAATCATAGTCGCCTTCATCAGCATTTCAACACCATTACCATTGTCATAATGGTTTTAATCACTTTGAACATTATAATCATCAATATCATCATTAATATCGCAATAATATTGCCCTTTATCAGCATTTCATCGCCATTCTCTCAATGAGTTACAATCCTCATCATCGTCAATATTATAACTCTCTCCTTTATCATTATTATTAACGTTGTTTCATAATGATCGTAATCACTTTTAACATTATAATCATCAATATCGCAATCATATTCGCCTTCATCAGCATTTCATCGCCATTCTCTCAATGAGTTATCATCCTCATCATCGTCAATATCAGCGCTCTCTGCTGTATCATCATTATTAACGTTGTCATAATGATCGTCAGCACTTTTAATATTATAATCAACAAAATCATCATCAATATAGCAATCATATTCGCCTTCATCAGTATTTCATCGCCATTCTCTCAATCTTCATCATCGTCAATATAAGCACTCTCTTCTTTATCATCATTATTATTATTAAGATTGTAATCAACGTCGTCTTTATTAACTGTTCACTACCATTCCCAATATGTGTGGTCATCATTATCATGGTAAAAGTGATCATTACCGTCATGATCATCATCAAAAATGTGAAACATTATTTAAGCTATCTACATATATCAGTAATGAAATGATAAACATAATTAAGGTTTATAAAATTAACGTTACCATCATAGACTTCAATATTCCTTTCCTTACCTTTCATCATTCACTTCCTTCATGTCATTATAATCATCAACATTAATTTAAATTAAAATATTCTATCATAATGATCTTCACTATCCATATAATGACGGCAACATTATCTTAACGTCATTCTTTTTAAAATACATTAATTTTAAATTCCATTCAGAATTCTTATCAAGTTAACTTAGTTTAACGTCATCTAACCAGAGATTAACATTTAATCATTAACATTATCTTCATTGTCTGTCAAAAATATTGTCAGTCTTGATCGAATGAAAGATAAGAACGATTTGAGAATAACAGCGTTAAAATTCAACTCATGATCATGATCAATTTTACTCATTAAATAAAGCCTTTTTTATCACAATCTTTATCATAGAGATGGTGATGTTGATGTTGATGCTGATGATAATGACGACGCCGTTAATATCATATTGACATGATCATTGATCATGATAATGTGATATCATTAAACGTGATATCATCAACGCCACACGATCATTAACATTGTTTTCGCAACCATGAACGCGCCCATAAGCATCATCATTGATCATCATCATCATCATCAGCATGACCATTATCATTTCCTCAGCGTCATCATCATCATCATTTAAGCATCGTCATCATCTTCAACATTAAGTTTTATTTAAAAAAAAAAAACTCCTCCATCATGATCTCATGATTATTCATCGCTATTCATCACACATGATCGTTATCGAATGAAGTATGAGCATCATGTTGATAAAGTTATAATTTGAATAATTGTAATAATCATTATAATCATTGATAATTATTGTGTTAATGCTGTTATCTTTAAACGTATTGCGAGAAATTCATAATTTTCTTAACAAAAGTTGAAATAAATTCACGAAGACAATATTATTGTATTGTAGGTATGCGTATAGTAATCATCACCAACATCACCAGCATCATCATCATCATCATCTGCTTTAGTTTAACATTCACAGAAGTTATCTTCCTTCCTTTGCCTTCCTTTTTCCGTCTTTTTATAGTTGTTGTTGTTTTTGTTGTTGTTGTTGTTGTTGTTCTCCTTCTTCTTCTTCATCTTCTTCTACAATATATATTTTTTATTCCTTTATCATGAAATCGGCATCTGCTGCTTTAAACTGTGCATTTTAGATACTTTTGTAGCTACGAGTGAGTATCTTGCGAACGTATCTGTCGGATATCGATTACACGATTAGCCACCAATTGACCGGCGCGCTGCTGGTCGGTAACCGAAGACGGTATCGATTTCAATACCTCGATCTTAGTCGATGATCTAAGCGACTGTTGCCGCTTGTAATGTTGTTGCTGTCACTACCGTTGTCGCTACTGCTGTTGTTAATTCTATTGTTGTTGATGCTATGGCTGTTGTTGTGCTTGCTGCTGCTGCTGCTGCAGTGCTCTTATCATGCCTATTTTTTTGACCCTCGATTAATTGCAGCCTGCTTTTCTTTGTCTTCGAATCTTATCGTTCGTTCGATTGTTTTTGATGTGAAAACTGTTGCTGTTATTGTTACTGTTGCTGTGCTGTTATTGTTGTTGCTATTGCTGCTATTTGTTGCTGTAGAATCGGCTGCATTTGTGATCTTCATGACAAGCGGATACAATCAGCCGTCATAGCCATTGTCGTCGCCGCCGCCATCGCCATCGCTGCCGTTGCCGCTTTGTTGTGTCCGCAGATTAAGAACTGTCAATTGGCAATAAGTTAGTCATTGGCGTTGACAATATTGTCGTTCTTGCCATCGTCGTCGTCGTCGTCATCGTAGGCGATACAAATACATCCGAGTACAAAGAATCAATTGCAAGGATCGGTATTAAACTGTCTGCTTCGGTCACCGTCTGACGAATGGACAGACCGACCGACCACTTAAGAGAAAATATGGGCGACTGTTGTCGACATTTTGGACTGTTGGTGGGTGAGGATCAAGTTTTCAAACGATATTTCAATAAATGAATATGCATGCGTTCCTTTGGCGTTTTCATGCTTCTGGCGTTTTCATGCTTTTTAAAGCTTCAAGACGATGATGCTACTAAGTAATGATGATGATGATGATCATAAGGATGATGATAATAATGTCATGTTTCAATTTCGCCAACTTTGTTAGACTGTTTTAAAGAGCTTCCTTTGATCTGGGATCGTATAAACTGCGTTTTGATATTTTTTTTCTCCCCAACTTCTTAAAGAATCATTATTTTCAGAGGTACCGATTCACGTATATGTTTTTAAAAGCTTGCCAACGTATCTGGTGCAGCTTAGAATTTCGTCATTATGTCAGGTTTTCAAGATATCATACTTTTAAAGTGCGATAAACGCTTTTCATTCCCATTAATCACTTTCTTACGCTTAAAAAAGCATCCAAAAGCATTAAAAATGGCGAAAGGGAGACAGGAGAAGGGGGGGGGGGAGGCTTCATGAAAGCGGGGTGAGAGAGTACCTCCGCATTTAATGTCAGTTTTTTAATGTCAGGTTTTCGAGATATCATAGTTTTAAAGTGCGATAAACGCTTTGCATTCCCATCAATCACTTTCTTACGCTTCAAAAAGTATCCGAAGGCAATAAAAATGGCGAAAGGGGGGGAAAAGGGAGAGGGAGACTGCATGGAAGCGGGGAAAGAGAGTACTTTCGCACTTTTTCTTGAAGAAAGATTCTCTCGTGACAGGTTTTTTAATGTCAAGTTTTCGAGATATCATACTTTTAAAGTGCGTTAAGCGCTTTGCATTCCGATTAATCACTTTATTACGCTTCAAAAAGCATCCGAAAGCACTAAAAATGCCGAAAGGAGGGATGGGTGAAGGGGGTAGGGGGAGGGGGAAGGGGGAGGGGGAGGGGGAGGGGAGGCTGCATGGAAGCGGGGAAAGAGAGTACTTTCGCACTTTTTCTTGAAGAAACATTCCCCAACGCAACGTAACTTGTAAGCTTAAATTTAGCAAACTCTCTGATTTTCTAACATTGAGAATAGAATATCTTTAAAACTTGAAGTCTGAAGGCGTCAAATTCTCACGAACAAAGTATTGTCTGGTTTCTGATTTACAATTTTTTAACGGCTTGTTTTTTAACCTTTTCGGCAATTTTTTAACCTTAAGAAAAGTCTATATCTTATTATATTTTCAAATAATGGCCTGTGTTTTTGCCGTGATCTTTTAAAAAATATATACGCGCTTAGACTTGACAAAAACCTAAACGGAAAGTAAAAAGTGACTGTCAAGTTTCTGGTTGACTGGAAGATCCCGCCCACCCCACTAAAATTTGGTTGGCCTTTGTTTTGATAAATTGTATTCAAACAGATATCAGCTAGACAGATCAAACCACCCTAATAATGCCAGACCACCCTGTCATTATGTATGCATGTATGTTTCATGACAATTCTCATCATCATCATTATTCATTCATTCATTGAAGCTGTCAAAAAAGAACCTGTTAAAATGTCAGGAGTACACTCAAATTCTTACTCTACCCTAACATTATACTTTTCTGGATATATTCTTACTTCCTCCCTTTTGCCCCCTTCCATCTACTGTCACGCCCTATCACTCACCCGGACTCGCTTCCTTGCTTCCAACTCATTAAATGCATGCCATATAAAATCATTCAGCTCATTCCTAATGCGTGCATCATTGACCAACTGACAGACACTTTATTATCATAATTTAAAATAAGTTAATTACCAAAAAACGCCGAACCCCGAACTGACTTGAAATTCCTGTGAACCAGCATCAACATCATGATCATCATCATCATGGTCATGGTCACCGTAAAACAAATGAAATTCTAATGCTAATGTCTTCAACAGAAATCAACAGAGCTGTAAAAAACCTGCGCGATCGCTACGAAAACGCACCAACGAACGAACGAACGACAGTCTACGGTCTGCTGAAATCACAACCTGCAGGTAGATCGAAATTATTTACACCAACAAATTTTAAGAACCTCCAAATGAATAACTGATTGATGTCCTTTAAGACACCTTGCAGCGTATACCGAGCGATCTGGTTTGGTTTGAAGCAAAGGGCGATCTTAAAGTCACCGTATTTCAACGAGAAGAAGCATGTGAATATTTTGGGACTGCAGTCAAAAGATCGACGAAGACGACGACGACAACTACGAGAACTGCAAGGATGGCGCTGCAACAGTGATGAGGATGATGATCACGACGAAGAAGACGACGATGTCGACGATCGGTTATAAACATCAGCAGGAGGTGCGATGGCGCCAGTGATATTTTTCACCCTTTTCAATATTTATGCGTGTACGAAATGTTTAAAATTTGACAGATTCAGTGAGCATCTGATGAGAGTACAGTGGATATAAAACCAATTTGGCGCTTAAAAAAATACAAAAAAAAATCAAAAATTAAATGGATTTGGATTTACTTAAACATTCTTTAACTTTAAAGCATTTTAAAAATCCACGATTTTGGGGAGAAGAAATTTGGGGATTTGCTTTATCAATGGGTGGAAGAGATTTTTTGGAGGTTTGGAGCGTTTTTGAGGCCTCAAAAGAATGAATGTAGGAGCGGCATAAGAAATAAGAAATTTTGTTTTTTGTAATAAAGTAAAAATATCACCAATTTTTATGTTTTTGTGGCCTTTTTCGGTTGATTTAAAATGACACCTCTTGTTGAAAGAGACACTCTAGTTTTATAGAATTTTGCATTCATTCCAGCAAATGAAGTCTCCCCATGATCGCATATCAATCGCCTGATCGATCAACAAGTATGCCTTAGAAGCAGAAAATTATATCTTATTTGTGCCTCTGATGCAAACACACCCCCCCCCCCATTCGCACCGAACTACCCGAATTGCTGCCGCCTATGACTCTCTAAGGGATCATGGCTGCTCTGTAAGCATGTTTTTCTTAAATTTCCATATATTTTTCCTGCTTATTTTAATAATTTTTACAATGCATTCATTTCCTTACTGGGAATGAATATGAATCTGCCCGAACATTAATAAAAAAAATGGATTTTTAATGCACCTCAACGTGCACCTAATTGACCATTTTGTCGACATGACCATATTGGCCGCGGTCGTTTTATACGCTACTATATATAATAATCGGCATTTTTCAGTGTAATTATTTTCAAAAAATTAATTTTTTTTTAATCGTAGATATTTCATAAACTTAACGCATACAAATTAGACCATGTCGTACAACCGCAGAATTTGTCAAACTGTTCGTAACTGAGACAAACGAGATTCGAAACGGCAAACAAACGCGGTTCGACCCGTCCGCGCGCGACCTACCAACAGCCAACGACGGACAGATAACTACGTAAACTGTTGGCAAATATCTTGTGAATGCCACACACACACACACGCCACGCCGCACGATCATGTTGCCGCGAAATCCTGACCAGACCTCTTTTGAGGTGGTTTTTTTTTTGGTGTTTTGAGCAGACTCCAACCGTTTTGGATGTCTGTCGTTGGTGGCATTTGTACGTCCATACGTTGTTTGTTGTTGGTTTTTTTTTTCATTCTGTGCAGCTTCATTATTTATTATATGAATTCTATAAATATTAATGGATTTTTTAATGAAATTATAACAACTAATTAATAATGTACATTTTTAATTGTGCCACAAGACCGAAGTGCCCCTTTGGCTGCGATCATCACATTGCGTTGCTCGGCTCTGTTTTCGGTCGGTTTTTGGTGGTCGAAATATTCTCTTAATTCTTGATTTTCCAGCTTTAGCAGTTTCGTTATGGTTGTCAATGTTTTGTGGTGCTATTTATTCTTCGATTCGCACGAATAAAGTATGAGCTTTTGGCATTTCCAAAAAAACAAAAAAAAAAAAAAACAGGTGAGCTCTGGAATGATGCTCATTCGAGAAGGTTGAATTAATTTTAATTAACCACAAACGATGTGACCAAATTTTTAATTTTTTACAAGTATAAGTATTATAGTTACGAAGAAATCATGAAGCAAAAAAGGTGATGAATGTGATGAAGGCCAAAATTATGTGAATTTATGCAATTTCGATTCTTCATTATGATTTGTATTGATCTTTCTTTATCGGTACAGTTGATTTCGATTTACTCTAAATCATTTTAAAATATTCTCCCAAGAAGGCTCCAAACATTTCGAGGTAGTAGGTAATAAAGCTGCGGTTGTGACATCAGCTATTTATCAGTCGATACACCAACCTTACTGATTTATTTACCGATCTTTAAAGGAAGGTAAGACCTTGCATTATTGATTGAATAATAGATTGTTTGAGAGACTAATCGATATCGATGTTCCGAAATAAACAACGAGCCAGGTATCAATATTCCAACCGTGCTAATGGACTTCGGGGTAGATACAAAGCTGCGGTTATGACATTAGCTACTTGTTAGTCGATACACCAACCTTATCGATTTATTTACCGATCCTTTAAAAAAGGTACGGCTTTCATTAATAATATTGAATAATAAATTGTTTGAGAGACTAATCAATATCGATGTTCCGAAATAAACAGCGAGCCGGGTATCGATATCGATAAACGTGCCAATGCACTTTTAACATAGAAGACGGACACCGTCGAGTCGATTATGACAAGTCTCCCTTTGCCAACCTACCTAGATTGATATAAATGGTGTCGTACAGACCAATCATCGAACTTTCGCAAGCATTTATAGACCAATAACTGTCAAAACGACCCGATCATTCAGACTAGAAAACTGTCAAATCGACCAATACGCCTTCGGACTATCGATATGCTGTCCTATCTCTCTTTCTGCCATCGGACCGATCGTCTTTCTATAGCTGTTTCGATATTTTCTCTAGGAAACAAAGTTATAGATCAATCAATTGCGAGACCCAGCGTCGCATGTTTGACGAAAAAATTCTTGAAATGGTTGCCGATAAAGTGACTGATCGATACCAACCATACACAACTATCGATATTTTGATATAGCAGCCTTCAAATCGTTGAATCTTTTGGCTGATTAACTAAACATTTAAGTATCGTTGTTAAAGTACCGCTCGACTAAACATTATTCTTTTTAACCATTCATCCATCCATCCATTCATCCATCCATCCATCCATCCGCGAATCAGTTTTTCATTCATTCAATTCAGTGAAGGCATCATGATGAATTCAATAGAATTATGCAAATGCATTTTAACACCTTCCGCGATGTAATTGTACGCTGCTCGTCAGTTTAACAAATAAAATTAATAATGAATAATTAATAATGAAAGAAGCAAACAAACTGACAGATGCTGCTGCCGTAGACAGATTGACGAAGCCACTTTTGACAGCATCGGTTGGAGTTTTGTGAACCATAAAGTAAATAATTCAGGTGAGATCTCGTGAGGCGTCAATTAATTCAGTTGCGTTACATGCAAACGCACACACACATACACACATCCTCATAGAGAATGGTGAAGATACATACATATTTTCAAGTGAAAAAGTTTATGTATTTTCTTTACAAAATTATCACAAAAAACAAAAACCGAGCAGCAAAAAATCAAAGTTGGAATATATCTAGTTAAGTTTCTCCGATCATCTCATAATATAAATTGTTGACTTGAGGTGAAGTAGAAGACGATGACGAAGAGAAAGAAGAAGAAGAGGGGCGAAAAGAGTGACGTTTCGAGCAAAATCATTGCGACAGAAGAACACACAGAAGGAATGTGTTAATATTTCGACATTTGTCATGCGAACAAATACTCGTAGTGAATTCCAGTAGTTGAGCTGAATTTATTAATAGATAATAACTAAGTTGGTTGCCCGCCAACTGACCGTCAGCAGTAGTCCACAGTTAGGAATCCACTAACTAACTAACTGAATCTATCTAATGATGATAATGATCACCAAAGCTCATCCCATGAGAGCTTGTGTGTGTGCTTGTGCGTGAAAAGTCAAATGTTTTATTAATGAGCTCTCCTCAAACAGTCGCTGGCAAATAATTCATGAGATAAAAACTAAAAGCTGCGCTAGTAGAAAGTAACAACAGATTTAGACGGTGTGGTCTAAAGAGGAAGAAAAAGAAGTGACAATCATTAATAAAACTCAAAATGCGAAAGACAAAGTAGAGAAGAATCTGTTTTAATTGAAGCCAACGAACGGAGAGAAGGCTTATACGATATCTCTTTATAGTTTAAGTAGCCAAAACCAGTTTAGGAGCTAATAAATCTCCGGCCATTCTCTGAGAAAATGTCTCTTATCGTTTTATGGGTCTTGGGGCTTTACAAAGGTGTCCCACAAGGCTCTAACTTAAAGAGTCTTAAGGCTTAAAGAGTCGCGGATGCAATTTCCGATGAGTTACCAATCCTAAAAAGGGCTGAACAGATACCGAGATCTACATATCCCTTCCCCCAACTTTCCAGTTTTTTTGTTTTTGGTTTTGTGGTATAGTGCGTTTTCCCCACGAGTTAATTTGTCAGTCGGTTGGCCTATATTAACCCTAACTTTTCGAATATATACGTACATATTTAACGGGTGCGCCACCTTCTATGTCGGTATGTTATAACATTAACTTTAACATTGAATAACTTAAACATTTATCATTCGATTGACTTGAGTAAACATGTTTTTGAACATGTCAATTCAGTCAGTACAATTTTAACCATGAATAGCTTCACACCGACACAACGCACCGAAATTTTGTGGAGCCCAGGATAGTGGGCCGATCGTTGACATGGTCGTTCATCAACGCCCAAGACGTTCCAATGAACTCGTTAAAGCGGTAAGAGAGAGTGTGGCCGAGACAACCCACATGCGTCGTATCGTTAACGCTCTTAGCATTTTGGAGTCAGTGGAACCACAAATAATATAATGCCGACAGACTGTTTACGTACCTTATAATACGGTCAAACAGTCACATACCGACATAAAAGATGGCGCAATAAGAATTTTCAAAATGAACCCAAAAAATAAAATCTAGAAGCAAAAAAACATATTCCAAACCGATGATTTCGAAAACATAATTAAGGTAGTAGTAGCAGAAATACGGCATGTTATAATTTATTTCAACAACTTTTTGAGATCCTCTCTACCATTCTCACCCGTTCTCTATCTCTCTCTCTCTCCGTCGCCTTGCATTCTTCGCCCTGCGTTTGTGACTAACTCGAATGAATCAACCTGTCTAAAGACTCGTTAAAGCCAACAGCATTTTAACGGTTGCAGCCCTTGATCATTCTGAAAATCAGAGAATCATCATCATCACATCACATTAACTACAATCAATTTGGTCAAGAGCTAAATTAAAGCAAAGCAAAACAAAAAGAAAAACAAAAAAAAAAAAAACCAAGGCCTACAGAACCGATAGTGTCGAAGCACAGAGAAGAGGAATTCATTAAGAGCACTGAATGAGAATTTTCTGGCGCCAACATCGTGAACATTCAACATTCAGCGTAACGTAGAATATATTCATACCAAAAAAGTGGTAAAATGCAGCGCAGCCAGAGGTCTTGGTTTTGGCCACACAACACAATCATATTCGTATGCGTTACAACTGACAGAAACGACATGGTCATGATGTTGTTAACCATTAGCCGGCGGCCACGGCGGTCAGCGGGCCAGGCAGCTTCTTCAAGTTAAAGGGCTGCGTAGTAAGAGTACGTTCGTTAAGAGTACAAATTTCAGATTTCAACGCATGAATAATCACACAATAAGACTTAAGCCCATTAAGGACTGCGACGACAGCAAAAAGTGGCTATATAGTATATCTACCAAAAGTGATCGCACCGCAAAGCACCCCAACAACACACACACACACACTGTTCGCCAAGGTGCAAATATCCATTTTCGGGATACGTCTTCCTTTCGGTCGCTTCGATTGAAAGTAATTTATCTATAAAAGTTAAGAAAATATCAACCAAAACTTCTTCAAAGCAAAAACTTCCTTTTAGCCACTACGGTACGCATGATGCAGTAAAGAAGGCTGGCTAAAGAAGCAACAAGGCTGAAAGAGGAGCAGCAGCAGCACCCAGAGCCGCATTACTTCTTCAGTAGCTCTTAATATTATCTTTGTCATTTTAGATAATGATGAAATTTACAAATTCTCAAAGCGTTTTCTTCAAAAAAAGGGCCACACACAAATTACTTGATTATTGTCTTGGCTTTTAAGATTTCCCAGGGTCGATCGGTGTGGGGCGGAGAAGGTGCCGAGGGTGACCACCTCTGACCACATTTTTTTCTCTCTTCTAAACCTTACTCCAAATGAACTGAAATATTTGTGTGAAGTAAAAGTTATCATTTTATTATAAAAATTGAAGAAGAAAAGCGAAGAAAAGCAAATAAAAGTAGAGAAAGAAAGAAAGAACAAGCTAAAGGTAGGCAATCAACAAAATGATTCATGCCACGCATTCCGCATTCTGCATTCTGCGCTGCAGTCCAGAAGACTGCGCCTGCCTGCTCCTCGAAGTTGCTGAGGACATGAAGAGATGAGCTGTTGTTAAATCTAGAGAATCTCTTGAAATTAACCAGCATTCAGACGACGAGATAACTCTCGTCGAATCGAATGCATTAGGCTGAGAGTCTGTAGCCAGGTCTGTGGTCGTTTATTGTGAAGTGCGATGTGCGCCATGGAGACAGAGGCGTGGAGGCGTGTTTAAATTACTTTTAACAACGTCGCGCCATCCGTCTCTCTGTCTGTCTGTCATCCTCGAATATTTGATAGGTCAAATATTGTTTTTATTATAGTTATTATTAGTTAGAGTCGTGGCTGATTTCTACTTTTTCTACTTTTCATTTCTTGCTGTTCGGAATTTTGGAAAAGAGTAGAAGGCGATGGAGAGGGACATGAGTGTGTGTGTGTGGGGGGAATTCTTCTAACAATTCCCTTGAAATATTTTGAGTGTGAAACTATTTTCTGATTTTAGGCGATGGACCGCCTGCTGATAGTTTTATTCAGGGTAAAGTCTTTTCAAATATCACGTATTTCATTCCACTTATATATACTATATACTGCCTGATATCAGTGATATATTATGTATGTACTATGTACAAATATCTCATTCAGCTAATGTTAAATCTGGCAACGCGAGGTAGAGTTAATGAGACGAAAATAAACGCAACCGATTACAAATCAAAAAAACTTATACAATATATACAATGTTTTATTGTACCTAAGTATCAGCTACTTCTTCGAATATAATGACTAAAGACTAAGCCTAATTATTAAAACTAAGACTAATTATTGGTCGTTGTGGAGAGATTCAATTAACATTTTAGAATTTGTAGGACCATTTTTCTTGATATTTTCTTAATGATATTCTTCTCTTGATATTGTTTTTCTGAATAAGTTAGTTTCGAAAGTCTAGAAGTCGCTTAAATTTTTGTGAACAAGCTGCGAAAGTGCAGAAGTCTTTTAAAGTCTCAATTGGACGACGGACAACTTCATGGGAAACAAATGATCGTAATATGAAATATTACGCAATATGAAAATGTTATGAAAAATAATCAGATTTCTTTATGGTTTTCATCTAAGAGAAAGGCCTTATTAAAACCATAGAGAAAATCTGATCTGAAAATTTAAAAAGACGGTCATATTAAAATGCAAATTCAATAAAAAAATCATATTGCTTTTCATAGAGACGACCTTATTAAAATACTCCAACAAATTCAAAACAATAAAACTTTATATAAGTTTTTCTTCTCCAAACAAGTAAATAATAAGATTTCTTCATATCTTCAAACAGACTTGTTGATTTCATGATTTTCTAAACAAGAAAAAATAAAAATTTCTTATTAAAAGCACGTATTAATTTGTGATTAACTTTTTTTTTCAAGACGATAAGATTTTCTTTATAAAATCAATAAGATTTCTCTATGAAAGAAGCATATTAATTGTATGTTTTAATAAGATTTCATAGTAAAATGGCTGAATAAGAGAGAAGATCTTATAAATTTTTATGTGGTACTATTTTTATCTGTGAGTGGTGTATTTTTCACCTGTTTCTACCTTCTTTGAGGACGTGGCGACGTGTCTTTGCCCATAAGCCAAGAACAACTCAGATGCTAAAGGACAATATATCATGATATGAAATATAATTATCGTTAAAAGCTTAAACTAAAAGCATTTACTAGAAATGGGTAAGCAAAAATGGGCCTCTTGCAAACGGGCCTTTATATCAAATTCCACTCGATCAGTATAGATCATTTTATAGATAGTATCGGTCACTTAAAAAAGGCAATTTTATAAATATAAATAGTTTTTAGTAAGAAAAAAAAAGCTCTCTGTTGTTTAAATATTACCAATATACCTTTTAACCTTTATCATCAACAAAGCGGCAACATCACAGCGATAACTCATTACGCGTTAGTAGCAAAAGCCATCACCTCAACCTACTAATATTACGCTTCAAATTTTTACACTCTGCTTAAGAAAAGATGATACCATTTCACACAAAAATCTCCGAAATGAGAATGCGGCTCTATTATTTGGTTGGTTGGTCTATGGACGGTCCATGTCCGTGCGGCTCGCTTTCGGGGCAGCAACGATATGTATGTAGGCTGCATTCGTGAGTGCATTCAAACTACGTTAATATTAATACGGCTTAAAAGTGCGCTTCATTGATCAAAGGGTCCGTGGGCCCGACAAACGAAACTAAATGCACCGAAGCGAACGTATACCGATCGCTGTCATCGCTGATCGCAGTTCGTTGTCTATTTTGATGATGATGCTGATGGAATTTAGAAGGCTCCTCCGGGCAATTTCTTAAGCTGGCTGTTGATCTCACCTTTAGTGTGCGATCGGTGAAAATAATTGTAGAAGAAGGTGAAGAGAAATGTATCATGAGACAGGCGAAACAGACTATAGTGATGCGCTTGAAGGTGAAGTGAAAAGTGAGGCGGTAACTCTGCGTGACCCATTTCATTTTTGGTACTCTTGTTTTTGTTTTGTTGTACGTTGAACAATCCAGTAGTAGGAGAGTACTCTTTATTTTCAGCATGCATTTTTTTATTATGATCCTGACTATTCTCTCTCTCTCTTTCTCTTTCCGTTTTCCTTGTGGTTCTCTGGTGCTCCCTTCGTCCCAGACGGACTGCTAAAGGTATATTGTTATGCTTATTACACGATCACAGCTACCGACTTGCTGGCCCACGCTCGAGCCTTTATCCCCGAGGCCGCTGCCGGGATTATCTCTTTATCAGCATTAATCTCAAGTACTTATTAGAGTACGTTGCTTTGTACTTTCGCCGAAAACTTTTGTCTGGAAATCAGTTGACTGTTTCTTGAGTGGCTTGAGTGTCGATGCCGTTGAACATGATGATCGGTATGATGTTTGCGGTATACAAGACTGAGGTATAGCAAGTACATACAGTTTGAGATTTAATAGAGCATTTCTTGTTTGAAATTTTTATTTTTTTGAATCAATTAGTAATAGTAACTTGAAGGAGTGGCATGGTCATCATATACAGCGATGAGATCTTATCATACGAATAAGGACGAATGTGTACTCCCCACACTTCAGGAGGGATTCTATTTTGACCGGAATGAGGCGGAAGGCGCACAGTAAAGCGATGATATAACATAAAGTAGACTTAGTACAGGGTTATCGATACTGAAAGAGATTTCGGTAACTGAAGACAACTGAAGACAAACTTTGCCATTATGCAAGAAAAATTTCCTCCGCGGGTCCTTTTGCAGGTCTCTCTCCTTTTGAGGTAATTTTCGATTACTTTTTGACCCAAGTAGGGCAATAATTCGGCCATAACTTGACGTATGTCAATCTTTAAAAGCTCCAAAGTTGAGGAATTATTCGAATAAATACGGTCGTTCGCGTAGAGGAAATCCAAAGCCGTCAGGACGCAATTGGCGATCTTGGTGGCCAATTAACATTGCCAAATCGCGAAATAGCGCGTCCTGGATATTTCTTTCGCAGTAAAGCCAAAACCGGCCGTGTTGTGTGGCTTGTGGCGCCATCCTGCTGGAACCACATATCGCCCAGATCCATACCTTCAAGTGCAGACCACAAGAAGTCCGTTATCATTGCCCAAATGCCGAGCGCGGCGTGAGATCGATAAATTTGGGTCGTCCTCAACATTATGGCTCACAGCGGCAATGTTTTGGATCGAGCGTGCAAAGCGATGATGCTCAGGCCTTACAATGTCTGTAACCAATCCAGTTTCTTCCAATTTCTGCACTACATTTAAAATTGTACGCTCAGTAGGACGATGACGACGAACATAATCTTGTCGTTAAGCTCGAAATGCGGCCACAGCAGAATCAGCATTCGTGTAGAATGCTTTAACAAAGTTAACGCGTTGTTCAAAAGTAAAACGATCCATATTGTAAAATGAAAACCTTTCAACTAAACAAATGCTAGTTCGGATGACACTGACATTTGACAGCTGCCAAACGGCAGGGCTTTACTTTCTGTAACTCGAAATTAATAACCCTTTACATACTCTCTATAGTGTTTAAATTGATAATAATTGACGTTTGCACATATGTACATACGTATTTATATTTCAATATCAATACGTTTCGATAAAGCAACAAATGAGCGGACTTATGGTAAACTTACTATAGAAAGAAAGGGAAAGAGAGGGAGCCGTGTACGACAATAACTCGGCCCACAAGTGAGAGCCCGTGTATAACTCCGGGCCTCCATTAGGCCTTTTCCATTTCAATAACTGTACCATTATTTATGAGGTTTGAAACGAATTTCTGTCAAGTTCTGTTTTAAAGACAAAACGCTTTCGGCGATCTATAGGCCATCTTAGGTGTCTGTTTTCGTTCTGATATTTGCAAAAATTGGCCACTTTTAAAATATATCATTCCGATAATAATGATATGCCTATGCCTATTTTAACAATTTACCAAATGGTAAATTTTAATTATTTTAAAGAAATACAGTCTTATGATCACAAACATATTGTGCAAATACGAGTACTCACCATGTCATGATAATGGCTTCGAACCTTCCAAACAATCCATTTGCCACCACCTGGAATACAAAAAGATAATACAATTTCTCCATATAATTGGATCGGAAAAAAGGGAATAGTTAGATTCTTTTGCTAAAAAATTGAAGTTTATTTTTATTGTCCTCAAGATCACTTTGCCCGTTTTCTTTTTGCTTATTTATGTACGTACTTACGTACAACAAAAGGAGACAAAACGGACACACACACGCGCACACAAACAATGTGACTGCCAAACAAAAGTGTCAACAATGCGTGATGATGATAAGCCTGCAGCAAGGATCTTTTATGGTTAACCGAAATCCTATTTTGTTAAACAATTTAGAAAAAAGATTGTATACAGATTGTATATAAAGAGAAATGTTCATTATCATGATGGTATGTAGAATATACTCTAATGATGGTACACTTCAAGGTATAGGCTGTGTATGTCACCAACATGTGTCAGCGGCTGGCGGCAATGTTCGATGGTTCACAGGCTGTGGTTTGCTAAGAATAAAACAAGCAAATTATGTACATATACTCGTAAGTACAAGTAGAAAAAGAGAGAGAGAAATTGAAAATATACAAAACAATCCTGATCTTGTTGATCCCGTTCTCGGTTTCAATCGATCCGTTGTTTTTGATCCGCTCTCTTTGATTCCTAATCTTTTGAACTATTCGTACTGAATAGATTTGTTAAGAAAATCCACAAGAAAAATAAACTCAGACCTAAAACAACTATAACAATAACAATAACAACTCTGCCACCAACAACTCTAACAACCACAAAGTAACCAACAATAGCAATATTTTACGCATCTCAATATACCATACTTTGTTTGTACTAGAATAAATCTTATATTGCGTCGGTGCCGGCCATAATTGCTAAAAAGTATCCTCTTCAAGTGATTTATATAATACAATATGTCACAACGATCTTAGAACGATCTTAATTGTAGCACGATTTAAGCTGTTCTACAAGTACTTTCTTCGAAAATGTTTTCGAACTGGTTTGGTTGGTTTTTTCGTGACAATAACTTTGCAAATATGTACTAAGTTTTGTATTTAAAAACACCTTAAGAGAGCGACAGAGTATAATCAACATTCACGTAACTGGTTGGTGCATCATGTGCGTCATATATTTTACGTTAATCTGCTTTCGTAGGTATTATGAGTTGCTCTAGTTTGGCCGACTAAGCCGTTTAAGTATACACACACACATTTTTCTTTTCGCGTCCTTAATCTTGGCATCCTTTTGTTTTTTCCTTTTAGTCGACCTCTTCGTCGTCACCAGGCTTAACACCAACCAACGCCGGCGAAACCGGTTAACGACTCCGTGTCTTTAGCC
The DNA here is from genome assembly GCA_949752815.1 of Conops quadrifasciatus. NCBI lineage: Eukaryota > Metazoa > Arthropoda > Insecta > Diptera > Conopidae > Conops > Conops quadrifasciatus. The sequence goes on along the minus strand of OX457079.1, from coordinate 26,149,846 downwards.
GCGCGGGCGAACAGGTACTTCGATTAATTAATCATTATATAGCAACAGGCACGCCAGAAGCTTCGACTTCGACGACAGTCTAACCATGGCTAATTGAAGCCGGCGATGGTGATGATGATGGAAACTCCTAAAATTCGCTTGAATGAAAAAAAGGTTTTCCTTACAAAGAATTTATGGTCTTTTAGGTAATTAGTAGTTAAATACGATAATCATAAAAAATTGTACAGGCAACAATTGAAACTAACTAGTATACTACGCTCGTTCCGGAACCCATCATCTCTACGTTTAGTAAGAGAAACTTTATAAAACCTTAGAAGAGACTTTAGTTTCTATAAAAACATCCTCAGGACGGTATAAAGGTACTTTAGTAAAATGGAGAAGGTCTTAAAGGCATAGAGCATAAATAAAAAATTCAAAATAGGGTAAGATCGGCGCTGATATGGTAACTAAGGTAAACTTTTAAAGACACTAAAAAGGTGTAAAAAGAACATCTCTAGTGAATAAAATACTTGTAACAAGAGTTAATACAATATAAACAACCCTAAAATTTTTGGCTGAAGAGGGGGGGGAGAAAGTACATATAATAAATAAACCATGAAAAATAGCTGAGATAATATCTCCAGAGGTTTTAAAACTACGTACATAAAATTGTTTGCTTTTAAAAAATCTCATTTGTTTGCATGCAGAGAAAGAAAAAGCAAACGAAATGAAAATGATAGTTGTTTTTTGATATTCGTTTAGCTTTGAAAATGAGAGTATGCGTGCAAACAAACCTCTATCTCTCCAATTTTTAGATAAAAATACATACTATAAACTCTCTAAATTTTATTAAGCTTTTTCACATCTACTGTGTTACTTTATTTTCTTTATAGACTTCTGTTCTGTGTTAAAAGTACGATATAATATTTAAAAATAAATATTTACATTAAAACAGTAGCTGATAATGTACATACTCGCTTGTGGCGCCAACCTGCTGGAACCACATATCGTCAAGATCCATACCTTCAAGTACAGGCTACAAGAAATCCTTTATCATTTTCGCCGATAAATGGTTCCTTAAATGACATTTGCCATATTTATTCACATTTATTTGTGTTTATATTCCATTATAAAAACATTAAAGAGTTACTAGGAAGCTGTTTTTTGTGAAATAATTGTAGCAACTTTCAGAAGACACCCTGTATATATGTACACTATAAACATTATAGCTCAAATGATACGAACAATCGATTTATTATGAAATAAACGCGTTTCGCATTCTGCAAAACGTACCACATTTAGTGGCCCTAAATTACCCAGGAATCATAAATAGTCACTCACAGAACAGTTGAAATTAGTTGCACCCTGTCACGGTCGATATAAAGGATACAGGCTTGGGGAACGTAGCGTCCTCAAGGCGCCCTTTCAATGTTAGAAGATGTCAAAGGTACCTTTTCTGGATGATGCAATGATGCTAAACTATAAAATCAATCATACAATACTAACAATGGACCGATCGTGATTGCTACAATCATATTTCATTGTATAATTAGATAGGAGTACATTCGGTTTTAACAATATCTTGGACAGTTTTATTGTTTTACTAACGATCCTTTTCTATAAAACATTAATAAACTCATAAATTATTGTAAAAAAGGAAAACTAATCATTTAATGAAGAAGGTTTGTAAAAGAAAAAAAAAATTTACAACAAATTTAGTACATCATGATGATGTTGTGTGTGGTCCTCAAAGGAAAAAAAAATAATTATGTACATTTTTTTTTAAATACTCGTAGGAATAGGATAAAATATCTTAAGGAAAAATACATATATTAAGAATAGGAATGAATATCTTTACGGAGGAATCAGCCCAAAAAACTTACTCGTATAATACGTACCTATTAGCAGCTTTCGGGGGTTATAATCGAAAAAGGAATATTTAAAATAGAACTGATAGATTTAACTACGAATGGGCGTTATAGAATATTATCGATGATAAAACAAGAATTGTACATGGTGCGCCATCTTTTATGTCGGTATGTGACTGTTTGGCCGTATTTCAAGCGACGTGGATGGTGTGTCGGCAATATTTTTTGAGTCAATTGCACTTTATACGGAAACAAATGCAAATCATCCTTTAAAATGCCCCGCGAGGTGGTTCCTTTGACACCAAAATGCTGAGCGCGTCGACGATACCACACATGTGGGTTGTCTCGGCAACTCGATCTTTCTTACCGCTTCAACCAGTTGATTGGAATGTCTTGGGCGTTGATAAATGGCCCACTATCCCCGATCTCCCACTATCCCGGGCTCCACAAAATTCGACACCAAACGATAAATAGCGATGTCAGATGGTGCTTCTTGGCCACGATCGATTTTCGACGATATGCTTGATTATTTTCAATGTACAGCGTCACTATTTAAGCGCGTTGTTTCGGTGTGAAGCGATTCATGATTAAAATTGTACTGAATTGGCGTTTCAAAAACATGTTTACTTAAGTCAATCGGTTAATAAATGTTAAAGTTATTCAATTTTAATACCGACATAAAAGATGGCGCAACCGTTACATACATACTTGTACTTTTAGCCGAAGAATCGTTACCGAATTCATTCTCTACAACCATCGACGAATGTGCAGGAATTCTTAAAGAAATTGCAGTTTGCTTAACACGAATTTATTTTCTTGCAAGAATAATTAGTGGCGGGACAAAAATGGGGTAGATATTTTCATCTTACTAACATAAACACATCATCGACCGTTGCGCAAATATTCCCAAAAAGTAAAATATAAGATAGTGATAAAAAATTACTAAATTCTCACTTCGTTTCTTCTCAATTGTTAAATCATCTTAACATTTCGCTGAAGCCAACAAATTCTGCGCTTAACCAACAAAAGAGAAGCTTGCGGGTGAAATCAGTTCATGCGTTTAATGCTTCGATACACAAGATTGCTGGCTGTTGTTGGCTGATGATTAATAACGACGACAATAATGATGATGATGATTACTTATAAACGGAGACACAATTACTCGTTTTTCGCTGTGAAGTGTGAAAATGCATTTGCATAATCAATAAACATTATCGTTGTTCATTTGTTTAATGTTAAACAAAAAAATTTACATGAAAAAATTGGTAGTCACGACATTAAGTCTGTCTTGGTCTCGGTCTCGGTCTCTATCTCTGTCTCTGTTCCAGTCACTGCCACTGTCGCTGGCTGGCAGACAAACAACTGACATCTGACAACACTCAGTGTAATTATCGATGAACCAAAACACGGGCCGGCCGGTGTTGACCGTTGTTCAAATTGTTAATGCTAACAAAAACAAACTGAACCAACACAATATTAACAAATTACTGGTGTGTTACTCTTAGCCATGATTTAGCCGAATGCAGTCTCGTAATTTCGTCAAAACTCGAAAAGGATACGATAATTTCATGTGTTTGATCGATTGATTTGTTTGATGACAAATAGACAGTTAATTCGAGTAGGAGAAAGAGAGGGACAGACACGCGGAAATGCTAACAGATTTAACAGCTCTTTCACTCTCGCTTCAGTAAAGTACGAGTAATTTCATTAACCCGAAGAAAGAATCGTTGGTTTTGGAATTTTTCCGTCTGGTTGCTATTTTTGGTACTTTGCAAATTTGTTTATTTAATTTTTCGTTTTTTTTTTGCAATTGTTTATTACAAAATGTGGAATATTTTACGATTTTTTGCAAATTAAAAATTTTTCCACGCGGCTGTTTTTTTAAACAAAAATAATTTTAATGTATTTTTTTTAAAGAAGTTTTATAATAATTACACTCCTATAAATACACTCCTATAAATACACTATAAATACACTCCTATTAAATTAGGAAGAAAAGAATTTAACTTAATTTAAATCTTAAGCTAGAATTAAATCTTTAAATCTTAATCTTAAATTTAAATCTTAATTTAAATCTTAATCTAGAATTAAATTTTTAAATCTTAATCCTAAGTTATAATCTTAATTTAAATCTTAATCTAGAATTAAAACCTTAAATCTTAATCTTAAGTTAGAATCTTAATTTAAATCTTAATCTAGAATTAAATCTTTAAATCTTAATCTTAAGTTAGAATCTTAATTTAAATCTTAATCTTAAGTTAGAAACTTAATTTAAACAGAAAATGTGAAAGCTCAATTAATCAATTAATGGATTCAAGTGTCAGTTATTTATAGATTTAGTAGAGAAATAAATACTCTTTACTCTCTTAGTAAACATTTTACAAGTACTTTCTTCTTTTTACAACCCCACTTCTTCCACCCCAGCCTCTCCCCCACCTTCTACCACCAACACTTTAATTGTTATTATTGTCTTTCTGTTTTAAGGTCATGACATCTACTCTTATCATAAAGAATAGCTTCTGCAAATAGTTGTCGAAATAAATTCATTCGTCAACGTTTTCTTATGGATCAACAAACCACAGATTGGGTGATTATTTTTATTGAAAATACACGTGCGCATCTCCCAAAAATCTATAAAAAGAATAAAACCAAAAACTCATCAACTCATTTCAATAGAGCTTATCTTTAATAATAGTTTGGTGTTGCAAAGCAATTAAAAATAATTATTATGTAGACTTTATCCTGCGACAAATTCTTGTCAGTCTCGTAATCTTTAAGAGTTCATGAAAATGTTGCCACTTCAAGCGTTTCCAACTGCAGCGAAGTGTAACGACGCGTCTCTTTACGAAGAAGTGGCACTAGGCGCCAACACTTCAGAGGAGTTGGTGGTACCTTCTAATGTTTGTCTGATGCTCAAGTCTTAAAACGCACAGAGCAGAAACAACGTTGATGATAATCATATAGTCAAAGAAGAATTAAATAAGTTCAGGAACATTTAAAAAAGAACAGAAATACTATTTTAAATAGTTTCAACTTTTAGAACTTCATTTTAAAAACAACAAATAAAAATATAAATAAATTTTTCATTTGTTTAGCTTTGACGAGACAAACTCAGCAAAGGCCTTTGTCAAGGCTTGTAAAATTCATTAGATGTAGACAATAATATCAGTAGTTTACTCACTTATTTTATATGGTCATACATACAGGGTGCCATGTTATATGGCTGTTTGGCCGTGTCATATTTTAAGTCGGTATGTGGCTGTTTGTCCGTATTCCAAGCGACGTGGACGGTCTGTCGGCAATATTCTTTGAGTCATCCTTAAAAATGCGCCACAAGGTGGTACCACTGACGCCAAAATGCTGAGCGCGGTGACGATACGACACATGTGGGTACCTCGGCGGCACTCTCTCGTACCGCTTCAACCAGTTCATTGGAACGTCTTGGGCGTTGATGAACGGTATGTCGACGATGTCCCGTTTGATTGCAATTTGGGGAATTCCCCACGACCTGGCAGCCCTGGTCTTTGCTTGTGTTGAACGCTCATATTTGATGATGACGACATAAACAAGAAATTAATCAGCCCATCTCGTTCATTACTAATTTACATAAGCTATTTTTGTTTCTTTGTAAAGATTTCGATAACCGTTTCGTCTGAAACCTACTAAAATATTCATTTACCGAATCATTAACTTTACTTAACAGAAGTGTTGTTACTACGCGGTTTACTATTTTGTTGCTCCTGCGGTCACTCTAGTGGTAACCGTCAGTCAGGCAGTAGCACTTGAAAACGTGTAATCTCAAGTGATGCTTGTTGGTTGGTTGGTTATAGCACTTATTGTTGCTGCTGTTGATCTTTCCTTCCTCTTCAATTCCATTGATTTGCATCACTTCAGACGCGCTTGATACAAAGAAGTGTAGAACGTTGAGGATGCATGTGGCAGAGTGTAAAATTTTTAAATCCCTTATTTTTCTATTTACTTATGATAATTCAAGAGTGAAGAACTTAAGAAGGCATAAAAACAAAAACAACACCACAAACCTAGTAGTAGTAGTAGTATGTTAGTACAATGAAAAAAGAATAGCAACAACAAAAAAACTCTGAAGAAGTCTGAAGAACAATAACATTATTGTTTATATCAATAAAATGCTTATCGCCGGCATCACTTAACATTATCACCATAACGATCACCTGCCACCAAAGGGTTTATAAAACTAAAGAAAATGGAAACAGATAAAAAGAAAATATACCTATGACAAAATCTATTCTTCACTTTTACTCAAAAGAATAAAATTGATCCTACAGAATTTATTACAGAATCAATTATGAGCTTAACAGAATTGATAGAAGAGACAGAATCAAGAGTAAAATTAGGAATGAGTTTAACAGAATTATTTACAGAATCATTTATAAACTTAACAGAATTAATAGAATAAACAAAATCAAGAGTGAAATTTGGAATTAGCTTAACAGAATAATTTACAGAATCATTTATGGACTTAACAGAATTGAGAGAGTGAACAGAATCAAAAAAAAAATTTGAAATTTTGAATAAGTTTAACAGAATTTAGGAATGCATTTAACAGAATGATTTACAGAATCCTTTTTGAACTTAACAGAATTGATAGAATAGACAGAATCAAATGTGAAATTAGGAATGGGTTTAATAGAATGATTTACAGAATCATTTACAGAATCATTTGTCAACTTAACAGAATCGATAAACAAAATCAAGAGTGAAATTTAATAGAATAGACAGAATCAAATGTGAAATTATAAATGAAGTTAACAGAATGATTTACAGAATAATTTGTGAACTTAACAGAATTATTAGAATAAACAGAATCAAAAGCGAAATTAGGAATGAGTTTAACAGAATGATTTACAGACTCGTTTATGAACTTAACAGAATTGAGAGAGTGAACAGAATCAATAATGAAAATTGAAATGTGTTTAACAGAATGATTTACAGAGTTAATGGTATAAAATTAGTTTATACACAATGATTTACACAGTCATTGATTGGATTAGTCGTAGGGTTAGGATTCCGAAATCCAAAAAAGGCTTTTTAAAATGATCTCTAGAATCGAGGATTAATAACAAGTTCAACGGAATGATTTACAGAATCAAAGGATCGCACTAAAGAAAGAGATGCCGAATAAGGATAATAAATACATAAATACGTAAAAGTACAAAACCATCGGGCTGCCCTTTTTCTTTCTAAAAAGCAGAGAAACAACACTGAAGGAATGGCTGAAACTATATAGATTGGATGAATTAAGAATAATTCTACATTCCTTCAACAAAGTCTACGAATTCCAAAGTAAACAATTTTAAGTAATTTACACAATAAATCGTCTGGAAAATGTGAAGGCGGGAAGATAAGCCCATAGTAAAGTCTGCTGAAAGTGATATTTTGCGTCAGCAGGTAACCCGAAAGAAGGAATCCATCCAGTGATCACCACAAGCAAGCCATATGCGACGACTTGCGCTTGTAATGCTTCAGTGTAGGTACATAATACGTGCTCCATACGACGGCAGAGTCCCTTCCGGCCTACTTCCGTTTTCACTATGCGCTATTCTGACACGCACACACCCATTCATACATTCGTAAGCAATTTTCTAAGTGGTCCCTAATTGTCTCTAATTGGCCAAAGGTGCCATACTTAAATGGCACGCAGGTACATTCGTATCTCTGATAGTGCGTCTATAAATCGCACTGATAGAGTATTTCCGCCCTTAATTTTTTTTTTTTTTTGTGTAATTAGCCACTGTTTGTTTTTATCGTATCTGAAAACATGGCTGGCTACAAGGTGTTGTGTGCGTGCGTGTTTTCTTTTGGTTTGGTTTTTTGGAATTTTATTTTTTTGTTTCTGGTAAATTGAGAACGAAAGACTTTCCATTATTTGGCAGAAAATTTTATTTTGAAAAAATTTTTATGATAAAAAAAAAGAAATTTAAATTTTGCTTTAAATTTTATTTTTGTTAGGGAAAGACATTACATTTCTATTGATTATTATAATAAAGTTTTTAAAAAATTGTATATCACAAAAGTCTTTTCCAAAGCGAATAGTCTCTCGTATAGTCTTTATCTACGATAAGACATCAATTCCTGAAGAAAATTGTAAACTCTAAAATATTTAGATTATTTTAAATATTCCGAAGGAAATATTTGAAAATATGTCTTTCACATTTTTAATATTTAAGAACGTTTTTAAAAAATTTTATATAGTATACAAAAATTGTATATACTTTATCTAAGATAGAAACAGCAATTCCTGAAGAAAATTCTAAATTCTAAAATATTTAGATTATTTTAAAGTGACGAAGCATTATTAAAAAATAACTTATTTTTTACATTGTTTCCTGACAACAAACATTGAAACGGAAGTAAGAAAAAATCTATCTATGTATAACAATCAAACAATAATTATCACAACAATAAATGCAGCCGTTCTTCATCCTCTTCTTTTGATCCAATCTGATCCATCGACTATTTCTACATACATATAAGACGCTAATGGCATCAGCAACAACAACAACAACAACAACAAAACCAAATCAGTAAATATTTAATTTTTTCTTAATTTCTTTGTACCTATTACATTTTATCTTTCACTAGAATGTATTTGAAAGAAAAAAAAAATTCTCAAAAAAGAAGAAAAAAACCAAACAAAAAAAAAAAACAATCCAGCAATTCCGGAGACCAACACTCACTGACACACACAGACACTCTCTCTCTCTCTCTCTTCCCTCCAGCTAACACTCAGCACTAAGGGCTGTAAGAACAACAACGGTACACGCCATTGAACGTGCATCCACCGCAACTGTTGACTGATACGAGTCTAATGGGAGGAGTCAGAAGCCCATACTCACTCCCTCACTCATTCGGCTACTCACTTACTACGAGTACAAGTACCTTCCGGGAGACGACGTGTTGAGAGTCAACAGCCGCAAGCGTCAAGATCATCACCACCACTCACGGGGCAAGTGTGGAAAAAATGTGTGCCTTTCAAAATGGAGACCAACAAAAAGTGAGAGTAAGAGTAACTGGAATATATTAAAGAGACGGATCGCAAGAGAAGCCAACCGTGAAGGACCAATGAACGTATGAAAAAGATCGAGGAAGGTAAAAATGAACAGTGCACAGAGTGTCCAGAGAGAAAGAGAGAGAGAGAGAGAAGAGCAATTTTTCCTACAAGTATTTGTTGGTTGCGAAAGGCAAAGGATGGTGGCTCTAAAGTGATGCCGACGTGCCTTGATGGATCGGTGAAAATAAGCCAGAAGCTACAACTGACAACATCCATATCAGTAACAGCAACAACAACAACAGCAACAACAAAAACAACAACAACACCAACAACCAGAAAACGGTAGACAAAATAAAAATGACAATATACTAAAGCTAAAAGATGTCTCAGCTACCTAAAGACTGCCGACGTCGCGACCTATCTCGTAAGAGAGACTTACGTGCTGGTTTTTAAGCATCTTCCGCGACTGTAAGCGATTGTGGTCGGCGGACTTGTTGGTTAGTTTTAACGTGAACATCGTAAAGTTAAGACGACGACAACAGCCACGTCGGTAAAACTGAAAACAACAGAAAGACGACGGCAATTGCAACGAAAACAGCGAAATCGGCGTAATATTTTCAATTTAAAGATCGTTAGCAGATCGAAACTAACATAAAACGATCACTAAACCGTTGTCTTAATGGTTTCTGTTGTTGTTGTTACGCGCGTATTTAACAAGATTTTATTAATACTATGTAAATTGTTTGAAAAAATATCAATATATCCCTTGAAAACCATTTTAAAATAGTGCCGTTGTGTTGATTAAACGATCGCTGGCCCTTTCATTGATCACTAAATATAATAATTGATCACTCAACAATAATATATAATCAACCTTCTCATACAAGATCGTTAAAAATGATTACTATGAACGAGTTGGTGGATTTACGAATGCAGCAACATATCGCGCATGAAATATATCGACAGCAAGTAATGCAACGAATACCAGGTAAGACGATAATATGTATGATAAACCTTAGTTCCTTGTTGTAGTTGGGCCTCCCGGCCTCATATCTACGACTTTAGTTGCCACAAAAATCACCCAAAACTTCTCACACCGACAAGTTACAATTTCTCAGCACCGGCTTGTTCTCGTCCGCTATGTTAAACCCTCCAACTCCTTTTCTATTACCTCAGTTCTTCTTTTCCAAGCTTGGACCCCGCCCCCGCCAATGACCTAAAACACCCTTTCCATACCGCCAAAGCTTAAGGGTTTCTCGTTGAAGGGAACCCGACGGAATTTGCTACGTCTTAGAAACAAACTTTTTACTTACGAGCTCGTATTTTTTACCTAAATTTACGACCTTAAGCTCTCTTCCTAAGACTTCATTCTTTGCATTTACGACTTCTTACAGAGGTACCCCACGTAACATTCCACGTTCTACGTCCTCAAACTTCTTACCATAGATGTCAACGTACCTGTCCATGATTTTAAACTTTCCACTTAGAGTTAAGACAATTAACTTCGGGCGGGCGTTATCTCCCCTATAACTCCTATACCTTCCACTGTCATCTTCAAACTTTCTACCTAAGGCCCTCAAGTTTCTCATTGACGACTTTCCTCCCTATAATCTCAATTTTGGGATCTCAATCGGAATCTCTATCTCAATCTCAACCTCTGGAACCTCAAGGCTCGTAGCTAAAAGTTTCCACCAATGAAATCTCCAACTTTATACCAACACTTTCAAACTTTCCACCGACGTCTTTAAACTTCCAATCTATGATCTCAAATTTCTCACCCACGGACAAAAAATGTACTACCCATAATTGCCTTAAACTCCATCCTGCCAGGTCAATACTCGTCTTAAAATGGCTTCTCATCGAAGAAATTTTTCTTATCTATCATCGAGAAGAGTGCACTAGTAGCAAAATAATACTGGAAAGTTAATCGTCCTGCGGTTTCTTCACACGCCAATCAAGATATTGGTTGGGGAAAAAGTATTCGTCGTTTTTCTCATCGTTTCACTGTAAAGTGTCATAACTTCGAAACGGTTAATTGCATCTGACAAATCGGCTGATAATTTGTGAGAAATTTATTGAGATTGGTGCGTCGTGTTAAAAGTTATTCCGGAACAAAGATGAGTGAAATTTCTGAAAAAATACGCTATAATTTACAATTTTACTACGACAAAAGAAAGAATGCTGCAGAGGCATGTGAGAAGATTTGTGGTGTTTATGGCGAAGATGCTCCTCGCTCATCTGGTCGACCTATCACCGAAAAAGTCGTTGAAATTATGGCTAGGGCCGTCAGTCGAGCAGTCACGACATTGCGAAGGAACTAAAGATCGATGACAAAACAGTTTTAAACCATTTGCATTAAGTTGGTTTCACAAAGAAGCTCGATGTTTGAGTGCCTCGTGAACTGAGTGCAAGAATGAGTCCAAAAAAGGCAACATATAGCTTTGCTGACCCGGCAAAAACTAAGATAGTTCGGCTGGGAAGTTTTGATACATCCACCGAATAGTCCTGACCTTACACAATCAGATTATCATTTGTTCCGATCTCTCTAACACACTCTTGCTGGGAAAAATTGGCCTGAAGAGAGGACTGCGAAAAACACCTTGGTCAGTTTTTTGAAGATAAAACCCCGGAATTCTACAAAAAAGGAATAATGGTTATACCCGAAAAATGGCAGAAAGTAATGGGCAATATTTGAAAAGAATGGGCAATATTTGGGTTAATAAATGTTTGTTACATACAAAAAAATGTTGTATCATTATACTGAAAAAACGCAGAATACTTTTTCCCCAACCCAATACATCAACGTTTTATTGCAACTGAGCGATAAAACGCTTCTTCTTCTTCTTCTTCCAGATCCATTTCCCCCTTTACTGCCAATACCAATGCCACGTCATGTGATCATTCCACCACGTGCCAGTCTACCCGGTGTAGAGGCAACATTACAAAATAAGGAGCTCTGGAAGCAGTTCCATCAAATTGGTACCGAAATGATAATCACCAAGAGTGGAAGGTAAGTGCTACATAGAAAATACTTTACGACCGAAATCTCTTAATTACCAGCGCTATATTATTCTATAGTAATTTTACACAGCTTTAGGACTATGCTTAATTTATGTAGGCCAATGTTAACGCCTGGCAATGGACCTTATTTAGTATTAAAAAGCTTAATTAATATTAGAAATTTCAATAATATAATTCTAACGCTTACGCTTCTGCTTTTGAATTGATTGAAACTCGTTTGCCAATCCTGAATCTCTTCAGGCACATAAAACAATTTTTAAAAACCTTTGCACTGAGACCGACGCACCGACAACCGACAGACACACTCACGCACACCTTCTGCTTTCAAGAGCTGCCATAAAATCTCAAGAGCTTTATGGCGCCGCGGCGACCTTTGTTCTCAAACACTCAACACTTGAAAGAAAATATCGCGCCTAAATATTCATTGTTTTTCATATAAACAAAACGAGACGGAACGAGATTCGTACATTTTACAGCCGCATTAACACTTTTTCAACGGCGCTCAACAGACCAGAAATCAGATGATCAGCGTTTACGACTACACACATACAAACATACGAGCACAATGACAGCGGCAACAGCAGCGGCGACGTAAGACAGCGCGACTAAGGCGGCGGCGGCGGTGTTGATCTTATTTAGACAGGATATTTGTGGAAGCAGTAAAGGCTCATTAAATGAAGGCGCCTGCAAAATATTTACAGCGCCGTGGCCGTCGCGACAAAAAATTTCACACAATTCAAAATGCAAAACACAAGTAAGTGATGGAAGGCTGTCAGCCGCCATCATTCAGGTAGATTGGATCGATCGGGAGGAAACGTAAAATGCTAAACTAATCCCTCTCTCTCTTTCTGTTTTATTCCTGCTCCTCCCAGGAATATAAGTCTAAACAGGAGAGAGTGTAAAGAAAAGAACACAAAGCCGAGTTAGTTTAGGATCGATTGTTTAAGTAAAAAATAAAATATAAAAGACTTAAAAAATATGCCACAATAAAACCAGACAAAATGGCCGAAAAGTAAAGCTAGACATTTGTTCACACTGTGGAAGAAGGAAGATTGAAGAAATGATAAAATGGCTGATAAGATTATTTGAAGGCGGGTAATATAAATGAACTGTGAAAATTTTCAACGAAACGTTATCGAAATATAACGCTTAGGAAGTATTCGTAAGTCAGGCCTTATTGTCTACGGCGCGCCGTAGAGCTTAGTTTAGATTTTTCAAAGTTAGTGACACGCACGCGCCAGATTTTCCCAGATTTTAACCTTCTCGTTTCGACTGATAAAGCCTGACGCGTTCTCGAATCTCGCCTCGACTAGCTGAAGTTGCCCCATCTTCGAATCTGGTCTTGCCTATATTAATTTGGTTACTTCGGATTGTCTCGAATCTCGTCTGGGAAATCGACGCCGTATTGAGATGAGATCATGAAACAATATCGTTTCGTGTGCCTTACTACACGTACACCTTTTTCAATTATAGTCCAGAATCTTTCAATTGTATTTCGAATTTTTCAGTTCAATTTCATAATTTTTCAGTTTAATTTCAGAATTTTTCAGTTTGATTTCAGAATTTTTTAGTTTAATTTCAGAATTTTTCAGTTTAATTTCAAAATTTTTTATTTGTAGTTTAGAATTTTTCAGTTTAATTTCAGAATTTTTCAGTTCAATTTCAGAATTTTTCATTTGTAGTTTAGAATTTTTCAGTTTAATTTCAAAATTTTTCAGTTCAGTTCAATTCAATTTCAGAATTTTTCAATTTAATTTCAGAATTTTTCAGTTTAATTTCAGAATTTTTCAGTTCAATTTCAGAATTTTTCCATTTTGATTTCAGAATTTTTCATTTTAATTTCAGAATTTTTCAGTTTAATTACAGAATTTTTCAGTTCAATTTCAGAATTTTTTAATTTGATTTCAGAATTTTTCAATTTAACTTCAGAATTTTTCATTTGTAGCTTAGAATTTTTCAGTTTAATTTCAGAATTTTTCAGTTTAATTTCACAATTTTTCAGAATTTTTTAGTTTAATTTCAGAAATTTGATTTCAGTTTGATTTCAGAATTTTTTACCTTAATTTCAGAATTTTTCAATTTGATTTCAAAATTGTTCAGTTCAATTTCACAATTTTTCAGTTTGATTTCAGAATTTTTCCATTGTAGTTCAGAATTTTTCAGTCTGATTTCAGAATTTTTCAATTTAATTTCAGAATTTCGATTTCAATTTAATTTTAGAATTTTTCAGTTCAATTTCAGAATTTTTCATTTGATTTCAGAATTTTTCAATTTAATTTCAGAATTTTTCAGTTTAATTACAGAATTTTTCAGTTCAATTTCAGAATTTTTTAATTTGATTTCAGAATTTTTCAATTTAACTTCAGAATTTTTCATTTGTAGCTTAGAATTTTTCAGTTTAATTTCAGAATTTTTCAGTTTAATTTCACAATTTTTCAGAATTTTTTAGTTTAATTTCAGAAATTTGATTTCAGTTTGATTTCAGAATTTTTTAGTTTAATTTCAGAATTTTTCAATTTGATTTCAAAATTGTTCAGTTCAATTTCACAATTTTTCAGTTTGATTTCAAAATTTTTCCATTGTAGTTCAGAATTTTTCAGTCTGATTTCAGAATTTTTCAATTTAATTTCAGAATTTCGATTTCAATTTAATTTCAGAATTTTTCAGTTTAATTTCAGAAGTTTTCAATTTGATTTCGGAATTTTTTAGTTAAATTTCAGAATTTTTCAATTTAATTTCAGAATTTTTGAATTGTAGTTCCGAATTTTTTAGTTTAATTTTAGAATTTTTCAATTGTAGTTCAGAAGTTGTGGAGAAGAAGTGTAGTTTTCAGTTTAATTTCAGAATTAAAACGCTGTTTTAATAGTACCGATATGCGCTAAACTTGCTGACTTAACTAAAAACAGAAAGAAAAAGAGGAAGTTCTTCAACAAATTGTATGAAACTACATAACGCTACGCTTGACGCTCTATTTCTATTTCTCTCTGTGTCTTCATGGTCAAGTGGGCGCTTTTTCCTTGCCGTAAAAAGGACAAAAAGACGCATAAATCTTTTTGACCCAAAACTACCTAAAATGTCAACATCACACAAGTCAGTTGATGATGCGATCTTTTCCGATCCGTTTTTAGCTCGCCTTGTCTGTTTCTGGCGCCACTAAAGGTACTTTTTACCGACTACCGTTCGACTTTCTTTAACTGCTCTTTGACCACATCATCCCTGTGTCATCGTCATCGCCATTGTCATCACTGTAGTAAGCGTCAGATACGAGCAATTTCACACTTCCTACATAACATTCTGATCCATGTTCCGATAAATTCTTACAAAAGACCATTTTTATGACCATTCAATGAACTATGGCTTCTCCGTGTCTCGCTACTATTGCTACTATTCCAATGACAAAAAGAAACTGAATGGACTGCTCCTTGCTCTTGTTGTTGTCAAGCTGATTAAAATTTAGTTGGTTTAAATTTTTAGCTTATCAAAATGTAGATAAATTTATACGATTTCGGTTAGTGGCAAGAAAGTTTCTTATGAATTATTCAGTATCAGCAGCCAATTTCTTTTAAATTATCAAAAAAAAAATCTAAGATAAAACTGTTGATTTTTTGTGGACATCATCATCCACACTTGAATTCTTAATCATGGCTCATTAGAACCATGAATCCTAACAATCATTAGAGATCTCATGATCATGGTCTTGTTTATCTTGTTACCAAAATTTACAGAAGAGAAAATTTAACAAAATGCATTCAAAATAACGTAAACCAGAAGCCAGACTATACTTATACTCTTCCAGAAAGCTTTAAAAAGTTGATTCCGTTTGTAAATCCGTAATTTATCAATCACGTTCGGTTTTCGAGATATTGAACTAAAAAAACAGGTTCTATGTTTGAGTTTATGTTACATGAGCAGGTTACCTCAGAGGAGGTATCCAAAAGTGCCGTCCCTTACCTTCTTTTACCTTCAAAATTTCATTTGTATGCTTCAAAATTCAATTTGCTTCTATATATTCATTCCTCTTCTCACCCATAAATCTTTTATTTAAATGACTGTATTATTATTAATGGCGTTGATTAACTCTTTAGTATATTCGGTAATCTCGATGCTCATAAATCAATTACTCAGTAATATTCAAAATTATGTACTTACGTCCATATCTTGAAGGAGGCATCATAGTACGAGGTATCATACTCGTCTCGTACATTGTATCATAGTACGAGTATCATAACACTGTCTACCGAATTTTCGAGCACACAAACTATAAATAACAGACTCCAGAATCTCATTTCTCCGCCCGCCCTATGGTTCCGGCATATTGGATCCACCATTTCGAATTTTATAATTCACATTTTAGTTTTACAACCACCGTCCCTAAAACTGAGAAGAACTCTGCCCTTTTCGTTCTGGTTTGAGAAATCTGTGTAGAAGACCTTTAGAAGACGTGTATGCAGTCAGAAATATCCCTACCACCAATCTAACAGGTACTTCAATAAGTCCGTAGGATAAGTAAGAAAAAAACAAAATTTTGACAATGAGTATAGAGAATTTCCAACTTTTCGATACCACTTATGTAGTACGATTTCTCTTTCTCGTCAAAGTAGGCCTCAGTTTCAGCGATTACTTCATCATTGGACTTAAATTCCTTTCCAGCAAGCATGTCACTGTATTTTTTTTCATTAAAAAGCAATGCTTAATAAAAACTCGAAATTCACTTTTTTCCATTTTTTTCAAAAACAAAAGTTGCTTCACATAAAATGCTATAACTCACGAATCAATAGTCAGATTGCTGTCAAATTTATACACGTATCCATATTCTGGATATTAGAAGGGATAAAAAAGGTGAGGTGTCAATGACTAAAATGGAAATATCTTCTGAACATTAAACGGTTATTTCTGAAGTGCGACTTTTTGAAGGTAAAATGGGAGCATACTTGCATACTTCTGCGATATTTTGAAATGTGAAATATTCTGAAGATGGAATTAGTACATACATAACTTTCTTTCCAAAAAATTGTTATGGCTAGTTTAAAAGCTACCGCCGCTTTTTGCTTCCGAATAATATAGTACTCCTAGTTTTTATATTCTTCAACATCCTCTATTTTATACAATAGCTACACAAGCATTAGCTACGAATCTCAAAATTAAATAATTTCGGTGACCACTATTGATTTTAGTTCGTACATTTCATGCTAGTGTTCTACCAAATCTTCTTTTCTTATATACGAGTAGTGTTATGTACTGTTATGT
Source organism: Conops quadrifasciatus (assembly GCA_949752815.1). Classification (NCBI taxonomy): domain Eukaryota; kingdom Metazoa; phylum Arthropoda; class Insecta; order Diptera; family Conopidae; genus Conops; species Conops quadrifasciatus. Next base: position 26,132,701 of record OX457079.1, on the reverse strand, counting down.
ACTCAATGGTGCCTTATAGCACCTTTCCATCGTATTTCTTAGAGATTTTTCCTTCCAATGGTTTGAACTAATTTTTATTTTCCTGAATTTTTTTTTTTCTCCCTCTCTCTCTATCTCTTTATAGGCGTATGTTTCCTTCCATGCGTTTGGCACTTTCTGGCCTCGAAGATGATGCCAACTATTGTGTACTTCTGGAAATGATACCGATTGGAGATTGTCGTTATAAATTTTCCGGTTCACAATGGGTACCAGCTGGCGGTGCTGAGCCGCAGAGTCCGCAACGGATGTTCCTGCATCCGGACAGTCCGGCGACGGGAGCTCACTGGCAAACGCAGCCGATCCTCTTCAATAAAGTAAAGCTAACCAATAATACTTTGGATAATAATGGCCATGTAAGTGCGAGTCTGATAAGTTACAACAGAATGAAAATTAATGCCTGTATTTGAAAAAACTTTGATTTATTTTATTTAATTTATTTTTATTTAATTTTTCATTTTCAATGTAAAATTTTTAGATTGTTTTAGCCAGTATGCATAAGTATCAGCCACGCCTTCACATCATTCGTACATCCGATTTGACTCAGATTCCATGGGCGCCGCAGAAGGCCTTCGTCTTTTCCGAAATGGAATTTGTAGCCGTCACTGCGTATCAGGTGAGTTTATCTTTCCATCTTCAAGATTTTCATTCATGATTTAGCAAATTTCGTTTTCGTACTACAACTGCTACCATCCTCTTCTGTAAACCCCTGCCATCGGACTGTTACAGACAGCCTCCACTTCCATTAATTTTCCGCATGCCACAAATCGTCAGAGTCTCAGGGTCACGGTCATGCTCAGGATGAACCAAACTGCAGAAATCGTGTTTGATTATTTAATCTTTCCTCCGCAACTGAGAGCAGCTCACTCTAAGACAAAGACCCAGCGGTGGGTCTCTCTGCCCGAAGAATTAGCCGCCGTCGACGCCTCTCTCGAACCAAAACAACATCACCAAAAAAAAAAAACGCAGCAGTTGAATTGGCCGCAGTTTCTTCAGCACCATTAAAGGGCTCTTTCGAGCGCGGCTACAGCAATTTAATTTGAATGCTTGCTGTGTTTTTGTCTGGCCGTGTTTGCATTTTTGTTGTTGTTGCTGCTGTTGTTTTTCTTAATTTGTTGCTCATTTTGGCTGCTTGGCCTCACGCTTTGACCGACTGACTAATTGGCTGACTGAATGACAGGAGCAAAAACGCACCATGCCGCTCGTCGCCAGTCTGGTGACTTCTAATTGGGCAGATCTTCCTCAGCGTTCGAGTCGTGTCTAGCCCAGCCGAATCGAGTGAGTCTGTCTCTGTGGCTGTGGCTCTGAGCGCCAACAAGTTGTCGTGTCATCATCATCATCGTCATCGTCATCACCATGACCATCACCATCCCATTAAAACGCCGACGAACCTCTTGACGAACCGGACGGCTCCGGAGCGTTCCGAAGCATTCGTGTCCTGCTGTCATTCTCAAGTAGTTTTCTCAAGTTGTTAACATTGACAATTTTTTTTTCTCTCTACGATTCGCCTCAGCCTCTGGCGCCATTCATGTGTTGTTGTTTTTTTTTTGGGTTTCTGATTTTCTGCTATTTTCGTTTAATTTCAAAACCTATTAAAAATTATAAAATAATAGGTATGCCTTGCTCTGCTTGCAGCGATTTCGTTGTTTTCTTTGTTTTATATTTTCATTTTTTTTTTTGAAATTTTCAGAATGATCGCATCACAAAATTAAAAATCGATAACAATCCGTTTGCGAAGGGTTTCCGCGAAACCGGACAATCACGTTGTAAACGAAAAATGTCTTCATCGCCGCCACTGCAGGATGATCAGAGAGATCAGCAGCAGGATCAACAGCAACCACAACCAACGCATGCAAATAATGTGTCGCCAATGTCTAAATACACAGCAACTTCTTTGAAAGCGTCTTCCACTTGTCGTCCCAGTGATGACGATAAGAGCGTGCCGGAACATTACCGGCATCAGCACCAAAACCAGCATCAGCACATGCTGCTCAATTGTGCCGCCGACGATGATGATGATGGTGTTGGTCAACAAATTAAGCGCCACAGGTCAAATGATTCGGCCTGCTCGACATCATCATCATTCGATGACTCGATGTTAGTCGTTGGTAATAGCGATTTTAGTTCGAATAACTCAACGTCGAGTGGTACAAATTCACCGCATTTGAGGTCAGCGGAAGCAGTGACTGTGGCAGTGGCAGCAACTGAGATTACAACAACAACAAAATCATCACCTTTTTCCCCGCCTGTTAACAATCATACCAAAAACTACGACAGTCAGCCTTATATAAATACTGCTGAATCCATAACTACGTCGACTGCATCGACGCCGCCCTCACCAGCCATATCATCAGCATCAACGCCAACACCAACCTCATCATCAACATCAACACCAACATCTGCTTTCATACAACATTTTCAACAAAATGTGCAAACATTACTACGTCCGTCGCTGATGGATTTGGCCTGTTCGTATTTTGGACGGTCACACTCGATGTATCCACCACCGTCGCTATCACTGCCACCACCACCACCACCGTCGCTATCACTGCCACCACCACCTCCATCATCACTACCTCCACTGCCTCCTCCACTCTTGTTGCCAGAGCATCACTTAATGTTTTGTAATAATAATGAACAACAATTTGGCGATAACTTAATACAAAGTATTGGCGTTGATGTTGCGCTGGGTGGTGTTGGAGAACTTGGTGTAGCGATGCCAGATCCTGCCATGCTTTTACATTTGTCGGGAGCTGGATTGCCGCCACTTTCGGCAATCGTTGCCGAAGCTCCAAAAAATATCAACATCACCAACACTATTGTTGATTCCTCAACAAGTTTATTGGCAAATAAATCATATACATCATCGAGGGTTTCTTTACACCAACAACAACAACAACAACAAGAATTATCGAGTAGTAAAGTGTCATTAAACCAAAATCAAACACCACCACCTCAAAAGAAGACGAAGAATTTCAGTATTTCAGCCATTTTGGACGGTAACAGTTAGTACAAAAACTGTTGTAAAAAAATCTTTATCCTACCGTAAAAACCGTAAAAACTAAACGAAAAGATAGCTGCATCTAATTAGAGAACCATTAAATGCCGTCCGCGCTGCAATTTCGGCATCCATAGTGCCCTGTGTGAACAACCCACGCCTGCAGAGATGAGGATTAATCCACAATAACAACATTTAACATAACATTTAACATCGGTTACTAAAGCTTTATGGCATCTAGACCTCCCTCTGCCAGAGAGAAATTTTGCCAGAGAGAAAATTTGGTTTTGATTAGAAAATTTGACTTTGATTGTTGTAGCCCGTATAACTCAAATCAGTTTTTTTGGATTACTCAATAATTTGATTAAGTACCTTCAGGCTTTTAAATTTCTAAGTTAAATTAAAAAATTTTCATTCTTTTCATCTATTGTATGTAAAGACATTCTGTCTATGTAAATACATTCATTCTTATCAGTAGTTCTATAAGTAGTTATAAATTTAGCATAATAAAATCATTTATTATAATTTCTTGATTTACATAATTTGTGTTTTATTATTTTTCTGTTCAGTTATTAACCTCCCAAAATATTGTACGTGCAAGCAGTGTTTTCTAACCAGAATTAATTATTTGGTTTCGTAATAGAAGCTCGCAAAATTGCACACTCTTAAAACTGCACAATACTGACAACCTAATCTTCCTTTCATAAACCTACTATGAAAGGGTGAACCAGTGAACCGGTAAACCAGTGTATTCTGAACTTCGTGGAACGAAAACGATTCAACACTTGAACTTTTGAACCGAAACCCAAATATCGAACTTGCTTATGTATTCTTCTTCCTCAAGTTACTCTGAATAAAAAATAAAAAAATCACTTGTTTGAAGTCCAGAGGAGGTCAACCAATGTACATAGATTATCGTTGCCGACCTGGCCCAAGCGGAGTCACTTCAAGGCAGCTAAGGGCCGTCCCGTCTGGAATATTGGCCCCTATATTCACATTATTTTTGTGGTGCGAAAGATGCTACTAGAGCAGTGGTTACCAAACTATTCTGGTCGTGGAACCCCCAAATTTTTTGCCAATGATCGCGGAACCCTAAATATATTTTAAGCAACGACTATTCAAAATTTAAGCAGATGTTAAATAAAACAAGTATTATTTTGGTACTTCGGATTTTATTGAATTAAACAAAACTTAAAAAACAATTCATCATAGAAATAACTAATAAAAATATAAAAAACATAAACTAGAATAAATAAAAAAACTTCAATGTGACGAATGCACCTGCTTTTTGGATTCTACGATTATTTTAAAATTGGGCGTTATATTTGATAACTGAACTCGCAACACGTCGCTTCACATTATTTTTCTTATTTCAGAGTGCTTTTCGCTTAGTCATATCAGTCCTATAGCAATTATTCGAGTTCGTCGGTGAGAGGTTGAACTTTCGTATAGACGAAAGCTGATGAAAGTTAAAAGCACCTTATTTCAAAATTTTTAATTTAATTTGGTGGCCGATTGTAAACTTTCCTAGGAAACTTTCCTAGAAAATGTCAATACATTAAACTAAATTTGTCGCGCGGAACCCCTAAATTTGTTCGTGGAACCCCAGGGTTCCGCGGAACATACTTTGGGAACCGCGGTACTAGAGCATCTTCTAGTGCTCAATAGTCCTAGGACTATTTTTATTCCTATTTATATTTCTAAGGCTATCGCGTGCAATCATCCATAACCCTCGTCAAGGAGGGACCTCGTCCACATGGATGGATGTGCTAATAACGTCATCCTAATGGACGTCATTCCCGCGTGACCACCACCAGCAGTTTATGTCATGCTATATAACCCCTCGTTGGGAGTGGGAATGATTTTAATTATCTTAAGTTTTCATCAAAGTTTTCAATACCTCTATCTCTTTCCTTTGCTTAGTACATTTAAAGTCAAAATTTTAGAGGAATTTGAAAGGAGAAGAGACCATTAGTAAATACATTAGTAAAATTTTGGTAGAGCCTATAATTATCAAAGCGTTTAATTCAGGAATCAAAATTAGTTAATCTGTTATTTCGCATTACATTCCCTTGTATATATAAAATCTGGGCAGTGCCTATAATTATGAAAGTGAATAAGTCAAAAATGACTTAAATTATTAAAAAAATTTTCGCATTAATATTACTTTGTATTATTATTGTGTATTAAAATTACCTGATTTAAAATATACAGATGATTTTAAAAATTTTTAACAGTTAAATGACTTTTTAATTTGTCCTACAAATAAATTTGCAGACATACTATGATCTTTCAATTACAAATAGCGAAGGTTACAGGGCTCGATGAGATTCAAGGGCATAAATGGCTAAATGATTTGCATATTAACTATTTCTTATATAATAAATACATAGTTATATAAATGATAAAATGGTTCACGAAGGAAATCCTACAGATACGATGATTTTTCATGCTAAAGTTTCAGCTAAATTTATAGCACACTTACATTTGAAATCCGAAAAGGATGGAAAACATATTTATTATATACTATCAAGAGTATTAAAACAAAGATGGCAAATATTCTCAAAGGGAAAAGGATTTTAATTTTTCAAAAAGTTAAAACCAAAAAGTCTTCACCTACGATATGTAAGTCTCTATAACCCTCAACCCTCTAAAGAATAAAATGTATCAAATTTCAAAATAAACGACAACAAAAGAACGCTAGAAAACCCAACCAAACATAAAAATAAAAAAGCTAATACTCCAACAATTAAAGAAAAAAATTAACAAGTCACATTACGTTATGGTGACGCGTAACGCACACGCTTCAGAATTTAACTCATTAACACTTCCTTCGCTGTGTAGAAAGGTATGGCGTAGCCCGTTGTCAATACTTCATCAACTTGATGGTGTCTTATGGGGGAAGACGGATACCACAACAACAACTATTGCGTGATCTTGCTGTATTTAACATTACAGAGAAAACATGAAAAACCGACTACTGGCGCGTATTTTATTGTCAATTGACGCCGCATTACCGCTGCTGTACATACTCATAAAATATTTAATGGAATTAACAGCATTTTTGACAATAACCGCAACATCTGTCACATTGACAGCACGGTAGGAAGAAGCAGACGGCGGACTAGACCGAGTAAACCATACTCGTATGTAAGTAATAAAATTTAATGTGAGCACAAAAAAAATGTATAATAGAAAAAATGGTTTAACAAATTAAACGAAAGACAAACAAGACAATATTTCTTATAATACAATATATATTTGCTTTTCCTTTCGTTATACCTACTATATTCTTTTGAAGGATATAAACAATTTTGACAGGTTTAACCTCCCCCTCCCCCTTCTCTCTCTCTCTCTTTCGCGCTCTCCCACTCTCTTTCTCATTGTATGGACTCACTCCCTTATACATTCCCTTTTCTCTTACAAAAGTTTGATATCAAGATCGTTTTCTTAATTTTCTCTGCAATGCAACGAGAATGTATGGGCAGGCGAGGCGAATGAGCGTCCTGAAGAGTCAGTCAATGTTTTCGAAAAGAGGAGGTGGTAACGCTTGTCATCGTAAACTCTGTCTCTGGCTCCATGTCTATCGTTTTTGGTTGACCGTTTCATCTTCATCCCCTACCATTATTTCAATTTCACTTCAAATGCAGCCAAACGCCTTCCAGGTACATTTCACTAAAAGACTTCACTTTCTCATACGTACACGTATATGTACGTACATACATATGTACATATGTATAGAAATGTTCGTTGTTATTGTTGTTGTTTAAGCATCTCATGTTTTACTCGTTTCGTTTGATTTTAACAACGAGTTGTGCCGACGTCATTGCCTAAAGTCTAGCTAATAAATCCGTAGTTAGACACTAGTCTCGCCAGGCTCGGTGAAGCGGCGATGGTGGTCTGTCTGGTCGGATCTAATCCAATCTTATGCGAGTATATAATGCTGTGGTGGCTAGACCGGTCTCACCGCACGGTTCTTTGTGAGGGATAACTGACGGAGTGGAATTAAAAGCATGACATTGTGATTTCTTACTCAGCCTCACGAAACTCACAGCTTTTAATAATTTACTAATATCTAGCATTAAAATAATTATATTACTGTATGGATTATTACAAGAACTGACACTGAAGCGATCTGATCTGAGGTGAAGAAATTCAAATTTAAATGAATAATTGATACTCATTTATTCATATTAATCTTCATACTAGTAATGATACTAGTTTATATAGGTTATATTTATGTATATTCATAATTATTTATGAATACTAATACTATTTTACTACTTTATTACATTACTAATATTAATTACTGATACTGATAATAATCGAATTTAAGCATAATTTTGAAGATTAACTTAAACTATGAAATTTAAAATTAATTATCGTATACCAATAAGCATTGATAATTTCAATAGCAATATTAAAAAACGAATTCAAAATGTTTCTAAAAAGATACGAGTAGTATATGTATATTTAAAAGGCAATATAAAAATTGTTCTTCTTTTTTTTCAAACTCTAAAAGCCGAATATCTTCGAAACGTAAAGGGATGAAAAAGTCTGAAGTCGAATTCGATTTAAGCACGTGGAAATAATTATTTCATGAAAGTCAGGGTTGGCATTCGATAAGAATTTTTAGACCTCTAGTCTACGTCGAAAACTGAACAGTACTTTTTTCTCAACCTTGTCGAAAACTCTTAAACATACAACAACTTAAAGAATAAAATCTATCCACATACACATTCTCCAGCTTCTTTATACCCAAAATGCGTGAGCCAAAGTGTAAATAATAAAAGAAACAAGAGAAAGCGATAAATGTTTCATTTTTTCACAAAGAAATGACTGGATTCAGAAATGAAATTGAAATTCATGTATTTTCCATCGAAAAATCTCTGTACCGTTCGTTTGTTCTTATTGTAATTGATGAAGGTAAATTTTTCAGAGTTTTCAACAATTTTGTGTAATCTACTCCAATTTGGTTTGGGGTAGTCTACCGTAGGTATTCGAAAATGTCGAAAACACGACAAAGTGTTCAACATGACAACCCAGATGAAAGTATAGAAGTAGAGAAGTATATATGATGTACTTCTACGGCCCCGCGCCCGACTTCTTCAGAACAAAACCAAATTAAAATTGGCAATATTTTAATATTTTATAAACTTTTAATTGGAAATTCCTATGAGTTGTGCTTCACATTTATCTAGCCCCAAAACAAAAGCAACGGTTAATATACACCACTGCTTTTAACTATTTCTCCTACTCATTAGTGACACGAGTGGTTACGAGTGTATACGATATGCTATTCATATATATGTATATACACAAATGAAACTATTCCAGACGTATGTACCTACTACCAGTATATGTATGTATATGCCCAATTTATCCTCATGAGGATTAAAATAAGTGCGAAACAATGTGTTATTGTTTTGGTCTAATCCGACGATGGTAGCCAAAATTATATTTTTAGCAAATTACCATAAAACAGGTACCTCCTCTTCCTTTTCCTTGTAATACCTTGTAACTACCAGACAAAAGAAATCGTCCGCTACTGTCTGTCTGTCTATCTGTTTGTTGGTCTGTGGTCTGTGGTCTTGTCTGCTTGTCAAATAAAAATTGTCTTAAACTTATTGAAATTTGCAAAATAAATAAAATCATTTACGAAGTGGTTGGTACAAAAGACAACACAGTGAAAAGGATGGCTTGATCACATGACCAGACCGCAAACAATCTTTCGCAAGAAAGGATCAACCTAAGAAGGATAACAAAGAAAGAAAGAAATACCGAACAAAATTTGCATTCTTTGATATTTTGTTGAAAGCGTTCTTTCTTTGGAGTAAATATTGCTTTCTTTACTTTTTCAAAGGAGCATTATTTCTTCTCTTTTCTCTTTTTTGTAGCTATTGTTAATTTCAAGTGGATTGGTTTTGTATACTGTTTGGCCGCTTATTTCTCTCAATTGTAGTCAAAATTAGTTGATGAAAATTAATGGATATCCATTGATTGATTGATTTGTGTAATTAATTGTAGGTGGTTTTTTCTTTTTTTGGTTCAAACAAAATGCATGGACACGGACACTTAGCTTTTGAAAAATCACACGATCTTTACGATCGCGCGATCAATTTTAGTTGCTTTTTCTATAGAATTTCACATTTTAAAACGTCCGTACCTATATATGTACACTTATATGTCTACTTATATGTACATATACCCATACACATATACAACATATATGTACCTATCCTAGGAAAAGGAATTACCTTTGCTCTAATTCCTAAGGTTCCTTCAATCTTAACAACAACCACTTGAGTTTTATTACTAATGCTTCTTGAGGCATTGATCATAACAATACCGTTTGTCGTGCGAATGTTGGTCGGTCAAATCCTCCTTGTGCCCGTCTTCTTTGTCTGAACGCTCTTGGTTGGGTCGGCTGCACTTTTATTATGCCCCGAGACTAAATCAGCCGTTGCCCAAAGAAAGACCTTAACCGTTTGTTTTCACATTTCATTAAAGGGAATATAATAAAACCTCAAGTACTCTACTATTTTCTTTTATTATTTTACAATGGTTGAATGCGTGCGTGCGTGCGAGCGTGCCTGCCTGCCTGCTGCTTGCTGCACCGACTGCCTTTTCGTCTTTGTATATTCGGAAATCTATTGAGGTGTAATAGTTTTACCTTATACTAGTATGTAAAGTACCTTGACGCCAGACGCCAGCATTTGCTCTATAACTGTCTGTCGTCTGCTCTGTGAGCTCTTTACTTGCTCTGTTATTCTGAGCTTATGCTTTGTGTAGAGACCAATTTATTAAAGTAGTTGAGAGAGGAAATTCTTGTGGATTTTATAAATCTGACCCGTTTGTGTGTCCGAGTAACGAAACAGGTAGTAATAATTTTTTTTTTGGTTTTTCCTTCTTGTTACTCTCTCACTAAATGCTTCCTTGGAATTTCCAAAGTAGAAATTAAAATCAATTAAGGATATCAATTAAATGTTAAGGATATTCTCGACAACAATTCCAGGCGTCAGGCGTGGAATCTCCTAAAGGTCAGTCTCAATTTTGGCAAAGATTCCGAAAATGTGAGTGAATGAAATTAACTCAGGAATTACCTATAATTTATTCGAAGAAGTGCTATCGTAGACCCTTAAAATTTTAATCAATTTGAGTTAACAGAATGTTAAAAAAGTATTCCCAAAACTCTCCCTAAGCGGAGAGAATAACAAGAGCGAGAGACACGAACACGAACAGGTGTTCACGAACACTATTGGCTCCTATTGGCTCTTGGCTCCTATTGGCTATTGGCTCTTGGCTCCTATTGGCTATTGGCTCTTGGCTCCTATTGGCTATTGGCTTCTATTGGCTATTGGCTCCTATTAGCTCTTGGCTCCTATTGGCTATTGGCTCCTATTGGCTATTGGCTCCTATTGACTATTGGCTTCTATTGGCTATTGGCTACTATTGGCTATTAGCTCTTGGCTCCTATTGGCTATTGGCTCTTGGCTCCTATTGGCTATTGGCTTCTATTGGCTATTGGCTCCTATTAGCTCTTGGCTCCTATTGGCTATTGGCTCTTGGCTCCTATTGGCTATTGGCTCTTGGCTCCTATTGGCTATTGGCTCCTATTGGCTATTGGCTCCTATTGACTATTGGCTTCTATTGGCTATTGGCTACTATTGGCTATTAGCTCTTGGCTCCTATTGGCTATTGGCTGCTATTGGCTATTGGCTCCTATTAGCTCTTGGCTCCTATTAGCTATTGGCTCCTATTGGCTATTGGCTCCTATTGGCTATTGGCTTTTGGCTCCTATTGGCTATTGGCTCCTATTGGCTATTGGCTCTTGGCTCCTATTGGCTATTGGCTCCTATTGGCTATTGGCTCTTGGCTCCTATTGGCTATTGGTTCCTATTGGCTATTGGCTCCTATTGGCTATTGGCTCCTATTGGCTCTTGGCTCCTATTGGCTATTGGCTCTTGGCTCCTATTGGCTATTGGCTCTTGGCTCCTATTGGCTATTGGCTCCTATAGGCTATTGGCTCCTATTGGCTATTGGCTCCTATTGGCTATTGGCTGCTATTGGCTATTGGCTCCTATTAGCTCTTGGCTCCTATTAGCTATTGGCTCCTATTGGCTATTGGCTCCTATTGGCTATTGGCTCTTGGCTCCTATTGGCTATTAGCTCTTGGCTCCTATTGGCTATTGGCTCTTGGCTCCTATTGGCTCTTGGCTCCTATAGGCTATTGGCTCCTATTGGCTATTGGCTCCTGGCTCCTATTGGTTATTGGCTCTTGGCTCCTATTGGCTAATGACTCCTATTGGCTATTGGCTCCTATTGGCTATTGGCTGCTATTGGCTCTTGGCTCCTATTGGCTATTGGCTCTTGGCTACTATTGGCTATTGGCTCCTATTGGCTATTGGCTCCTATTGGCTATTGGCTCCTATTGGCTATTGGCTCCTATTGGCTATTGGCTCCTATTGGCTATTGGCTCCTATTGGCTATTGGCTCCTATTGGCTATTGGCTCCTATTGGCTAATGACTCCTATTGGCTATTGGCTCCTATTGGCTATTGGCTCTTGGCTCCCATTGGCTATTGGCTTTTGGCTCCTATTGGCTCTTGGCTCCTATTGGCTATTGTCTCTTGGCTCCTATTGGCTATTGGCTCTTGGCTCCTATTGGCTATTGGCTCTTGGCTCCTATTGGCTCTTGGCTCTTGGCTCCTATTGGCTATTTACTCTTGGCTCCTATTGGCTATTGGCTTTTGGCTCCTATTGGCTATTGGCTCCTATTGGCTATTGGCTCCTATTGGCTATTGGCTTCTACTGGCTATTGGCTGCTATTGGCTATTGGCTCCTATTGGCTCCTATTGGCCATTGAATCTTTTTGGCTACTGGCTCTTGGCTCCTATTGGCTAATGACTCCTATTGGCTATTAGCTCCTATTGGCTATTGGCTCTTATTGGCTATTGGCTATTGGCACCTGTTGGCTATTGGCTCTTGGCTCCTATTGGCTATTGGCTTCTATTGGCTATTGGCTCCTATTAGCTCTTGGCTCCTATTGGCTATTGGCTCCTATTGGCTATTGGCTCCTATTGACTATTGGCTTCTATTGGCTATTGGCTACTATTGGCTATTAGCTCTTGGCTCCTATTGGCTATTGGCTCTTGGCTCCTATTGGCTATTGGCTTCTATTGGCTATTGGCTCCTATTAGCTCTTGGCTCCTATTGGCTATTGGCTCTTGGCTCCTATTGGCTATTGGCTCTTGGCTCCTATTGGCTATTGGCTCCTATTGGCTATTGGCTCCTATTGACTATTGGCTTCTATTGGCTATTGGCTACTATTGGCTATTAGCTCTTGGCTCCTATTGGCTATTGGCTGCTATTGGCTATTGGCTCCTATTAGCTCTTGGCTCCTATTAGCTATTGGCTCCTATTGGCTATTGGCTCCTATTGGCTATTGGCTTTTGGCTCCTATTGGCTATTGGCTCCTATTGGCTATTGGCTCTTGGCTCCTATTGGCTATTGGCTCTTGGCTCCTATTGGCTATTGGCTCCTATTGGCTATTGGCTCTTGGCTCCTATTGGCTATTGGTTCCTATTGGCTATTGGCTCCTATTGGCTATTGGCTCCTATTGGCTCTTGGCTCCTATTGGCTATTGGCTCTTGGCTCCTATTGGCTATTGGCTCTTGGCTCCTATTGGCTATTGGCTCCTATAGGCTATTGGCTCCTATTGGCTATTGGCTCCTATTGGCTATTGGCTGCTATTGGCTATTGGCTCCTATTAGCTCTTGGCTCCTATTAGCTATTGGCTCCTATTGGCTATTGGCTCCTATTGGCTATTGGCTCTTGGCTCCTATTGGCTATTAGCTCTTGGCTCCTATTGGCTATTGGCTCTTGGCTCCTATTGGCTCTTGGCTCCTATAGGCTATTGGCTCCTATTGGCTATTGGCTCCTATTGGCTCCTGGCTCCTATTGGCTATTGGCTCTTGGCTCCTATTGGCTAATGACTCCTATTGGCTATTGGCTCCTATTGGCTATTGGCTGCTATTGGCTATTGGCTCCTATTAGCTCTTGGCTCCTATTAGCTATTGGCTCCTATTGGCTATTGGCTCCTATTGGCTATTGGCTCTTGGCTCCTATTGGCTATTAGCTCTTGGCTCCTATTGGCTATTGGCTCTTGGCTCCTATTGGCTATTGGCTCCTATTGGCTATTGGCTCTTGGCTCCTATTGGCTATTGGCCCTTGGCTCCTATTGGCTATTGGCTCCTATTGGCTATTGGCTCCTATTGGCTATTGGCTCTTGGCTCCTATTGGCTATTGGCTCCTATTGGCTCTTGGCTCCTATAGGCTATTGGCTCCTATTGGCTATTGGCTCTTGGCTCCTATTGGCTATTGGCTCCTATTGGCTCCTGGCTCCTATTGGCTCTTGGCTCCTATTGGCTAATGACTCCTATTGGCTCCTATTGGCTAATGACTCCTATTGGCTATTGGCTCCTATTGGCTATTGGCTATTGGCTCCTATTGGCTATTGGCTCCTATTGGCTATTGGCTCCTATTGGCTATTGGCTCCTATTAGCTATTGGCTCCTATTGGCTATTGGCTCCTGTTGGCTATTGGCTCTTGGCTCCTATTGGCTATTGGCTCTTGGCTCCTATTGGCTATTGGCTCCTATTGGCTCCTGGCTCCTATTGGCTATTGGCTCTTGGCTCCTATTGGCTAATGACTCCTATTGGCTCCTATTGGCTAATGACACCTATTGGCTATTGGCTCCTATTGGCTATTGGCTCCTATTGGCTCTTGGCTCCTATTGGCTAATGACTCCTATTGGCTATTGGCTCCTATTGGCTCTTGGCTCCTATTGGCTATTGGCTCTTGGCTACTATTGGCTATTGGCTCCTATTGGCTATTGGCTCCTATTGGCTATTGGCTCCTATTGGCTATTGGCTCCTATTGGCTATTGGCTCCTATTGGCTATTGGCTCCTATTGGCTATTGGCTCCTATTGGCTAATGACTCCTATTGGCTATTGGCTCCTATTGGCTATTGGCTCTTGGCTCCCATTGGCTATTGGCTTTTGGCTCCTATTGGCTCTTGGCTCCTATTGGCTATTGTCTCTTGGCTCCTATTGGCTATTGGCTCTTGGCTCCTATTGGCTATTGGCTCTTGGCTCCTATTGGCTCTTGGCTCTTGGCTCCTATTGGCTATTTACTCTTGGCTCCTATTGGCTATTGGCTTTTGGCTCCTATTGGCTATTGGCTCCTATTGGCTATTGGCTCCTATTGGCTATTGGCTTCTACTGGCTATTGGCTGCTATTGGCTATTGGCTCCTATTGGCTCCTATTGGCCATTGAATCTTTTTGGCTACTGGCTCTTGGCTCCTATTGGCTAATGACTCCTATTGGCTATTAGCTCCTATTGGCTATTGGCTCTTATTGGCTATTGGCACCTGTTGGCTATTGGCTCTTGGCTCCTATTGACTATTGGCTCCTATTGGCTATTGGCCCCTATTGGCTATTGGCTCTTGGCTCCTATTGGCTCTTGGCTCCTATCGACTATTGGCTCTTGGCTCCTATTGGCTATTGGCTCCCATTGGCTATTGGCTCCTATTGGCTATTGGCTCTTGGCTCCTATTGGCTATTGGCTATTGGCTCTTGGCTCCTATTGGCTATTGGCTATTGGCTCTTGAATCCTATTGGCTCTTGGCTCCTATTGGCTCTTGGCTCCTATTGGCTATTGGCTATTGACTCTTGGCTCCTATTGGCTCTTGGCTCCTATTGGCTATTGGCTCTTGGCTCCTATTGGCTGTTGGCTCTTGGCTCCTATTGGCTATTGGCTATTGACTATTGGCTCCTATTGGCTATTGGCTCTTGAATCCTATTGGCTCTTGGCTTCTATTGGCTCTTGGCTCCTATTGGCTATTGGCTCTTGGCTCCTATTGGCTATTGGCTCCTATTGGCTCTTGGCTCCTATTGGCTATTGGCTCCTATTGGCTGTTGGCTCTTGGCTCCTATTGGCTATTGGCTCTTGGCTCCTATTGGCTATTGGCTATTGGCTCTTGAATCCTATTGGCTCTTGGCTCCTATTGGCTATTGGCTCTTGGCTCCTATTGGCTATTGGCTATTGACTCTTGGCTCCTATTGGCTCTTGGCTCCTATTGGCTATTGGCTCTTGGCTCCTATTGGCTCTTGGCTCCTATTGGCTCTTGGCTCCTATTGGCTGTTGGCTCTTGGCTCCTATTGGCTATTGGCTATTGGCTCTTGGCTCCTATTGGCTATTGGCTCTTGAATCCTATTGGCTCTTGGCTTCTATTGGCTCTTGGCTCCTATTGGCTCTTGGCTCCTATTGGCTGTTGGCTCTTGGCTCCTATTGGCTATTGGCTCCTATTGGCTCCTATTGGCTCTTGGCTCTTGGCTCCTATTGGCTATTGGCTCTTGGCTCCTATTGGCTCTTGGCTCCTATTGGCTATTGGCTCCTATTGGCTGTTGGCTCCTATTGGCTGTTGGCTATTGGCTCTTGGCTCCTATTGGCTATTGGCTATTGGCTCTTGAATCCTATTGGCTCTTGGCTTCTATTGGCTCTTGGCTCCTATTGGCTATTGGCTCTTGGCTCCTATTGGCTATTGGCTATTGACTCTTGGCTCCTATTGGCTCTTGGCTCCTCTTGGCTCTTGGCTCCTATTGGCTCTTGGCTCCTATTGGGTATTGGCTCCTATTGGCTGTTGGCTCTTGGCTCCTATTGGCTATTGGCTATTGGCTCCTATTGGCTGTTGGCTCTTGGCTCCTATTGGCTATTGGCTCTTGGCTCCTATTGGCTCTTGGCTCCTATTGGCTATTGGCTCCTATTGGCTATTGGCTCTTGGCTCCTATTGGCTATTGGCTCTTGGCTCCTATTGGCTCTTGGCTCCTATTGGCTATTGGCTCTTGGCTCCTATTGGCTATTGGCTCCTATTGGCTCTTGGCTCCTATTGGCTCTTGGCTCCTATTGGCTATTGGATCCTATTGGCTATTGGCTATTGGCTCTTGGCTCCTATTGGCTCTTGGCTCCTATTGGCTATTGGCTCCTATTGGCTATTGGCTCTTGGCTCCTATTGGCTATTGGCTCTTGGCTCCTATTGGCTTTTGGCTCTTGGCTCCTATTGGCTCTTGGCTCCTATTGGCTATTGGCTATTGGCTCCTATTGGCTATTCGCTCTTGGCTCCTATTGGCTCTTGGTTCCTATTGGCTATTGGCTCCTATTGGCTATTGGCTCCTATTGGCTATTGGCTCCCATTGGCTATTGGCTCCCATTGGCTCTTGGCTCCTATTGGCTATTGGCTCTTGGCTAATATTGGCTCTTGGCTCCTATTGGCTCTTGACTCCTATTGGCTATTGGCTATTGGCTCTTGGCTCCTATTGGCTATTGGCTCCTATTGGCTATTGGCTCCTATTGGCTATTGGCTCTTGGCTCCTATTGGCTCTTGACTCCTATTGGCTATTGGCTCCTATTGGCTATTGGCTCTTGGCTCCTATTGGCTATTGGCCCTTGGCTCCTATTGGCTATTGGCTCCTATTGGCTATTGGCTCCTATTGGCTATTGGCTCTTGGCTCCTATTGGCTCTTGGCTCCTATTGGCTCTTGGCTCCTATAGGCTATTGGCTCCTATTGGCTATTGGCTCTTGGCTCCTATTGGCTATTGGCTCCTATTGGCTCCTGGCTCCTATTGGCTATTGGCTCTTGGCTCCTATTGGCTAATGACTCCTATTGGCTCCTATTGGCTAATGACTCGTATTGGCTATTGGCTCCTATTGGCTATTGGCTATTGGCTCCTATTGGCTATTGGCTCCTATTGGCTATTGGCTCCTATTGGCTATTGGCTCCTATTAGCTATTGGCTCCTATTGGCTATTGGCTCCTGTTGGCTATTGGCTCTTGGCTCCTATTGGCTATTGGCTCCTATTGGCTCCTGGCTCCTATTGGCTATTGGCTCTTGGCTCCTATTGGCTAATGACTCCTATTGGCTCCTATTGGCTAATGACACCTATTGGCTATTGGCTCCTATTGGCTATTGGCTCCTATTGGCTCTTGGCTCCTATTGGCTAATGACTCCTATTGGCTATTGGCTCCTATTGGCTATTGGCTCTTGGCTCCTATTGGCTATTGGCTCTTGGCTACTATTGGCTCTTGGCTCCTATTGGCTCTTGACTCCTATTGGCTATTGGCTCCCATTGGCTGTTGGCTCCTATTGGCTATTGGCTCCTATTGGCTATTGGCTCTTGGCTCCTATTGGCTATTGGCTCCTATTGGCTATTGGCTATTGGCTCTTGGCTCCTATTGGCTCTTGGCTCCTATTGGCTATTGGCTCCTATTGGCTATTGGCTCTTGGCTCCTATTGGCTATTGGCTCTTGGCTCCTATTGGCTTTTGGCTCTTGGCTCCTATTGGCTATTGGCTCTTGGCTCCTATTGGCTCTTGGCTCCTATTGGCTCTTGGCTCCTATTGGCTATTGGCTCTTGGCTCCTATTGGCTCTTGGCTCCTATTGGCTCTTGGCTCCTATTGGCTATTGGCTCCTATTGGCTATTGGCTCTTGGCTCCTATTGGCTCTTGGCTCCTATTGGCTCTTGGCTCCTATTGGCTATTGGCTCCTATTGGCTATTGGCTATTGGCTCTTGGCTCCTATTGGCTCTCGGCTCCTATTGGCTATTGGCTCCTATTGGCTATTGGCTCTTGGCTCCTATTGGCTATTGGCTCTTGGCTCCTATTGGCTTTTGGCTCTTGGCTCCTATTGGCTCTTGGCTCCTATTGGCTCTTGGTTCCTATTGGCTATTGGCTCCTATTGGCTATTGGCTCCTATTGGCTATTGGCTCCCATTGGCTATTGGCTCCCATTGGCTCTTGGCTCCTATTGGCTATTGGCTCTTGGCTAATATTGGCTCTTGGCTCCTATTGGCTCTTGGCTCCTATTGGCTCTTGACTCCTATTGGCTATTGGCTATTGGCTCTTGGCTCCTATTGGCTATTGGCTCCTATTGGCTCTTGGCTCCTATAGGCTATTGGCTCCTATTGGCTATTGGCTCTTGGCTCCTATTGGCTATTGGCTCCTATTGGCTCCTGGCTCCTATTGGCTATTGGCTCTTGGCTCCTATTGGCTAATGACTCCTATTGGCTCCTATTGGCTCTTGGCTCCTATTGGCTCTTGGCTCCTATTGGCTATTGGCTCCTATTGGCTATTGGCTCTTGGCTCCTATTGGCTATTGGCTCTTGGCTCCTATTGGCTCTTGGCTCCTATTGGCTATTGGCTCTTGGCTCCTATTGGCTATTGGCTCTTATTGGCTATTGGCTCTTGGCTCCTATTGGCTCTTGGCTCCTATTGGCTATTGGATTCTATTGGCTATTGGCTATTGGCTCTTGGCTCCTATTGGCTCTTGGCTCCTATTGGCTATTGGCTCCTATTGGCTATTGGCTCTTGGCTCCTATTGGCTATTGGCTCTTGGCTCCTATTGGCTTTTGGCTCTTGGCTCCTATTGGCTCTTGGCTCCTATTGGCTCTTGGCTCCTATTGGCTATTGGCTATTGGCTCCTATTGGCTATTCGCTCTTGGCTCCTATTGGCTCTTGGTTCCTATTGGCTATTGGCTCCTATTGGCTATTGGCTCCTATTGGCTATTGGCTCCCATTGGCTATTGGCTCCCATTGGCTCTTGGCTCCTATTGGCTATTGGCTCTTGGCTAATATTGGCTCTTGGCTCCTATTGGCTCTTGGCTCCTATTGGCTCTTGGCTCCTATTGGCTCTTGGCTCCTATTGGCTATTGGCTATTGGCTCCTATTGGCTATTCGCTCTTGGCTCCTATTGGCTCTTGGTTCCTATTGGCTATTGGCTCCTATTGGCTATTGGCTCCTATTGGCTATTGGCTCCCATTGGCTATTGGCTCCCATTGGCTCTTGGCTCCTATTGGCTATTGGCTCTTGGCTAATATTGGCTCTTGGCTCCTATTGGCTCTTGGCTCCTATTGGCTCTTGACTCCTATTGGCTATTGGCTCTTGGCTCCTATTGGCTATTGGCTCCTATTGGCTATTGGCTCTTGGCTCCTATTGGCTCTTGACTCCTATTGGCTATTGGCTCCCATTGGCTCTTGGCTCCTATTGGCTATTGGCTCCTATTGGCTGTTGGCTCTTGGCTCCTATTGGCTATTGGCTATTGGCTCTTGGCTCCTATTGGCTATTGGCTATTGGCTCTTGAATCCTATTGGCTATTCGCTCTTGGCTAATATTGGCTCTTGGCTCCTATTGGCTCTTGGCTCCTATTGGCTCTTGGCTCCTATTGGCTATTGGCTATTGGCTCTTGGCTATTGGCTCTTGGCTCCTATTGGCTATTGGCTCCTATTGGCTCGGCTCCTATTGGCTATTGGCTCTTGGCTCCTATTGGCTATTGTCTTTTGGCTCCTATTGGCTATTGGCTCTTGGCTCCTATTGGCTCTTGGCTCCTATTGGCTATTGGCTCTTGGCTCCTATTGGCTATTGTCTTTTGGCTCCTATTGGCTATTGGCTCTTGGCTCCTATTGGCTATTGGCTCTTGGCTCCTATTGGCTCTTGGCTCCTATTGGCTACTGGCTCTTGGCTCCTATTGGCTATTGGCTCTTGGCTTTTATTGGCTCTTGGCTCCTATTGGCTCTCGGCTCCTATTGGCTCTCGGCTCCTATTGGCTATTGGCTCTTGGCTCCTATTGGCTCTTGGCTCCTATTGGCTCTTGGTTCCTATTGGCTCTTGGCTCCTATTGGCTATTGTCTCCTATTGGCTATTGGCTCCTATTGGCTATTGGCTCTTGGCTCTTGGCTCCTATTGGCTCTTGGCTCCTCTTGGCTCTTGGCTCCTATTGGCTCTTGGCTCCTATTGGGTATTGGCTCCTATTGGCTATTGGCTCTTGGCTCCTATTGGCTATTGGCTCTTGGCTCCTATTGGCTCTTGGCTCCTATTGGCTATTGGCTCTTGGCTCCTATTGGCTATTGGCTCCTATTGGCTATTGGCTCTTGGCTCCTATTGGCTATTGGCTCTTGGCTCCTATTGGCTCTTGGCTCCTATTGGCTATTGGCTCTTGGCTCCTATTGGCTCTTGGCTCCTATTGGCTATTGGATCCTATTGGCTATTGGCTATTGGCTCTTGGCTCCTATTGGCTCTTGGCTCCTATTGGCTATTGGCTCCTATTGGCTATTGGCTCTTGGCTCCTATTGGCTATTGGCTCTTGGCTCCTATTGGCTTTTGGCTCTTGGCTCCTATTGGCTCTTGGCTCCTATTGGCTCTTGGCTCCTATTGGCTATTGGCTATTGCCTCCTATTGGCTATTCGCTCTTGGCTCCTATTGGCTCTTGGTTCCTATTGGCTATTGGCTCCTATTGGCTATTGGCTCCTATTGGCTATTGGCTCCCATTGGCTATTGGCTCCCATTGGCTCTTGGCTCCTATTGGCTATTGGCTCTTGGCTAATATTGGCTCTTGGCTCCTATTGGCTCTTGGCTCCTATTGGCTCTTGACTCCTATTGGCTATTGGCTATTGGCTCTTGGCTCCTATTGGCTATTGGCTCCTATTGGCTATTGGCTCCTATTGGCTATTGGCTCTTGGCTCCTATTGGCTCTTGACTCCTATTGGCTATTGGCTCCCATTGGCTATTGGCTCCCATTGGCTCTTGGCTCCTATTGGCTATTGGCTCTTGGCTAATATTGGCTCTTGGCTCCTATTGGCTCTTGGCTCCTATTGGCTCTTGACTCCTATTGGCTATTGGCTATTGGCTCTTGGCTCCTATTGGCTATTGGCTCCTATTGGCTATTGGCCCCTATTGGCTATTGGCTCTTGGCTCCTATTGGCTCTTGACTCCTATTGGCTATTGGCTCCCATTGGCTGTTGGCTCCTATTGGCTATTGGCTCCTATTGGCTATTGGCTCTTGGCTCCTATTGGCTATTGGCTCCTATTGGCTATTGGCTCTTGGCTCCTATTGGCTCTTGGCTCCTATTGGCTATTGGCTCCTATTGGCTATTGGCTCTTGGCTCCTATTGGCTCTTGGCTCCTATTGGCTATTGGCTCCTATTGGCTTTTGGCTCTTGGCTCCTATTGGATCTTGGCTCCTATTGGCTATTGGCTCTTGGCTCCTATTGGCTCTTGGCTCCTATTGGCTATTGGCTCTTGGCTCCTATTGGCTATTGGCTCTTGGCTCCTATTGGCTCTTGGCTCTTGGCTCCTATTGGCTCTTGGCTCCTATTGGCTCTTGGCTCCTATTGGCTATTGGCTCCTATTGGCTATTCGCTCTTGGCTCCTATTGGCTCTTGGTTCCTATTGGCTATTGGCTCCTATTGGCTATTGGCTCCTATTGGCTATTGGCTCCCATTGGCTATTGGCTCCCATTGGCTCTTGGCTCCTATTGGCTATTGGCTCTTGGCTAATATTGGCTCTTGGCTCCTATTGGCTCTTGGCTCCTATTGGCTCTTGACTCCTATTGGCTATTGGCTATTGGCTCTTGGCTCCTATTGGCTATTGGCTCCTATTGGCTATTGGCTCTTGGCTCCTATTGGCTCTTGACTCCTATTGGCTATTGGCTCCCATTGGCTGTTGGCTCCTATTGGCTATTGGCTCCTATTGGCTATTGGCTCTTGGCTCCTATTGGCTATTGGCTCCTATTGGCTATTGGCTCTTGGCTCCTATTGGCTCTTGGCTCCTATTGGCTATTGGCTCCTATTGGCTATTGGCTCTTGCTATTGGCTCTTGGCTCCTATTGGCTCTTGGCTCCTATTGGCTCTTGGCTCCTATTGGCTATTGGCTCCTATTGGCTATTGGCTCTTGGCTCCTATTGGATCTTGGCTCCTATTGGCTCTTGGCTCCTATAGGCTATTGGCTCCTATTGGCTATTGGCTCTTGGCTCCTATTGGCTCCTGGCTCCTATTGGCTATTGGCTCTTGGCTCCTATTGGCTAATGACTCCTATTGGCTCCTATTGGCTCTTGGCTCCTATTGGCTCTTGGCTCCTATTGGCTATTGGCTCCTATTGGCTATTGGCTCTTGGCTCCTATTGGCTATTGGCTCTTGGCTCCTATTGGCTCTTGGCTCCTATTGGCTATTGGCTCTTGGCTCCTATTGGCTATTGGCTCTTATTGGCTATTGGCTCTTGGCTCCTATTGGCTCTTGGCTCCTATTGGCTATTGGATTCTATTGGCTATTGGCTATTGGCTCTTGGCTCCTATTGGCTCTTGGCTCCTATTGGCTCTTGGCTCCTATTGGCTATTGGCTCCTATTGGCTATTGGCTCTTGGCTCCTATTGGATCTTGGCTCCTATTGGCTATTGGCTCTTGGCTCCTATTGGCTCTTGGCTCCTATTGGCTATTGGCTCTTGGCTCCTATTGGCTATTGGCTCTTGGCTCCTATTGGCTATTGGCTCCTATTGGCTATTCGCTCTTGGCTCCTATTGGCTCTTGGTTCCTATTGGCTATTGGCTCCTATTGGCTATTGGCTCCTATTGGCTATTGGCTCCCATTGGCTATTGGCTCCCATTGGCTCTTGGCTCCTATTGGCTATTGGCTCTTGGCTAATATTGGCTCTTGGCTCCTATTGGCTCTTGGCTCCTATTGGCTCTTGACTCCTATTGGCTATTGGCTATTGGCTCTTGGCTCCTATTGGCTATTGGCTCCTATTGGCTATTGGCTCTTGGCTCCTATTGGCTCTTGACTCCTATTGGCTATTGGCTCCCATTGGCTGTTGGCTCCTATTGGCTATTGGCTCCTATTGGCTATTGGCTCTTGGCTCCTATTGGCTATTGGCTCTTATTGGCTATTGGCTCTTGGCTCCTATTGGCTCTTGGCTCCTATTGGCTATTGGCTCCTATTGGCTATTGGCTCTTGCTATTGGCTCTTGGCTCCTATTGGCTCTTGGCTCCTATTGGCTCTTGGCTCCTATTGGCTATTGGCTCCTATTGGCTATTGGCTCTTGGCTCCTATTGGATCTTGGCTCCTATTGGCTATTGGCTCTTGGCTCCTATTGGCTCTTGGCTCCTATTGGCTATTGGCTCTTGGCTCCTATTGGCTATTGGCTCTTGGCTCCTATTGGCTCTTGGCTCCTATTGGCTCTTGGCTCCTATTGGCTATTGGCTCCTATTGGCTATTGGCTCTTGGCTCCTATTGGCTCTTGGCTCCTATTGGCTTTTGGCTCTTGGCTCCTATTGGCTATTGGCTCTTGGCTCCTATTGGCTCTTGGCTCCTATTGGCTATTGGCTCCTATTGGCTATTGGCTATTGGCTCTTGGCTCCTATTGGCTCTTGGCTCCTATTGGCTCTTGGCTCCTATTGGCTATTGGCTCCTATTGGCTATTGGCTCTTGGCTCCTATTGGATCTTGGCTCCTATTGGCTATTGGCTCTTGGCTCCTATTGGCTCTTGGCTCCTATTGGCTATTGGCTCTTGGCTCCTATTGGCTATTGGCTCTTGGCTCCTATTGGCTCTTGGCTCTTGGCTCCTATTGGCTCTTGGCTCCTATTGGCTCTTGGCTCCTATTGGATCTTGGCTCCTATTGGCTATTGGCTCTTGGCTCCTATTGGCTATTGGCTCCTATTGGCTATTGGCTCCTATTGGCTCTTGGCTCCTATTGGCTATTGGCTCTTGGCTCTTGGCTCCTATTGGCTGTTGGCTCTTGGCTCCTATTGGCTTTTGGCTATTGGCTATTGGCTCCTATTGGCTATTGGCTCTTGAATCCTATTGGCTCTTGGCTTCTATTGGCTCTTGGCTCCTATTGGCTCTTGGCTCCTATTGGCTATTGGCTCTTGGCTCCTATTGGCTATTGGCTCCTATTGGCTCTTGGCTCCTATTGGCTATTGGCTCCTATTGGCTGTTGGCTCTTGGCTCCTATTGGCTATTGGCTATTGGCTCTTGGCTCCTATTGGCTATTGGCTATTGGCTCTTGAATCTTATTGGCTCTTGGCTCCTATTGGCTATTGGCTCTTGGCTCCTATTGGCTATTGGCTCTTGGCTCCTATTGGCTATTGGCTATTGACTCTTGGCTCCTATTGGCTCTTGGCTCCTATTGGCTATTGGCTCTTGGCTACTATTGGCTATTGGCTCCTATTGGCTATTGGCTCCTATTGGCTATTGGCTCCTATTGGCTCTTGGCTCCTATTGGCTATTAGCTCTTGGCTCCTATTGGCTGTTGGCTCTTGGCTCCTATTGGCTATTGGCTATTGGCTCCTATTGGCTATTGGCTCTTGAATCCTATTGGCTCTTGGCTTCTATTGGCTCTTGGCTCCTATTGGCTATTGGCTCTTGGCTCCTATTGGCTATTGGCTCCTATTGGCTCTTGGCTCCTATTGGCTATTGGCTCCTATTGGCTGTTGGCTCTTGGCTCCTATTGGCTATTGGCTATTGGCTCTTGGCTCCTATTGGCTATTGGCTATTGGCTCTTGAATCCTATTGGCTATTCGCTCTTGGCTAATATTGGCTCTTGGCTCCTATTGGCTCTTGGCTCCTATTGGCTCTTGGCTCCTATTGGCTATTGGCTATTGGCTCTTGGCTATTGGCTCTTGGCTCCTATTGGCTATTGGCTCCTATTGGCTCGGCTCCTATTGGCTATTGGCTCTTGGCTCCTATTGGCTATTGTCTTTTGGCTCCTATTGGCTATTGGCTCTTGGCTCCTATTGGCTCTTGGCTCCTATTGGCTATTGGCTCTTGGCTCCTATTGGCTATTGTCTTTTGGCTCCTATTGGCTATTGGCTCTTGGCTCCTATTGGCTATTGGCTCTTGGCTCCTATTGGCTCTTGGCTCCTATTGGCTACTGGCTCTTGGCTCCTATTGGCTATTGGCTCTTGGCTTTTATTGGCTCTTGGCTCCTATTGGCTCTCGGCTCCTATTGGCTATTGGCTCCTATTGGCTATTGGCTCTTGGCTCCTATTGGCTCTTGGCTCCTATTGGCTCTTGGCTCCTATTGGCTATTGGCTCCTATTGGCTATTGGCTATTGGCTCTTGGCTCCTATTGGCTCTTGGCTCCTATTGGCTATTGGCTCCTATTGGCTATTGGCTCTTGGCTCCTATTGGCTATTGGCTCTTGGCTCCTATTGGCTTTTAGCTCTTGGCTCCTATTGGCTCTTGGCTCCTATTGGCTCTTGGTTCCTATTGGCTATTGGCTCCTATTGGCTATTGGCTCCTATTGGCTATTGGCTCCCATTGGCTATTGGCTCCCATTGGCTCTTGGCTCCTATTGGCTATTGGCTCTTGGCTAATATTGGCTCTTGGCTCCTATTGGCTCTTGGCTCCTATTGGCTCTTGACTCCTATTGGCTATTGGCTATTGGCTCTTGGCTCCTATTGGCTATTGGCTCCTATTGGCTAATGACTCCTATTGGCTCCTATTGGCTCTTGGCTCCTATTGGCTCTTGGCTCCTATTGGCTATTGGCTCCTATTGGCTATTGGCTCTTGGCTCCTATTGGCTATTGGCTCTTGGCTCCTATTGGCTCTTGGCTCCTATTGGCTATTGGCTCCTATTGGCTATTGGCTCTTGGCTCCTATTGGATCTTGGCTCCTATTGGCTATTGGCTCTTGGCTCCTATTGGCTCTTGGCTCCTATTGGCTCTTGGCTCCTATTGGCTATTGGCTCTTGGCTCCTATTGGCTCTTGGCTCTTGGCTCCTATTGGCTCTTGGCTCCTATTGGCTCTTGGCTCCTATTGGCTATTGGCTCCTATTGGCTATTCGCTCTTGGCTCCTATTGGCTCTTGGTTCCTATTGGCTATTGGCTCCTATTGGCTATTGGCTCCTATTGGCTATTGGCTCCCATTGGCTATTGGCTCCCATTGGCTCTTGGCTCCTATTGGCTATTGGCTCTTGGCTAATATTGGCTCTTGGCTCCTATTGGCTCTTGGCTCCTATTGGCTCTTGACTCCTATTGGCTATTGGCTATTGGCTCTTGGCTCCTATTGGCTATTGGCTCCTATTGGCTATTGGCTCTTGGCTCCTATTGGCTCTTGACTCCTATTGGCTATTGGCTCCCATTGGCTGTTGGCTCCTATTGGCTATTGGCTCCTATTGGCTATTGGCTCTTGGCTCCTATTGGCTATTGGCTCCTATTGGCTATTGGCTCTTGCTATTGGCTCTTGGCTCCTATTGGCTCTTGGCTCCTATTGGCTCTTGGCTCCTATTGGCTATTGGCTCCTATTGGCTATTGGCTCTTGGCTCCTATTGGATCTTGGCTCCTATTGGCTATTGGCTCTTGGCTCCTATTGGCTCTTGGCTCCTATTGGCTATTGGCTCCTATTGGCTATTGGCTCTTGGCTCCTATTGGCTCTTGGCTCCTATTGGCTTTTGGCTCTTGGCTCCTATTGGCTATTGGCTCTTGGCTCCTATTGGCTCTTGGCTCCTATTGGCTATTGGCTCCTATTGGCTATTGGCTATTGGCTCTTGGCTCCTATTGGCTCTTGGCTCCTATTGGCTATTGGCTCCTATTGGCTATTGGCTCTTGGCTCCTATTGGCTATTGGCTCTTGGCTCCTATTGGCTTTTGGCTCTTGGCTCCTATTGGCTATTGGCTCTTGGCTCCTATTGGCTCTTGGCTCCTATTGGCTCTTGGCTCCTATTGGCTATTGGCTCTTGGCTCCTATTGGCTCTTGGCTCCTATTGGCTCTTGGCTCCTATTGGCTATTGGCTCCTATTGGCTATTGGCTCTTGGCTCCTATTGGCTCTTGGCTCCTATTGGCTCTTGGCTCCTATTGGCTATTGGATCCTATTGGCTATTGGCTATTGGCTCTTGGCTCCTATTGGCTCTTGGCTCCTATTGGCTATTGGCTCCTATTGGCTATTGGCTCTTGGCTCCTATTGGCTATTGGCTCTTGGCTCCTATTGGCTTTTGGCTCTTGGCTCCTATTGGCTCTTGGCTCCTATTGGCTCTTGGTTCCTATTGGCTATTGGCTCCTATTGGCTATTGGCTCCTATTGGCTATTGGCTCCCATTGGCTATTGGCTCCCATTGGCTCTTGGCTCCTATTGGCTATTGGCTCTTGGCTAATATTGGCTCTTGGCTCCTATTGGCTCTTGGCTCCTATTGGCTCTTGACTCCTATTGGCTATTGGCTATTGGCTCTTGGCTCCTATTGGCTATTGGCTCCTATTGGCTCTTGGCTCCTATAGGCTATTGGCTCCTATTGGCTATTGGCTCTTGGCTCCTATTGGCTATTGGCTCCTATTGGCTCCTGGCTCCTATTGGCTATTGGCTCTTGGCTCCTATTGGCTAATGACTCCTATTGGCTCCTATTGGCTCTTGGCTCCTATTGGCTCTTGGCTCCTATTGGCTATTGGCTCCTATTGGCTATTGGCTCTTGGCTCCTATTGGCTATTGGCTCTTGGCTCCTATTGGCTCTTGGCTCCTATTGGCTATTGGCTCTTGGCTCCTATTGGCTATTGGCTCTTATTGGCTATTGGCTCTTGGCTCCTATTGGCTCTTGGCTCCTATTGGCTATTGGATTCTATTGGCTATTGGCTATTGGCTCTTGGCTCCTATTGGCTCTTGGCTCCTATTGGCTATTGGCTCCTATTGGCTATTGGCTCTTGGCTCCTATTGGCTATTGGCTCTTGGCTCCTATTGGCTTTTGGCTCTTGGCTCCTATTGGCTCTTGGCTCCTATTGGCTATTGGCTATTGGCTCCTATTGGCTATTCGCTCTTGGCTCCTATTGGCTCTTGGTTCCTATTGGCTATTGGCTCCTATTGGCTATTGGCTCCTATTGGCTATTGGCTTCCATTGGCTATTGGCTCCCATTGGCTCTTGGCTCCTATTGGCTATTGGCTCTTGGCTAATATTGGCTCTTGGCTCCTATTGGCTCTTGGCTCCTATTGGCTCTTGACTCCTATTGGCTATTGGCTATTGGCTCTTGGCTCCTATTGGCTATTGGCTCCTATTGGCTATTGGCTCTTGGCTCCTATTGGCTTTTGGCTCTTGGCTCCTATTGGCTCTTGGCTCCTATTGGCTCTTGGCTCCTATTGGCTATTGGCTATTGGCTCCTATTGGCTATTCGCTCTTGGCTCCTATTGGCTCTTGGTTCCTATTGGCTATTGGCTCCTATTGGCTATTGGCTCCTATTGGCTATTGGCTCCCATTGGCTATTGGCTCCCATTGGCTCTTGGCTCCTATTGGCTATTGGCTCTTGGCTAATATTGGCTCTTGGCTCCTATTGGCTCTTGGCTCCTATTGGCTCTTGACTCCTATTGGCTATTGGCTATTGGCTCTTGGCTCCTATTGGCTATTGGCTCCTATTGGCTATTGGCTCCTATTGGCTATTGGCTCTTGGCTCCTATTGGCTCTTGACTCCTATTGGCTATTGGCTCCCATTGGCTGTTGGCTCCTATTGGCTATTGGCTCCTATTGGCTATTGGCTCTTGGCTCCTATTGGCTATTGGATCCTATTGGCTATTGGCTATTGGCTCTTGGCTCCTATTGGCTCTTGGCTCCTATTGGCTATTGGCTCCTATTGGCTATATTGGCTATTGGCTATTGGCTCTTGGCTCCTATTGGCTATTGGCTCCTATTGGCTCTTGGCTCCTATTGGCTATTGGCTCCTATTGGCTATTGGCTCCTATTGGCTATTGGCTCCTATTGGCTCTTGGCTCCTATTGGCTATTGGCTCTTGGCTCTTGGCTCCTATTGGCTGTTGGCTCTTGGCTCCTATTGGCTTTTGGCTATTGGCTCCTATTGGCTATTGGCTCTTGAATCCTATTGGCTCTTGGCTTCTATTGGCTCTTGGCTCCTATTGGCTCTTGGCTCCTATTGGCTATTGGCTCTTGGCTCCTATTGGCTATTGGCTCCTATTGGCTCTTGGCTCCTATTGGCTATTGGCTCCTATTGGCTGTTGGCTCTTGGCTCCTATTGGCTATTGGCTATTGGCTCTTGGCTCCTATTGGCTATTGGCTATTGGCTCTTGAATCTTATTGGCTCTTGGCTCCTATTGGCTATTGGCTCTTGGCTCCTATTGGCTATTGGCTCTTGGCTCCTATTGGCTATTGGCTATTGACTCTTGGCTCCTATTGGCTCTTGGCTCCTATTGGCTATTGGCTCTTGGCTACTATTGGCTATTGGCTCCTATTGGCTATTGGCTCCTATTGGCTATTGGCTCCTATTGGCTCTTGGCTCCTATTGGCTATTAGCTCTTGGCTCCTATTGGCTGTTGGCTCTTGGCTCCTATTGGCTATTGGCTATTGGCTCCTATTGGCTATTGGCTCTTGAATCCTATTGGCTCTTGGCTTCTATTGGCTCTTGGCTCCTATTGGCTATTGGCTCTTGGCTCCTATTGGCTATTGGCTCCTATTGGCTCTTGGCTCCTATTGGCTATTGGCTCCTATTGGCTGTTGGCTCTTGGCTCCTATTGGCTATTGGCTATTGGCTCTTGGCTCCTATTGGCTATTGGCTATTGGCTCTTGAATCCTATTGGCTATTCGCTCTTGGCTAATATTGGCTCTTGGCTCCTATTGGCTCTTGGCTCCTATTGGCTCTTGGCTCCTATTGGCTATTGGCTATTGGCTCTTGGCTATTGGCTCTTGGCTCCTATTGGCTATTGGCTCCTATTGGCTCGGCTCCTATTGGCTATTGGCTCTTGGCTCCTATTGGCTATTGTCTTTTGGCTCCTATTGGCTATTGGCTCTTGGCTCCTATTGGCTCTTGGCTCCTATTGGCTATTGGCTCTTGGCTCCTATTGGCTATTGTCTTTTGGCTCCTATTGGCTATTGGCTCTTGGCTCCTATTGGCTATTGGCTCTTGGCTCCTATTGGCTCTTGGCTCCTATTGGCTACTGGCTCTTGGCTCCTATTGGCTATTGGCTCTTGGCTTTTATTGGCTCTTGGCTCCTATTGGCTCTCGGCTCCTATTGGCTCTCGGCTCCTATTGGCTGTTGGCTCTGGCTCCTATTGGCTCTTGGCTCCTATTGGCTCTTGGTTCCTATTGGCTCTTGGCTCCTATTGGCTATTGTCTCCTATTGGCTATTGGCTCCTATTGGCTATTGGCTCTTGGCTCCTATTGGCTATTGGCTCTTGGCTCCTATTGGCTCTTGGCTCCTATTAGCTATTGGCTCCTATTGGCTATTGGCTCCTATTGGCTATTGGCTCTTGGCTCCTATTGGCTATTGGCTCCCATTGGCTATTGGCTCTTGGCTCTTGGCTCCTATTGGCTATTGGCTCTTGGCTCCTATTGGCTCTTGGCTCCTATTGGCTATTTACTCTTGGCTCCTATTGGCTATTGGCTCCTATTGGCTATTGGCTCCTATTGGCTATTGGCTCTTGGCTCCTATTGGCTATTTACTCTTGGCTCCTATTGGCTATTGGCTCCTATTGGCTATTGGCTATTGGCTCCTATTGGCTATTGGCTCTTGGCTCCTATTGGCTATTGGCTCCCATTGGCTATTGGCTCCTATTGGCTATTCGCTCTTGGCTCCTATTGGCTATTGGCTCTTGGCTCCTATTGGCTATTGGCTATTGGCTCCTATTGGCTATTGGCTCTTGGCTCTTGGCTCCTATTGGCCCTTGGCTCCTATTGGCTATTGGCTACTATTGGCTCTTGGCTCCTATTGGCTATTGGCTCCTATTGGCTATTGGCTCCTATTGGCTCCTATTGGCTATTGGCTATTGGCTCCTATTGGCTATTGGCTTTTGGCTCCTATTGGCTATTGGCTCCCATTGGCTATTGGCTCCTATTGGCTATTGGCTCTTGGCTCCTATTGGCTATTGGCTCTTGGCTCCTATTGGCTATTGGCTCCCATTGGCTATTGGCTCCTATTGGCTATTGGCTCTTGGCTCCTATTGGCTCTTGGCTCCTATTGGCGATTGGCTCCTATTGGCTATTGGCTATTGGCTCCTATTGGCTCTTGGCTCCAATTGGCTATTGGCTCCTATTGGCTATTGGCTCCTATTGGCTACTATTGGCTCCTATTGGCTATTGGCTATTGGCTCCTATTGGCTATTGGCTCTTGGCTCCTATTGGCTATTGGCTCCCATTGGCTATTGGCTCCTATTGGCTATTTACTCTTGGCTCCTATTGGCTATTGGCTCTTGGCTCCTATTGGCTATTCGCTCTTGGCTCCTATTGGCTATTGGCTCTTGGCTCCTATTGGCTATTGGCTATTGGCTCCTATTGGCTCTTGGCTCCAATTGGCTATTGGCTCCTATTGGCTCTTGGCTCCAATTGGCTATTGGCTCCTATTGGCTATTGGCTCCTATTGGCTATTGGCTCTTGGCTCCTATTGGCTATTTACTCTTGGCTCCTATTGGCTATTGGCTCCTATTGGCTATTGGCTCTTGGCTCCTATTGGCTATTTACTCTTGGCTCCTATTGGCTATTGGCTCCTATTGGCTATTGGCTCCTATTGGCTATTGGCTCCAATTGGCTATTGGCTCCTATTGGCTATTGGCTATTGGCTCCTATTGGCTATTGGCTCCTATTGGCTATTGGCTCTTGGCTCCTATTGGCTATTTACTCTTGGCTCCTATTGGCTATTGGCTCCTATTGGCTCTTGGCTCCTATTGGCTATTTACTCTTGGCTCCTATTGGCTATTGGCTCCTATTGGCTATTGGCTCCTATTGGCTATTGGGTCCTATTGGCTATTGGCTCATATTGGCTATTTACTCTTGGCTCCTATTGGCTATTGGCTCCAATTGGCTATTGGCTCCTATTGGCTATTGGCTCCAATTGTCTATTGGCTCCTATTGGCTATTGGCTCCTATGGGCTATTGTCTCTTGGCTCCTATTGGCTATTGGCTTTTGGCTCCTATTGGCTATTGGCTCTTGGCTCCTATTGGCTATTGGCTTCTATTGGCTATTGGCTCCTATTGGCTCTTGGCTCCTATTGGCTATTGGCTCCAATTGTCTATTGGCTCCTATTGGCTATTGGCTCTTGGCTCTTGGCTCTTGGCTCCTATTGGCCCTTGGCTCCTATTGGCTATTGGCTCTTGGCTCCTATTGGCTCTTGGCTCCTATTGGCTAGTGGCTCTTGGCTCCTATTGGCTCTTGGCTCCTCTTGGCTATTGGCTATTGGCTCCTATTGGCTACTATTGGCTCCTATTGGCTATTGGCTATTGGCTCCTATTGGCTATTGGCTCTTGGCTCCTATTGGCTATTGGCTCCCATTGGCTATTGGCTCCTATTGGCTATTGGCTCTTGGCTCCTATTGGCTATTCGCTCTTGGCTCCTATTGGCTATTGGCTCTTGGCTCCTATTGGCTCTTGGCTCCTATTGGCGATTGGCTCCTATTGGCTATTGGCTATTGGCTCCTATTGGCTCTTGGCTCCTATTGGCTATTGGCTCCTATTGGCTATTGGCTCTTGGCTCCTATTGGCTATTTACTCTTGGCTCCTATTGGCTATTGGCTCCTATTGGCTATTGGCTCTTGGCTCCTATTGGCTATTTACTCTTGGCTCCTATTGGCTATTGGCTCCTATTGGCTATTGGCTCCTATTGGCTATTGGCTCCAATTGGCTATTGGCTCCTATTGGCTATTGGCTATTGGCTCCTATTGGCTATTGGCTCCTATTGGCTATTGGCTCTTGGCTCCTATTGGCTATTTACTCTTGGCTCCTATTGGCTATTGGCTCCTATTGGCTCTTGGCTCCTATTGGCTATTTACTCTTGGCTCCTATTGGCTATTGGCTCCTATTGGCTATTGGCTCCTATTGGCTATTGGGACCTATTGGCTATTGGCTCATATTGGCTATTTACTCTTGGCTCCTATTGGCTATTGGCTCCAATTGGCTATTGGCTCCTATTGGCTATTGGCTCCAATTGGCTATTGGCTCCTATTGGCTATTGGCTCCAATTGTCTATTGGCTCCTATTGGCTATTGGCTCCTATGGGCTATTGTCTCTTGGCTCCTATTGGCTATTGGCTTTTGGCTCCTATTGGCTATTGGCTCTTGGCTCCTATTGGCTATTGGCTTCTATTGGCTATTGGCTCCTATTGGCTCTTGGCTCCTATTGGCTATTGGCTATTAGCTCTTATTGGCTATTGGCTCCTATTGGCTATTGGCTATTGGCTCTTGGCTCCTATTGGCTATTGGCTATTGGCTCCTATTGGCTATTGGCTCTTGGCTCTTGGCTCCTATTGGCCCTTGGCTCCTATTGGCTATTGGCTCCTATTGGCTCTTGGTTCCTATTGGCTAGTGGCTCTTGGCTCCTATTGGCTCTTGGCTCCTCTTGGCTATTGGCTCTTGGCTCCTATTGGCTCTTGGTTCCTATTGGCTCTTGGCTCCTGTTGGCTATTGTCTCTTGGCTCCTATTGGCTATTGTCTCTTGGATCCTATTGGCTCCTATTGGCTCTCGGCTCCTATTGGCTCTCGGCTCCTATTGGCTCTCGGCTCCTATTGGCTATTAGCTCTTGGCTCCTATTGGCTATTGGCTCTTGGCTCCTATTGGCTACTGTCTCTTGGCTCCTATTGGCTATTGGCTCTTGGCTCCTATTGGCTATTGGCTATTGGCTCCTATTGGCTCGGCTCCTATTGGCTATTGGCTCTTGGTTCCTATTGGCTATTGGCTCTTGGCTTTTATTGGCTCTTGGCTCCTATTGGCTATTGGCTCTTGGCTCCTATTGGCTCTTGGCTCCTATTGGCTATTGGCTCCCATTGGCTATTGGCTCTTGGCTATTGGCTCTTGGCTCTTGGCTCCTATTGGCTATTGGCTCTTGGCTCCTATTGGCTATTGGCTCTTGGCTCCTATTGGCTATTGGCTCTTGGCTCCTATTGGCTATTGGCTATTGGCTCTTGGCTCCTATTGACTATTGGCTCTTGGCTCCTATTGGCTCTTGGCTCCTATTGGCTACTGGCTCTTGGCTAGTATTGGCTATTTACTCTTGGCTCCTATTGGCTATTGGCTCCTATTGGCTATTGGCTCCTATTGGCTATTGGCTATTATTGACTATTGGCTCCTATTGGCTATTGGCTCTTGGCTCCTATTGGCTATTGGCTCTTGGCTCCTATTGGCTCTTGGCTCCTATTGGCTATTGGCTCTTGGCTCCTATTGGCTATTGTCTTTTGGCTCCTATTGGCTATTGGCTCTTGGCTCCTATTGGCCATTGGCTCTTGGCTCCTATTGGCTCTTGGCTCCTATTGGCTATTGGCTCTCGGCTCCTATTGACTATTGGCTCTTGGCTCCTATTGGCTCTTGCCTCCTATTGGCTACTGGCTCTTGGCTCCTATTGGCTATTGGCTCTTGGCTTTTATTGGCTCTTGGCTCCTATTGGCTCTCGGCTCCTATTGGCTCTCGGCTCCTATTGGCTATTGGCTCTTGGCTCCTATTGGCTCTTGGCTCCTATTGGCTCTTGGTTCCTATTGGCTCTTGGCTCCTATTGGCTATTGTCTCCTATTGGCTATTGGCTCCTATTGGCTATTGGGTCCTATTGGCTATTGGCTCCTATTGGCTATTGGCTCCAATTGGCTATTGGCTCCTATTGGCTATTGGCTCCAATTGGCTATTGGCTCCTATTGGCTACTATTGGCTCCTATTGGCTATTTACTCTTGGCTCCTATTAGCTATTGGCTCCTATTGGCTATTGGCTCCTATTGGCTATTGGCTCTTGGCTCCTATTGGCTTTTGGCTCTTGGCTCCTATTGGCTATTTACTCTTGGCTCCTATTGGCTATTTACTCTTGGCTCCTATTAGGTATTGGCTCCTATTGGCTATTGGCTCCAATAGCTATTGGCTATTGGCTCTTGGCTCCTATTGGCTATTGGCTCTTGGCTCCTATTGGCTATTGGCTCCTATTGGCTATTGGCTCCTATTGGCTATTGGCTCCTATTGGCTATTGGCTCTTGGCTCCTATTGGCTATTCGCTCTTGGCTCCTATTGGCTATTGGCTCTTGGCTCCTATTGGCTCTTGGCTCCTATTGGCTATTTACTCTTGGCTCCTATTAGCTATTGGCTCCTATTGGCTATTGGCTCCTATTGGCTATTGGCTCCTATTGGCTATTGGCTCTTGGCTCCTATTGGCTATTCGCTCTTGGCTCCTATTGGCTATTGGCTCTTGGCTCCTATTGGCTCTTGGCTCCTATTGGCTATTGGCTCCTATTGGCTATTGGCTCCTATTGGCTATTCGCTCTTGGCTCCTATTGGCTATTGGCTCTTGGCTCCTATTGGCTATTCGCTCTTGGCTCCTATTGGCTATTGTCTCTTGGCTCCTATTGGCTCTTGGCTCCTATTGGCTATTGGCTCCTATTGGCTATTGGCTCCTATTGGCTATTGGCTCCTATTGGCTATTGGCTCTTGGCTCCTATTGGCTATTTACTCTTGGCTCCTATTGGCTATTTGCTCCTATTGGCTATTGGCTCCAATTGGCTATTGGCTCCTATTGGCTCCTATTGGCTATTGGCTATTGGCTCCTATTGGCTATTGGCTCTTGGCTCCTATTGGCTCTTGGCTCCTATTGGCTATTGGCTCCCATTGGCTATTGGCTCCTATTGGCTATTGGCTCTTGGCTCCTATTGGCTATTCGCTCTTGGCTCCTATTGGCTATTGGCTCTTGGCTCCTATTGGCTCTTGGCTCCTATTGGCTATTGGCTCCTATTGGCTATTGGCTCCTATTGGCTACTATTGGCTCCTATTGGCTATTGGCTATTGGCTATTGGCTCCTATTGGCTATTGGCTCCTATTGGCTATTGGCTCCTATTGGCTATTGGCTATTGGCTCTTGGCTCCTATTGGCTATTTACTCTTGGCTCCTATTGGCTATTGGCTCTTATTGGCTATTGGCTCCTATTGGCTATTGGCTCCTATTGGCTATTGGCTCCTATTGGCTATTGGCTCCTATTGGCTATTGGCTCCTATTGGCTATTGGCACCTATTGGCTCTTGGCTCCTATTGGCTATTGGCTCCTATTGGCTCTTGGCTCCTATTGACTATTGGCTCCTATTGGCTATTGGCTCCTATTGGCTATTGGCTCCTATTGGCCCTTGGCTCCTATTGGCTATTGGCCCTTGGCTCCTATTGGCTATTGGCTCCTATTGGCTATTGGCTCCTATTGGCTATTGGCTCCTATTGGCTATTGGCTCCTATTGGCTCTTGGCTCCTATTGGCTATTGGCTCCTATTGGCTATTGGTTCCCATTGGCTATTGGCTATTGGCTCCTATTGGCTATTGGCTCTTGGCTCCTATTGGCTATTGGCTCCTATTGGCTGTTGGCTCTTGGCTCCTATTGGCTATTGGCTCTTGGCTCCTATTGGCTATTGGCTCTTGCTCCTATTGGCTATTGGCCCTTGGCTCCTATTGGATATTGGTTTCTATAGGCTATTGGCTCCTATTGGCTCTTGGCTCCTATTGACTATTGGCTCCTATTGGCTCTTGGCTCCTATTGGCTATTGGCTCTTGCTCCTATTGGCTATTGGCCCTTGGCTCCTATTGGATATTGGTTTCTTTAGGCTATTGGCTCCTATTGGCTATTGTCTCCTATTGGGTATTGGCTCCTATTAGCTATTGGCTCCTATGGGCTATTGGCTCCTATTGGCTATTGGCCCTTGGCTCCTATTAGCTATTGGCCCTTGGCTCCTATTGGCTATTGGCTCTTGCTCCTATTGGCTATTGGCTCCTATTGGCTCTTGGCTCCTATTGGCTATTGGCTCTTGCTCCTATTGGCTATTGGCCCTTGGCTCCTATTGGATATTGGTTTCTATAGGCTATTGGCTCCTATTGGCTCTTGGCTCCTATTGACTATTGGCTCCTATTGGCTCTTGGCTCCTATTGGCTATTGGCTCATATTGGCCCTTGGCTCCTATTGGATATTGGTTTCTATAGGCTATTGGCTCCTATTGGCTCTTGGCTCCTATTGACTATTGGCTTCTATTGGCTATTGGCTCCTATTGGCTATTGGCTCCGGCTATTGGCTCCTATTGGCTACTGGCTACTGTTGGCTATTAACTCCTATTGGCTATTGGCTCTTGGCTCCTATTGGCTACTGGCTCCTATTGGCTATTGGCTCCTATTGGTTATTGACTCTTATTGGCTATTGGCTCCTATTGGCTATTGGCTCCTATTGACTATTGGCTTGTGGCTCCTATTCGCTATTGGCCTTGGCTCCTATTGTCTATTGTCTCCTATTGGCTGTTGGCTCATATTGGCTATTGTCTCCTTTTGGCTGTTGGCTCCTATTGGCTATTGGCTCCTATTGGCTATTGGCTCCTATTGGCTCCTATTGGCTATCGGCTATTGGCTCCTATTTGCTATTGGCTCCTATTGGCTATTGGCTCCTATTGGCTATTGGCTCCTATTGGCTCTTGGAACCTATTGGCTATTGCCTTCTATTGGCTATTCGCTCCTATTGGCTCTTGGCTCCTATTGTCTATTGGCTCCTATTGACTATTGGCTCCTCTTGGCTATTGGCTCCTATTGGCTATTGGCTCCTATTGGCTATTGGATCCTATTGGCTATTGGCTCTTGGCTCCTATTGGCTATTGGCTCCTATTGGCTATTGGCTCCTATTGGCTATTGGCTCCTATTGGCTATTGGCTCCTATTGGCTATTGGCTCCTATTGGCCCTTGGCTCCTATTGGCTATTGGCCCTTGGCTCCTATTGGCTATTGGCTCCTATTGGCTATTGGCTCCTATTGGCTATTGGCTCCTATTGGCTATTGGCTCCTATTGGCTCTTGGCTCCTATTGGCTATTGGCTCCTATTGGCTATTGGTTCCCATTGGCTATTGGCTATTGGCTCCTATTGGCTATTGGCTCTTGGCTCCTATTGGCTATTGGCTCCTATTGGCTGTTGGCTCTTGGCTCCTATTGGCTATTGGCTCTTGGCTCCTATTGGCTATTGGCTCTTGCTCCTATTGGCTATTGGCCCTTGGCTCCTATTGGATATTGGTTTCTATAGGCTATTGGCTCCTATTGGCTCTTGGCTCCTATTGACTATTGGCTCCTATTGGCTCTTGGCTCCTATTGGCTATTGGCTCTTGCTCCTATTGGCTATTGGCCCTTGGCTCCTATTGGATATTGGTTTCTATAGGCTATTGGCTCCTATTGGCTATTGTCTCCTATTGGGTATTGCCTCCTATTAGCTATTGGCTCCTATGGGCTATTGGCTCCTATTGGCTATTGGCCCTTGGCTCCTATTAGCTATTGGCCCTTGGCTCCTATTGGCTATTGGCTCTTGCTCCTATTGGCTATTGGCTCCTATTGGCTCTTGGCTCCTATTGGCTATTGGCTCTTGCTCCTATTGGCTATTGGCCCTTGGCTCCTATCACGAACACGTGTTTACGAACACGAACACGAACACGTGTTTACGAACACGAACACGAACGCGTGTTCACGAACAAGAACACGAACACGAACACGACGCCGACAACATGTTTTCACGAACACGAATACGAACACGAACAGGTGTTCACGAACACGAACACGAACACGTGTTCACGAACACGAACACGAACAGGTGTTCGCGGACACGAACACGAACACGAACACGAACACGTGTTTACGAACACGAACACGAACACGTGTTCACGAACACGAACACGAACACGAACACGAACAGGTGTTCGTGGACACGAACACGAACACGAACACGAATACGAACACTTGTTCACGAACACGAACACGAACACGAACACGTGTTCACGAACACTAACACGTGTTCACGAACACTAACACGTGTTCACGAACACGAACACGTGTTCACGAACACGAACACGAACATGTGTTCACGAACACGAACACGTGTTCACGAACGAACACGTGTTCACGAACACGAACAAGAACGCGTGTTCACGAACAAGAACACAAACACGAACACGTGTTGATGAACACGAACAGGTGTTCGCGGACACGAACACGAATACGAACACGAACACGAACACGAACACGAACACGAACACGAACACGAACACGTGTTCACGAACACTAACACGTGTTCACGAACACGAACACGAACACGTGTTCACGAACACGAACACGAACATGTGTTCACGAACACGAACAAGAACGCGTGTTCACGAACAAGAACACAAACACGAACACGTGTTGATGAACACGAACACGTGTTCACGAACACGAACAC
Organism: Conops quadrifasciatus; assembly: GCA_949752815.1. Lineage (NCBI taxonomy): Eukaryota > Metazoa > Arthropoda > Insecta > Diptera > Conopidae > Conops > Conops quadrifasciatus. Next base: position 26,093,698 of record OX457079.1, on the reverse strand, counting down.
GTGTTCACGAACACGAACACGTGTTCACGAACACGAACACGTGTTCACGAACACGAACACGAACATGTGTTCACGAACACGAACATGTGTTCACGAACACGAACACGAGCAGGTCGCCGACAACATGTTTTCACGAACACGTGTTCACGAACACGAACACGAGCAGGTCGCCGACAACATGTTTTCACGAACACGTGTTCACGAACACGAACTCGAGCAGGTCGCCGACAACATATTTTCACGAACACGTGTTCACGAACACGAACACGAGCAGGTCGCCGACAACATGTTTTCACGAACACGAAAACGAACACGAACACGTGTTTACGAACACGAACACGAACGCGTGTTCACGAACAAGAACACGAACACGAACACGACGCCGACAACATGTTTTCACGAACACGAATACGAACACGAACACGAACAGGTGTTCACGAACACGAACAGGTGTTCACGAACACGAACAGGTGTTCGCGGACACGAACACGTGTTCACGGACACGAACACCAACACGAACACGTGTTCATAAACACGAACACCTGTTCATAAACACGAACACGTGTTCACGGACACGAACACCAACACGAACACGTGTTCATAAACACGAACACCTGTTCATAAACACGAACACGTGTTCATAAACACGAACACGTGTTCATAAACACGAACACGTGTTCACGAACACGAACACGAACACGAACACGAACACGTGTTCACGAACACGAACAGGTGTTCACGAACACGAAGAGGTGTTCACGAACACGAACACGAACACGTGTTCACGAACACGAACACGTGTTCACGAACACGAACATGTGTTCACGAACACGAACACGTGTTCACAAACACGAACACGAACACGTGTTCACGAACACGAACGCGTGTTCACGAACAAGAACACGAACACGAACACGAACACGACGCCGACAACATGTTTTCACGAACTCGAATACGAACACGAACACGAACAGGTGTTCACGAACACGAACAGGTGTTCGCGGACACGAACACGTGTTCACGGACACGGACACGAACACCAACACGAACACGTGTTCACGAACACGAACACGAAAACGTATTCACGAACTCGTATTCACGAACTCGTGTTCACAAACACGAACACGAACAAGTCTTCACGAACACGAACAGGTGTTCGCGGACACGAACACGAACACGAATACGAACACGTGTTCACGAACACGAACACGTGTTCACGAACAAAAACACGAACACGAACACATGTTCACGAACACGAACACGTGTTCACGAAAACGAACACGTGTTCACGAACACGAACACGTGTTCACGGACACGAACACGAATACGAACGCAATCACGTGTTCACGAACACGAACACGTGTTCACGAAAAAAGCTTTTTCATCGAAAAAGCGTTCTTTTGTTCTTATTGTAATTGATGAAGGTAAATTTTTCAGAATTTTCGACAATTTTGTGTAACCTACTCCAATTTGGTTTGGTAATCTACCGTAGGTATTCGACATCGTAGATATACGACATGTCGAAAACTCGACAAAGTTTCGACATGACAACCCAGCTCATCGATCAGAATAATTCTGTTTTCAAAATCACGTTCACCATTTTTGTAGTGAATTTTCACTATTACAATTTGTTGTATTTTACATCGATTGTTTCGATCCATATCTAATATATACATAGATATACCTGTTGCTTTTTATTTGTCAAATGTCAGCACAATAACAGTTGAGTGTTGACAGCTCAATTATGAGACGGAATTAAAAATTACACCTCTTGTTGAAAGGCACTATATTTTTCCAAAGGGCTCAACCTCAACGTAATTGTACCTCAACTATTATTGTAAATATTGTAATTATGCTATTATTGTGTGTATTTAGCTTTGTGTAAATAGAGTCTGACAAAAGGGGCAGCGGGTGAAATTTGAGTGGTCAAAACACCTCAACAATTGTAATGATCGCAAAATACGAAACTTTTACGACAACTTGTACGACAGCTTGTACACAATATTAAGAAGCATTAACAATAGAATAAAGAAACAACGAGAATTTGCCTAAAAAACATCCGAGTATTCATGTGTCAATAGCAAAGACGAAATATCGCCAACAAAGCTTCCTTTCGAAGGCTGAAGAGATTGCCAATATCTACATACGAGCATTAAGAGCAACTACCACCACGAGTAGCCCAAATAATTTCTCGGCCAGATAAAATTGTCGCCAATGAAAGAAGTCGTCAATTCGCTTTGATTTAAGCCGCCGCAGCCGCCCGTAAGCTGCTGCCATTATTTCCGAATGAAATTGTATTCCACAAAATATTGTATTGTATGTTATCGCATCGCATCGCAGCATGTCTGTCGAGCGACTTGTTCGTTTCGCTTTAGACGAAAACGCCGTCTAAAGCAAATTCACGAGGAAAGTAACAAAAAAACAGCAATAACAAACAACACAAACAGCGATAGTAGTGAAAAAAAAAGAGAAAAAAATCAATGATAACAATTGAAAAACAACAACGAGAACAACAACAGCATTGTCTTACTAAATAAGAATTCAATAAATTTTAGCAGCACAAAGCGTCGAAAACGACGACGACGCAAATAAAAACATACAACAATATGTTTTTGTTGTATGACGAATAAGAATAAAAACAACAACAACAACAACAATGTTCGGCAAGATCGCGGTGCATGTTGATGTTGTTGTTGCTTTCGCCATCGGACATGAATATTCCGTTTGTTATTAAGTGTTGTTGGGAGTTCCCAGAGTAGTCCATTGTGGCAAGATGCTTCTTGCATCTTCACTGCCTCCCAGCTCTTGGCTAATGATGTAAATCTGTCGGGAAGATCGTTGGTAGATAATAAAAACTAAATGATCTTGTCAGCGGCTTTTGCAAATATCAACAATTGTTTTTCGCGCGATTGAATACCACCTACGTCTGTTCCACCAACCTGTTATTTGAGGGGTGAGAAGAAGGAGAGAAGAATAAGAATAAAAGCATAAGGATGTGGAAGGAGAATAATAAGAAGAAGAAGAAGACGAAGCTTCAGATCTCTCTCTCTCTCTATCTCCGGAAATACACGATTCGTAATAGTAAGATGGCAAAGCATTTCAGGGAGCAAGGGTCACTGGGACCTCCTTCGTAAGTAGAGATAAATTGGGCAAAATATACAAAACTTCGCCAGCAGAAGTTTCTTCTTCTTCTTCTTCTTCTTCTTCTTCTTCTTCTTCTATCATATCTCTACTGTACATACATTTATAATGCTCTCCCTAATTTCCCTAAATTTTTGATTTTGATTTCCTTAAATTCTTGATTTAGAAGACTTTTGAGACTCCCCGAAAAAATTTTATTTCGCTGTACGCTACTGGTAAAAAACATCTGAGCCGGCGGTAAATTGCTTTGTAATTTGCTACCTTTTAAGGTTTTTTTTCACTTGTGTAATCCTTTTTCTTTCTCCTCTTCTTGTTCTCCTTTTTCTTATTTGGTAGGTACATGTGTATAAAGTGATGTCAAACATGATTTTACGATTAAGAAGATAAATCCTACGTGTATGTATGTATGTATGTACATAGGTATATGTTGTATATCCTAAGGTCAAACATTAACCGGACAATAAAAATTAATTTAACAAATATTTTTTTTTACTTTCTTTGACCTTTGAACAAAAAACACCGTCACCGTCACCAAAAAAATTTTTTTTTTGTATCTTTTTTCATTACCTCTGATTTCTTGTATTGAATTATCGTGCTTACGAGGCTGTCGAGCATGCTCGATTCCGGACCAAAACGAAGAACAGTAGCCAGAATAGTCTTTTCCACGGAGTTTCTTGTATTCTGTTTGACATGGCGCCATCGTTTAAGATGCGGCGGCTCTGATCTTCCGATAAGAGAGAAGATCATCCAATGAACTGCATGTTTTTCCCCCATCGTCACATTTTTCTTTATTTCTTGCTCTCTTTCTATCGTTCTCTCTAAGAACCTTTTTCTTTTTTAAGGTTTTTTTCATATTTTGCCTCGAAAACTTCGAACAAGTACCGACAAGACATCTTTAGAAAATTGATGAGACTTATCAAAAATTTCATTATTCGTCCTGTACAGAAAACTGTACAGGACATTTTTTTGTGGACCATCTGCAGCCCTGTACTTATCTGGATTGTCATGTCGAATACTTTGTCGAGTTTTCGACATTTTTGACATGCCGAATACTTTGTCGTGTTTTCGACATTTTCGACATGTCGAATACCTACGGTAGATTACCCCAAACCAAATTGAAGTGGATTACACAAAATTGTTGAAAGCTCTAAAAAATTTACCTTCATCAATTACAATAAGAACAAACGAACGGTACAGAGATTTTTTGATGAAGATTTTTTTCATTTTTAGATACATGAATTTCAATTTTATTTCTGAGTCCAGTCATTTGTTTGTTGAAAATTGTATTAAACATTTATCGCTTTCTCTTGTTTCTTTTATTATTTACACTTTGGCTCGCGCATTTTGGATATAAACAAGCTGGAGAACGTGTATGCCGATGGATTCTATACTTCATGCGAGTGAAAAAACGATATTTGAATAAGTCATTCTTTAAGTCCTTAAATGTTTAAGAGCTTTCGACAAGGTTGAGGTTTTCGACAAGTAGAAAAGTACTCTACAGTTTTCGACGTAGACTCCATACAAGGTCAAAAAATCCTGGTCGAATGTCAACCCTGGTACTTATAGAGGTTAAAGGTCAGAGGGATGGCGAATACGACCATGCGTATTGGTTAAAACATCTTGCATCAATTGCTTTTTGAAACATTCATTGAATCAAGAATATAATCGCTATAAGGAGGATCACAAGGGTTGAAAAATCGTAGGAGTTTCAAAATGCCCAAAGTAAAACATGATCGGTTTCTGCACTTACGTATGTACGTTAAATCAGGGTCGAGCTCATAACCAATCCTAGCCCTGAGACTTCATTCGACGGCTACTAAATCAATATGCCGTTTTATTATAGTATTTGGCCCACTATGTTTAGTCTCGAATGGCTCGCATATAAATATCTCGAATATATACATGAAAACTGATAAGTTGACTATATTTAGGGCCACTTTCACAATGTCCAGTTAAATGCTAATCTGGATTTTCAAACGTCAATTTGTAAACAATTTTGTCGTTTGGAAGTCTTGGATTAGCACTTAATCGGACATTGTAAAATCGGCCCTTAGTCAGTTCCGAAGATTCCAAGATTAACTTTCTATTACTATAAAATGTGCGACATTCAAAGATTAGTTTTAGAGATGTCTCTACACCCGCTACCACACAATTTCTGCTCTAGCAAAATTTGGAGATTTTTTTAAATACCTTTGACTTCCAACGCATATAATGGCTCTTCCAACAAGCGGTGTCATCTGCGAATGTACGACGTTGGGCGAGCGTGCGTGCTCTTGTGTCTTTTCAAGATATTTGTTCAGTTGACCTGGCGACCGGACGAATTTAAGTCTTTATCTCACTAACTTTACCCAGACGCTCGAATTTATTTTTTTAATTCTTTATATCCGTGCAAAAAGGCATTTCACGACGACTACAAACCGTACGACCTCCACAAAATGTTTCCGCGATATTTTCACTATTTTTCTCTTGAATTTTCACTATTTCAATGCATTGCGTGCAACTGCGCATTTTATGGTTCACATCTGATTTTTACTTGTCAAATAAGATTGCAATGACAGTTGACAGTTCAAAAATAATGCGAAGTTTAAAATGACACCAACTGTTGAAAGATGCTATACTAACTGGCATGGACTAACTAACTACCTATGATCTTAAGGAATATATCAGTAGTACCATCATTAACGTATGGTATATATTAGAGGGCTGCATGAGACGTCTCGAAAGATTTGAAACTAACACAGCAAAATTGTTGCATTGATGCAGTGCCTCCATTTGATTTCCAATCAAGCCGTGGCTATTGGGAGCATATGTGGTCGGTTATGTTGTCAGCAGCGCTTCCAAAAGTCACCGCTTGACTTTAAAGCAATGGCGGTATTTCAGACAACCGCTGAAACTTTCAGGACGCCTTTACAAGCCTTTGAGACGTCTCATGCAGCCCTCTAGTAAATATATTTTAATGGTGAGATTACTTAAGCTTTGTCTAACCGTTCCATATTGTTAAATTTTTTTAATAACACGAAATAATTAGTACAAATTATTTAAAATTTTTTTATTAAAACACAAATTTTTATGGAATACAAATTTTTCTATGGAATAAACACTACTAGTACGATATACTCGTATACACACTATTGAGTTGAGAATAATTTCGGCAAATACAATACATAAAAAGAGTATTTAAGGCATATATGTAAGTACAATACTATCACATTATTGTATATTCAATTATCTACTAAATCTTCCTTTCCGTCTTCCATTGCATCTTTATCCTTCTAACTGGAGGCCTGCATATCCTTCTCTCTGCCGGTACCTAGAATAGCTGATATACTAAAACTATGACGTTTAATCGATGGTATTACGGGGGTCTCCGCGATCACCATGTGGTCACCGGCAACCATTACTCGATCTTCTGAAGACATCGATTCAACATCTACAAAAGTTTCGATACATTGAGCACCACCACCAGCAGTATCCGGCGATGATGGAGGGCTACTATAGTCTGTACAATTCGAAGTAGATGTAGACCATTCGCTGCTCATTCCTTGCGGCCTGCCATAATTGAATAAGCTAGTATAGGCTTCTGTTGCTGACTTCAGTGGATACAATGATGACGACATTTGTGGAGGCGTAAAGTATGCTGTATAACTGAAATCGTTCAATAATGGTCGCAACACTGGATTCGTTGGATCAATTAAATTTAGGTATTGGTTCGGTGTCTGTCGCTGCTGGTCGATTCTCGTAATTCTCGGAGAACCTTCACTCTCAGAGATGTATGAACTGCCTACACTCGCGGTACCTTCGTCAAAAGATGAGCTCGAGCAAGCAGAACCATTCGAACGCAGACGCTTGAACTGCGGGGAGTCCTGACTACAGACACTGGTGCGGTCATCGTCGAATTGAGGAGAACTATGATGTATGGTTTCGGTGTCGCGATGAGACAACTGCCGCTGCTGCTCCGGCTGCTGGTAATGATAAAGTTCGTGATCGGTTCGTGTTGGAGAAGTGGACATTTTGCGTTTGCAACGTGACTGGCCGCTTTCACGAAAACCTTTAGCAAATGGATTGTTGTCGATCTTCAATCTGGTAATACGATCGTTCTGTATTTGAAAAAAAAGGGAAGAGAAAAGATAGTTTTAGATTTAGATATAGACAATCATCGAAGAGTCAGTAGAGGCTCTTGCTATAAACTAACCTGATAAGCAGTGACAGCTATAAATTCCGTTTCTGGAAATACGAAGGCTTTTTGTGGCGCCCACGGCATTTGCGCAAGGTCTGCCGTACGTATAACATGAAGGCGTGGCTGATATTTATGCATGCTAGCCAAAACCATCTATAAAAGAGGACAAAGAAGAAAAAGAAGATTATTGCAATGACTGTAGACGACGACAGCTTCATTTACCAGAGAGCTAAAATGTCTCTGAGTCTGCAAACGAACTCAAACGAGATCTTACTTACATGGCCATTATTATCTAAAGTATTATTTGTCAGCTTCACTTTATTGAAGAGAATTGATTGCGCTTGCCAGTGAGCTCCCGTTGCCGGACTGTCCGGATGCAGGAACATGCGTTGCGGACTCTGCGGTTCAGCGCCACCAGCAGGCAACCATTGTGAGCCAGAAAACTTAAAGCGACAATCTCCAATCGGCACCATTTCGAGGAGCACACAATAGTTCGACTCGTCCTCAAGACCGGAGAGCGTTAGACGCATGGACGGAAACATACGTCTGCAAAAGAAATGCGGCAAAAATAATTAAATGAATACATTAGTAAAGAATCAACGAGACGTCGATTCTGGCCTGTGCGCAGTCGATTATATCCGCCTGTCGCATGTTTGTAGTATGTTTATAGTATAGTAACAAATAGTAACAAATTATATATGCTATGAAAAAGAAAGTCCAAGAAAAAATCTATCGATCGTTTTCAAGCGTGGCATCTTACAATTTTTCCTTAGAAACAAACAAACAAACAAATAAATCAAAAGCCTAACAAGATTCCGGGCGTTGAGGGCGTTACGAATATTTAATTGTGCGTTTTCAAAGGATCTCTACTCACTCTATAATTATCAAATCAAATACTTTACGATGACGAGGAGAACCGCACAACTAACAAAACAAACAACAGAGAGAGAGACAGCGTTTGTGTGTGTGTGTGTCGATCTTCGCCTACTTGAACGCATGGTCCATACGTTGTCTGTCTGTAGTCAATAGTCCATCCATATTAAGGTGTGTGTAGGGCTGTGCTGGTTCGCATGAGCAGCAGCAGGTGGCGTTTGGGTTTGGCGCCAGACGCAACACACACACACACACATATATATATATACGTTCGTATTAATATTAGCTTGAAATGCTTATTAGTGAAACTCTGTATCGTAAAACCTTTGCAAAAGAGAAGGCCTGCCTGCCTGTCCGTCCGTGCGTCCTATCAATGCGATACCTGCGATTTGGTACATCATAAAATTAAAGTGATTAATTGTGCCGTAGGCGTTGGATGAACCACTAAAATTTTTTATATTAATTTACCAGCATTGTTTGCTCGTTATTATACGCTTTAATTTTAAATTGAGCGCTAAATGAGGCAACAAAGGGGAAAATTTGGAAATTAAAAAACGCTCTGGGTAAAGCACTAATGAGTACCTTTAAATAAACATTATATAACTGCTTAAGTTCACTGCATAACACTATGAAAACCTCGCTTTTAAGTTCCTTGATTAAATTCTTACTACAAAATCCTCACCCAAACAGTGTTTATAACACATTCGACATCGTCAACACTAGAATCAAATCAAATCACACAAAAAGACGTACCGACGACGCGCAGAGTGACCATATAACATTGTTATAATTTTAGTTGGTTTTTTTTTTTCAAAAATCTTACCTGCCAGTTTTGGTGATAATCATTTCGGTGCCGATTTGATGAAATTGCTGCCATAATTCTTTATTTTCCAATTTTGCCTCAACATCGGGCAGCGTGGGACGAGCTGGCATTATGACATGAGGATGTGTTACCGGCAGAGGTAATAACATATGATGAAAAGGATCTAGACATTTTTAATAAAAAAATTTATTTGTATTTCAACTGAATAAATATTGCTTTGTAGAGACACAAAACTACGCCAAAGCCGTCGGTAAAACGAGAGAATAAAGAAGTTCTTATGATCACACCGATCGACCACAACAACAACAACTCTTTTATACCTGGTATACGTTGCATTATCTGTTGTCGATAAATTTCTTCAGCAAAATGTTGTTGCATTCTCCAATCGACGACCAGTTCATTCATGGTTAACATTTTTAAATTTTTCTTCAAATTTAATTACAATAAAAAAGTATATATTGTTTTATTGCACACACACACACCGCACACTGTATGGCTTCAAGGCGTCTTTAAGTATTCCGTTCCCAACAATTTTCAATTGATTCGTTTTTATTTTTTTTCCCCAACAACTTTTCTTTCCAACAACTCTCACTTTCCAAACGACCGCACACTTCAAGCTGTCTTCGGCAACTGATCTTATATTTAAACTGAGCACGTTTACTTAATGAGTCTTTGGGAATCCAGTTTAAATACTATACAACAATACGCGACAGAGGCTGGTGAGCTCGGCTTAGATTAGTTCTCTGTTTTTCTCCCTCTGGCTTCTTTATAAACTGTTATGCTGTTCTGTTGACGCTGTGAGCAGGTAAAAACCTACAAAAAACAACAGCTGGTCGCTCTTGTTTGTGATTGGTTTAGTGTTGTTGAGTTGCTTTAGTATCCTGTTGATTTCTTTTTTTTTTTTTCGCTTTTTTTTGTATCTACACTCTTTCATCCGACATTACATATTCTCCATTTTGCTTTAACAGCTGCTTATAAGTATGTGTGTGTGTGTGTGGTGTTGATCTTGGCACTTGTTGGACCAGGTGTTGGTAATTTATTCTTTGACTCCTCCCATTTTTTCTGTAAAATTGGAATAAACGTAAAATCTGAAAAAATATAAGTAATAAAATATTTTAAGTAATATTTTAAAAAATAATCTAAATACAATTATAAAACTTTGCTCTGGTAAAAGAAAAGTGGATGGATGAAAGACGAAAAGACAAATTTGTATATATAATTACAATATTAAAATTGAAAAAAAAGTAAAAAATAAAAAAAGAATTAAAAGAAAAAAAAGAATTAAAGAATTAAGAATTAAAGTAAAAAAAAGAAAAGAATTTAGTAACTATTACTAGTTTAAAAAATTAAACTATAAAATTAAATGAAACAAAAAAATTAATTTCAAACAATTTAAAAAAATTTATTTAAATTCAATTAATTTAAAGAAATTGAAAATCGAATTTATTTTCAAATTATATCAAATAATTCAAGTTATAATTTTAATTATTAATTTTTAATTAATAATATAATTATAATAAAATAAGTATGTATACACCTAATATAATTATAATTATTTTATTTTATATATAATTTATATTATTTTATAAAATAATTCTGGTTGTTATCGTCCATGTTTTCTATATTCTAGCAATCTAAAGTCAATCACAAAGAGTAATTTCTATTTTCAGTTTTTCACAAAACATAAAATACTGCAACATTTAAAATATATATGTAATTGATATATGTAATTTTACATCTTCTGATAGTACATAGCTCAGAAAACTGGCGCCTCTGAAAATGCGTGATACACTTGAGAAAATACTTCAAAAATCCAGTGTGCAGCGGCACGGACAAAAACAACGCACAACAAGCCAAGAAGTCATAAAAATGATCACACTTGTACACAGCCACCCGCCAGAAAGTATTACTCACATTCTCAACAGTGTCTACAGAATGTTAACAATAAGTGTCTACAGCATGATAAGAAGCATAAGAGGACGACACCGCCGTCGCTGGCGACGAGCGGCACCGGCTTGTCAAGAGGTCTGCCGTCGCAAAAAAGGATCAATTGATCCCGCCTTCTGTTGATTCACACTGCGAGCAAACCACATCCTGTAGTGCTGTAGAGCTGCAGAGAGAGGAGTACGAAAGCAGCGATGGAGAGGCTGTAAGAGAGCGCGCTAGTGTTTAGGTAGAGTGAAAAGTAAAAGGATGTGAAGAGAAATGCAGAAGCGTTATTACGTGAGATGAAGTGATAATCATTTGTATGATCATCTGTCTATTGAGAATTCTCAAGTAGTCGACGCAGTTTCGAAAGGATTTGAGGTTTGAACTTAAATTAAATTGCTTCAAATTGAAGTCCTTCTTCAGCTCAGTTCCAATAACGTAATCGAATATTGTCGCGAGGACAAAAAATATTTTGTAATATCAATATGGTTGTGGCTATGGTTATTCTTTTGCATTTCCTTTTAAAAAAAAATTTACCATTTTGAAAATTCGAAATTTGATAATTTTACTCTCTGTTTTTTTAATATCCTGTTTCCTTTAATATCCTGTTTCCTCAAATTCGGTTATTGATGAATACAATAAGTAATAACGCAATAACCACTATCGATACCTCTTCCGTTTGTGCTGAGTCATTCAGAAAGGTACAACAACGTTCCACAAGTGCTTTTTTGCTCTTATCATTTGTCTGCCAGAGGAATTTGTTACGCATTCCTTTCTTCCTTCCTGTCTTCATTTCTTTCTTCCTTCCTGCGTACTATCAAATTAGCGAACATTTCCAGACGTAATTCTTTCAAGCAGTCATTATAATATCTCGTTTTTTGTTGTAATTGGTAACATGAAGCTGATGATAATGACTTAACAGCAGCAGGAAGACTTTAAAATAATCTGATCCTATTACTTTGTTTGAACAGAGTTGGTTGGAGGAATGTCGCGACACAGTCAAGGACTCTGTCGACTCCGTTGACTCATGACTCAAAAATATGTATACAGTAGAATCTCCAAAAGATGAACGGTTCTATAAGTTGAACTACCCAGAATGATGAACGGAATTTTTTTAACCTTGCAGTACTCTAAAAGATGAACGGGCAGAATTTTTGGTACTCAAAAACATGAACGCTATATTCTAAATGTACATAAACATTCAATTTGAAAACGGTACTTAACCGCTACTTTTTACCACAGTGTGTATTGTATAGAGGACCTTGCATCTCCAGAGAGAAGTGCAACCGAAAAAGCTGGTGCCGATGTAGTAAAACCAGCAGAAGCGATTTCAGCCATCAATACATGCCTAAAATTTGCAGAGCAAAGTGAAGCGGAGGTCTCTACAATTTTAAGTCTGCGGAATTTAAGAGAGAAGGCCATATACAAGCAACTTTCTGCTGGGCAGCAAACAAAAATTCATAATTTAAAAAAAAACAAGTAAGAGCGTTATCTTCGGCCTGGCCGAAGCTCATATACCCCACACCCGCATCTGACGAAGTGATAAAAAGTGGGCGGGTGACACCTACTTTTTTAAAATTTACAGGGAGAAAATTTTGATCTATTAACTTATCTGCAACACCGCTTTTCCTACCAAACACCTCATTATATGGTGGAGTATATGTCACGCCCATTTTTGGCAATATATTTAAGTCTAAGATGGTGGACTCGGAAATAAAATTTTAGCTGAAAATTCGGTCTACAAGCTGAGAAATTGAGCTAAAAGCACGGATGAGTGATTATTTCTCTAAAAAGGAGGCGTGGCACTGGTCCAATTTTCCCATTTTCAATACCAAACAGCGTAGGATAACGAAGAATATTCGTGCCGAATTTCATGACAATACCTCTATTCGTTTTCCTGTAATCGTGATTTCCACAGACGGACGGACGGACGGACGGACAGACAGACAGACGGACGGACATGGCTAAATCGAATCAGGAGGTGATTCTGAGCCAGAATATATATACTTTTCTATACCTGCCACGCCTCCTTGAATGCGTTACAAACGGAAGAACAAAGTGAATATACCCTCATCCCTTCGGGTGTAGGGTATAAAAACTGACTAAATTTCGTGTATATTACATATGTGAACTATGTATGCTTCTGTATACATATTTATATTTCTTTAATTAATTGAAATTTTGTTTCCCTGAATTGTTTTTTCTTCATACTACATATATATATGTATATATGTATGTATATGTATATTGTTTGTAAATATGTATGTGCAATATATGAAAATCTTGAACTAACATTTTACTACTCAAAAAGATGAACATTTCGAAAATATGAACTAGAAAAGTTTTTTATTCGTTCATCTTTCTGAGATTCTACTGTATCTCTTATGTACGTATGTACATGTTTAAATCTATAAAAACGACGAAGAATCCTTGATGCAATAACATGGATTATATGCATGCATGAAAGATGGGCCAAGATGGGTCTATGAACATCTTATACCCATACCATGAATATTACTGATGCGCACAGTGTAGATGAAATGCGCATTCTCGTTCTCCTTTCGATATTACTTCGAATTCTGATACGAAATCCGAGAACATTGGTTATCTCGATTGTAATAAACCTTCTTATAAGACTTCGTTGAAGTCTTTTAACTTGCTTGATTATGCCCAACACATCTCTAACAAGTCCAACATAAACTTTTTATAGTTAATTATTTCTAAAGAATATTGTATATATAGTACATATATTAAGGTAAGATATACTCACCAGATATACAGGCTGCGCCATCTTCATTATGTCGGTATGTGACTGTTTGGCTTTATTCCAAGCGACGTGGACGGTCTGTCGGCCAATATTCTTTGAGTCAATTGCACTTTATACGGAAACAAATGCAAATCATCCTTCAAAATGCGCCGCAAGGTGGTTTGGTGGTTCCACTGATGCCAAAATGCTGAGCGCGGTGACGATACGACACATGCAGGTTCTCGGCAACACTCTCTATTACCGCTTCAACCAATTTATTGGAACGTCTTGGGCGTTAATGCACGGCATGTCGACGATCACCCACTGTCCCGTGCTCAAGAAAATTCTCCACCAAACGACGAATAGCGTTGGCAGAAGGTGCTTCTTGGCCACGATCGATTTTCGACGATATGCATTTTCAATATACAGCGTCACTATTTCAGCGCGTTGTTTCGGTGTGACGCGATTCATTGTTAAAATTGTACATTAAATTAACGTTTCAAAAACATGTTTCTCAAGTCAATCGGTTGATAAATGTTAAAGTTATTCAATGTTTACATACCGACGTAAAATATTGGGCACTTGTTAGAATACAACACAATTGAAGAGCGAAGAAAGTTTTTTATCCACAGCGGTATGGTAGAAAAAGCTATGCTAAATTGTAAACATAAATTAAATTTTAAAACAAAATTAACGACAATCCAGCAAGCATTCTACTTTAATCGAAGAGAATTTAATCGTTCAAACATGATTTTTTTCAGCAAAACGGTCCTCTTCTTATAGAACTCGTTTATTTCTGCAAATCCTTTTGAACCCAGAAGAAATCGCTCTCGGTTACATGTACATTTTATGAGTTTGAATAGTTATTATAACATTTGTAGAATATATAGAGGTATATGTTATAATTTTATTTAACACTGACTTCTATCACAGTTACGTATATACAATTTACTGATGTTTATAAGTATAAAATAAATTCATTCTGAGAAGCAATGATTTTAATTTTATACAATTAAAATATTTTAAAAGCAAAAAGGAAAGTTGAAGGATACTCTCCGGTATGTATGTATATACATACATACATATATATATTGATACATAAATTATATCTAATTCTGACTTAATATTGATAATTGATATAATCATTTAGTTATTATTACAATATTTTAATTATTGAATAATACAATTAAAATATTTTAAAAACAAAAAGGTAAGTTGAATGATACTCTCCGGTGTGTCTGCATATACATATATACATACATATATTGATACATAAATTATATCTAATTCTAACTTAATATTGATAATTGATATAATCATTTAGTTATTATTACTACAGAGTGTTATTACAGCACAATAGTGAGTGAGTACTATTAAAGTGAGCACCCAGTTTGTAGATACTAGAACAATTCTTTAACTTAACTCAAATCCGGTATTACTGCAGACTGCATAACGTAGCTTGTCACGTAACGTTGATTTCTTTTGGTAATTCGGCAATTTTAATAAATTGAAACATGTTGATGATGTTGGTAAGCGATTCAGGGGATCCTTCTTGCGTATGGTGAAGAAACCACGTATCACACTACCGATTGTATCGCCAGTATCTTCATCATCGCCAACCTCGACACAGCGTATAGAGAATGGTGGCTCGAGATGGGCAAAGCCCAAAAGCGGTGGTTTCGAACAGCTTGTAACGAACTACATAAATCACGAGGAGATAGAAAGATTGCAGTTAGTAGCGCTCCCCCCTCATTTAGCTTTCGTTCACTCTACCTTAAGAAATAATTTTCGTTCCTCTTCAGAGAAATCTTTAGCCAGAATATCCCACAACCAGCCAACGACGCGATGTGAATCATGAAAGCCGCCATAATATTGTGTATGTTTACGTAAATCTCGCAGATCGAATGGCTCTGTATCGCCCGATATTAGACGCTGTAGTTCCGGTGGTGAAAACAACGACAGCCATTCAGGATTTACGATGCTGCGAAAGCCTCGATTGAATGCTTGCGTCTGTTCGCGTATCTGTGTGTTCATGTGGAAATAGGCCATGTAATGGATATACACCAATTTATTGTTGTCGGTAACAACGCGGCCCTTCCCGCCCGGATGCAGTTCGTGCGTCACAATCTTGCCCATAACATCCTGATCGACGGAAAAGGTCAAATTCAAATCGGTCACATCTTGCTTGTAGTGTTTAATGAATGTTAAACTGCGATAGAGTTCATTGTCCAGAGAGGGCAGTTCATCCATACATGAATACAGAGCTTGCTGTGTTTGGCCCAGCAATTGAGACAGAAAGAACGAAGCGAACGGTACATCGACGACAATACCTTCATACACGGCTTTGCCAAGCATACGACCAACAAACTCGAAGAGCAGCAAATGATTATCCTGTACATAAGAAACGGGTGAAGGATAGAGACGCTGATCGGAAGTCGTCTTGAAAAGATTGAGTGAAGGATCGAAAACACGTTTGATCGTTTCCTCCAAGAACTCTTTAAAAACACCATCCTGATCGATACCGGCTTCATGAAGACCTTGTTGATTGATAAAACGAACGCGTATAACGCCCTGAAATAAAGCGTATTGTAGATAAAATATGATATATGTATGTATTTTCCTACTGAAAACTACCTTTAAAGCGTGCGCTCTTAAAGAAGCCAACTGACGATAACCATCCTCTACAATACGATCGCGATGGATGACAATCAAAGCGGAACGAGGCGATGCGCAAGCGCTTTCAGTCAAACCCATTACCACCTTTTCGTTTTGTACAAATTTGCGAAACAACTTGACACGATCTTCATGCGGAATGATATGCGGCATCTTTTGCAAAAGAATGACAGCATGTCGTTTGGCCTTTTCCAAATCGTTGATAAAAGTTGACGGTTTTACTTCGGCAATTAACCAATGATTTGAAGGTGTGAAGGGATGACGGCAATCACGACGATAAAGACAGAGTAACAAAGTGTGTAGAGAAATGAATAGAGGAGTTTGTGTCATATTTTTGCTGCCTGCGAAGAGAAAAAGTATAAGACATTGAATTTCTATAAATTATCTATAGCTGTATATAAAGCAAATACACAACATACTCGTACCTAAAACATTTTCAATAATTATTTTATATAGAAAATTATTCAAAAAGTATGTTAGCAAAATGTAATCATTTAAAAGAAAATGCTTTTGCTCCGTATACATTTCATATTCGTCCAAGATGCTAAAATTATGAAAAGAAAAAGGAAAATTGAATTGAACAAAGAAAATCTAGGCATCAAAAAGGTTTTTCGCTTACGTCACGTAATGGGTCATGCAATCACAGAATAGCATTAACATTGCCACTTGCGGGAACTGCTCACTGCCTTCTTTTTTCAGCAGGTCAAGAAATTCTCGTATACCGCATTGCGGACCAAATGATGTTATTAATAACCATAAATCATATAAAACATTTTCATTATAACAAACGCCTAAAAAGGAAGGATAAAAGCGTGTTTTTGATAGATCGATGATGGTTTGTTATCATCGCCCACCACCACCCACCACCTACCGCTTAAAATATCCAATTTCATTTGTGATAATGTATTTAGTGCTGCATACAACATAGCGCACACTCGTGCTACTCTCTCCACCTCCGGTGCCTCCAATTTTCGCCATAAACGGTTTGCGTTTTTATTAAAATGACCACGTGTCGAGCTACGTTCCAGAGCACGTCGTATTAAATTGGTACCCAAAGATTGTTGCGGTGGTTGAAACTCTATACGCTCATACTGTGCATTGATCTCTTTTAGTTGATCACCTAACAGTGTTCGAATACAGCGATGACCCCAAAGCATATGAAATTGTTTTTTTATCAGTGGTACATTTTGATTTTGTGCCGGATCAGCGGATGGTGTATACCAGCCCAGGAGATCGTGCCATTGCGTGAAAACGCCTTTGGTGGAAACGGTTCTAGGAATGATTTCCAATAAAATTGTAATAGTATCCTAGTAACAAAGTAATGAAAGCACAAAAATTAAGGTACAACATAGTGATCTATATAAAATTCATTTACCGTCAGTAAAGGATAGGATAATATTTTGGCATCAGCCGAACTTTCAATGTAAAATAAATTGATAATGTTGCCCAAGAATGCCAAAGCTTTAGTGCCCTGTAATAAAAATTGTTCACCTTATGGCACAAGATTTCTGCACCTTTCACATAAATTTAAATTCTTACCGACAATTTATCACCATAGTCCTTAAACCAATTGGCATCAGCGGAAATCTTCAAAGCCCGCTCTAAGATTCTCAATGATTGTAATTGTGTTATACACTGTTGTACATTATTCTCCAAATGATAAATAATGGCAGGAACCGACAGAAATTCGACGAGAAATAATGCTACAATATTACGACTAAAATCACCATCTAACAGTGGCCGTGTGCAGAGTGTAACAATGGCCTTTAGAGAGATAGGTTTTAATGTCAGCTCCTCACGTGTGGTACCTCTTAATAAAACGATCTACAATTTTAGAAATTTTTCAACTTAAGCCAATTTAGGAATGCTGTAATCGGGTAACTGGTTGTTGACTCTTACACGCATGACGGCATAGAAATTCTCTTGTATCAAGTAACCCTGTATATTACAACATATTTTTTGTAAAGCCGCCTGAAATTTATCCATATTTTTATTATGTAAAATTCCCCAGGTTTTCGGTGATGTGAATACAACCAACGTATGTAAATATAAAGCCAATGAAAGACTGTCAGCATGATTTTCTGTAGTAATAAGAGCTCTATAAACAAATATTGTATGCTTATACTGAAACTACTCTTTACCTGGTTTGAGTTCTGCTATTAGAAGACAGCAGAGACGTAAAAGGGTTTTTACGTGCGCAATCCAGGGTAAGCTGGGTGGAATAATTCAAAAGTTATTGAAAGGTAAATCATTCTTTCTTTTTCTTAACAAGGCACTCTCGAACTATAAGTCTTTACACCAACCTGTTCTCTGTTTTCAAACTTAAACTGGCATAGGATACTTTAATATTTTCCGCTTCCATCGCTTTATTAACGTAACGACATAAAACAGCGAAACGTTCCTTTTGCACATCATTAGCTTCGTTGATTTTAAATTGTGTTAGGAAGCGTTTAATAATAGGATATATCTCGATGGCAGATTTCAAATTCAAGTTCTTTTCATCACAAATGTTTGGTATTGATGCATCAAACTCGTTACTGAAAAATTATTTTTTCTAATTAATTGCGCTCTAATAATAAACTCGCCACCAACTGTCCATCCATCCAACATTACTTACATTATTCTTTTTTGATATCGTTTACGTTCCAGGAAACCTTTCACTCTGGCTTGAATGCAAACGGCTGCAGACTCACGTCGTTTTTCTTGTGCGCGTCCTTCTCGTGCAGCTTTCGTTTGCTCCAAGAAAGAATCTTTCTGTGACTCAGAGTGCCCCACAAACATTCTAGCCAAAAGAATATATAAATCAAAAGCGATAATTATGATCATATTAGTAATAAACTAATAAAAATTAATTACAAATACGACCTACCTACTTTTTGATCAGAGTTCGTTCAAGTCTACCCACAAAATATGTATATTTTATCAAAACGAAGCCTTTGTTTTGTCACAATTGTCTACGAAACCTCACTTCCCGGTCATATTAATTAATTACTTTAACGCATGTTATTGTTGTTTAAAGCAAATTTTATAAAATTAACAGCAGCAATTGTTTTTTTCATAAAAATATTTTGATTGAGCTATAGAGTAAAAATTTCATTCTGAAATGTCAAAATCATATGATATGACTTTAGTACTTATGGAATTACCACTTTTTGAAAAAAGAGAGTTGTAATATACTGAATTAATTTATTTCCAATTTAATATTCTTGGAGTTGGAGTTTAGGAGTTATGAATTTTAAATTAATCCAAATTTTAAAGGTTTCAGTGATTTAAGAGACTAAACCGTATATGCCAAAAACGATATCCTCACCGTTTTAAATATTTTTTATGGTCGATATTTTAAATTCAATCCTTTTTTCAAAATCTGAATTAGTTTACGAGATATTACCTTCTCTCCATTTTTCAGGAAATTAAAAAAAAAAGTTGATTTGTTTAAAGAACTCCAAATAAAAGTATTCTTTTATTACAATTATTATATCATTCTTTTACATTACATTGGTAAACTTTTGTTGGGGCTGCCATTTTTTTTATTTTATACGAAATAAGGCAAAATTATTTAGGAAAGGAAAAAATAAAAAAGTTTATAAAACTGGGTACAAATTTAGGTGTACTAAAGTCGCAGTCGACGCTGTCAGAAAAAGCATGTGAAGATTTCATTTGTCCATACAAATACAAAAATAAAAGTCTTTTTAAAGTAACCACAATGACCAGAAAAAAGGTTACTAAGCGAAAATTGGAAATTGTTTTTGATCCCAAAAAGAGAAGGTAACGAATACACATCTAAGTAGAAACGTAACAGCAATAACTTTCCTTTTTCTGAATGTTATAGAGAATTCTTGTCAGGATTTCAAAAGCGAAAGAATGAGCGCAGGAAACGAGCCAAAGAAGAATTGGAACGCAATGTGAAAGAAGAACGAAAGCGCATACGTCAGGAAATAAAGAATGATATCAAACATATGAAGAAGTCCTTCGAACCACTAAAGGAATTAACTGAGGAGGACAAAGCAGTTGAGGAAGAATATCAAGATGATGATGTCAAAGTGAAAATTGTCGAGATTTCCACCAATGAGTTAGCAGCACGAAATAATCTGCTGGGCGAAAATCGTGCAGCCGACACGACCAACAGCGTTTCCGAATCGGAGGAAGCGGAAGAGGATGATGCACACTCAGAAGTGGATGCAAATTGTATCCCGGGAATGGATTTGAAAGCGAATGCCACAACACGTACAAAAAATGATGAAAATCCAGGACCTGGAAAGAAAAACAAAGAATTAAAGGATAAAAAAGAACTGGATCGTTTGAAGAAGAATAGGATTCTTAAGAAACTGAAAACTAGCAAAGTTCTGAAACAGAAGGAACGTTTTCAAAAGGTAGCGAATCAAAAGAAAGCCAAACGCGATAAAAATAATACGTTGAGGAGTCTGCCAAAGAATCAACGTAAGAAGAAAAGGCTAGAGCCCAGTCGTTATAACAAAGGACGCCTAATCAATAAGAAGCGATTGGGAAGGAAACGGAATGATTAGGCTAAATTACATTTAATAAATCATACTAACATGTAAATATATAAAAATGGTGTGCTTGTTTGTTGCTCTTTCACGCTTTATCTCGGTACATATGTAGGTAACATTTAGCTCACATTCCAATATAAGCTATAGAAAAGCTTAAAAAAGCTCTCGCATCAATCCATTCCTCTTTTTAGTTACTGCTAAAATTTGTAATAAAGTGTTTTCTTCAATCCGCGGCACTCAGCATTTGAAAGTCTGTCCAATGATTAGAATGAAATCGTATAAAAGGGAAATTTAATTTCTTAATATTCGTGCTTTCCGAAGGGGTTGAATTATGATGGGCTTTGGAACGAATCCCCGTCAGTCCTTAAGTTTAATTTTCGATATAAACCGAGGCAGGCATTCATGTTCCTGAAAAAGCAATCGTTTGAAATGTGTACATGTATAAAACACAACATATTCTTTACATATATATACGAGTATATATATACATATGTATTTCTCCCCTCTTTTTCGTAACTACATTATTATTCTTTAAATACATTAAATATAGACTTTAGGCATAGTTAAGCTGTTTGTTATTATTTCTTTGCAATTTTAGTAGTTTACACTTCGTTATTTTTTTCTTTAAAGAGAATCATCATTCACTACGCGATTATATAAACCATGTGAACTGATGAATGCAGACGTTTGTAATATTGTAAATATACAACATACATACATACGTATACACTTCAATAAAATAAATAGCTTTTTAGTGGACACTGTATGTCGCCAACGGATGTACAGCACGTACATCTTTTCTTTCAGCTTCATAGAAATCTTTAAAACTAATAGTAGTAGATTTAAATAGTATCTAATAAACTAAAATAAATTACACACCCTTATCGTCGTTTTGTTGTTGTTTTTTTTTTTTCTTCTCACTTTTGCATAAACGTGAAAAAAACAGCTTGATAAATAATGTCGTAGTTTGTTTTTAAAAAAATTCTGTTTGGTCTGTCATTTTATTTTTATGCATTTTTCACCTCTCTGTCAATTAACGAAGATATAGAGGATATTGTTGTTGTTGTCGTTTTTCTATTTTTATATATGTATATTTCATACTGATCACATCGGCGTAGATGGATTTGGTTTTTAATTATCATAATTCAGAAATTGTTCTAATTTAGTATTATTATAAATTTTTTTGTTGCTTTTTCAAACAGGTTTTAAGCTTTACAATTTTTTTACAGTACAGTACAAATTCACCGTTGTATTTGTTAAATTTTAAATGTTTAATTTAAAACAGCATTAATTGCTTTCATTTACAGAATAGCTTTCTATAATAGAACTGAAGTAGCTTGGAAGTAGCTCTACTAACTAAAAACAATAACAATAAGTAATTAAATTTCTTCTTCCTAACTGCAACGTTGGTGGTTGAAATAAATTAGGCATCGTATAAGATATCGTGGCTATGTTTATATACAATCTTAAGAGCTAAACTAAAATTTACTTTAAAGGTTTTCATATAAATTTCTTATACATTTAATTAGTTTCAGTTTTCTCTCGGTTTTCTGTTCCTTTTTTGTTTTGTTTTTGCTTTTAAGAATACGTGCGTGTGTATATTCCGTTTCAGTTTAACGGAAAAAAGTCCCTCTAAAAAGTTGTCTTCGCAAACACTTTTAGCATTTCAATTTAAGAAGTATTTATACATAATTTTTATTTTTAAAAAATGCCTTCTCAGCTAAAATATTCATAAATTCTCATGTGAGCCTTAAAATTAAGTAGAACAAAACCACAAAGTATAGGCAGAAGTAATAGCATCGTAAAAGGAAAAATCGCACATAAATAAGATTAAAAGAATAATAGAAATAGAAATAATTAAACATAATTCCACAAGCGCTTTTTTTAAATTACAAAGTAAATAAAGAAAGTAAAGTGAACCGAACTGAACTGAACTTAACCGAACCGAATGAACGAACACCATGCATGAACTTGTTTGTGGAGGCATTTACTAAGAGGTTCATCATAGCCTTGCATTTTTTGTTTTTGCTTTTGTATTATTAACACTTAACGTCAACAGCAAGTAGCTCTCGTGAATGGTTGTGGTGGTGGTTGCGATGGTAACTGACCAAAGTACACACATTGGAAATTATTGCCATTATTACGAAATTGTTAAGTTGGGCGCCTGTGATGATTGCTGTTTCCATTGTTGTAGCCGTTGCCACCGCGCTGTTGCGATCGATGATACTTATAATTAAAACGTTTGAATACGCCGCCTCCACTGCTGCCGCTGCCGCCGCCACCACTCCCAACGCCGGAACCTTTGCTACGATGGAAATTCCGGCGAAAGTTTCCCACTCCTCCTCCGCCATAAAAACGGTGTGCCGCTCCATTATTGCCGTTTTTCCAGCGCCGCTGATTTTCATGCTCTTGAAATGGATTATAGCCGGGTGTGGTGGTGGTCGTTGTTCGCATTTCTTTATGGGTTTTAGTTTTCTTTTGACGACCACGATCCATATCAGTTTCTTCCTCATCTTCCCAATCTTGTCGTCGCTGCTGGCGGATTTCTTCCATTGTCTGAAAGCATAATAATAATGGTTGCTTTGGTTTAGGTTGAGAAATTTACAGATTATGCAAGTACGTCAATAGTCAGTAAGTACAGTTGGAGTGGTGGTGTACGGTGTCGATCGGTCAATACGTATTTATTGTATGCTGATTTGATAGAGGTTCAAATGCGATGATAGTATTAATTAATTCAATCATTTTATTCAGAAAAAATAAATTGTAAAATACAATTAGGCCTTACTGATTGATTGGATAGCATTTATTGGAAACTAGTTTGCATAAAGAAATCTATCTTCAAGGAATCAGCTTTATCATATTATAAAGAACAAGACGCAATGTTGTATTATATTATCGTATTACATATATTTATATATGTTTAATATTAATAAACATATTTATTTATTTTTCTTATCAATTTAAATATTTAATTCTGTCTTAGACTTTCTTTAAGCACAGCTCTCCGTTCTTATATTCTTCGATTTTCGTCTGAAATCTTTTTCGGATTATTTTATTATCTTTACCTATTATTATTACCTTGATTTTTTAAAAAAACCTGACCGGATGCCAAAAAAGGCTTGCAGATTCGTGATCAGCGATGCAAAATTATGAAAAATGGCACTAATAGCATTTTTGAAGGAATCAGGGGATTTCAAATTACCCAAAAAAGTACCATCTCATAAAGAAAGATTATAGCAATTAGAGAATAATAACCCAACAAACTTGAAATGGAAATTGTTTAAAATTAATAGAAATAGTCATTAGTAATAATAGAATGCTATGACAGAAATATGGAAAAAGTTTTTTCAATTGCATTTTTTGCAATAATGGGTCTTTAAACAAGACAGGTCATTTTAAATTTCGTTCTATTTCAAACTGTCAACATTCAATTGTCCTTTTTGTGATGTCATTACAAGTAAAATTAGGTGCTCACCCAGCAAACAATATGAGTTTTTTTAGAATCAGAAAAGTTTCAAAGAAAAAAGCAAATACGCTCTTTATGAACACATAAAAGAGTCACAACAAATGAACGTTTTTTTCTTCCTAGACGGCTCGCTAAAAAGAGAACTTAAACAAGAGTCAGAAAAGACTCATAACATTGTGCGTTTTGTAATTTTAAAATTGCAATAAAATATAATCATTTCTGAGCTTTTTATGATTCTTTTCTGAGTCTTTAATGATTGTTTTCTAATTTTGATGATTGTTTTCTTAGCCTTTGAAACTCTTTTCTGAACCTTTTATGAGGTTTTGTGATTGTTTTCTGAGCCTTTTATGATTGTTTTTTGGGCCTTGTATGAATCTTTTCGGAGTCTTTTATGATTGTTTTCTGGGCCTTGTATGAATCTTTTCGGAGCCTTTTATGATTGTTTTCTGAGCCTTTTATGATTGTGTTCTGAGCCTTTTAGAACTCTTCTCTGAACGTTTTATGATTATTTTCTGAGCCTTGTAAGATTCTTTTCTGGGCTCATAATGTAAATTTTTCCAGACTCCAAAAATATTCATATTTATGTTTGAATATGAATATTTGAAGATCTGAGAAATATCTGAGAACACCGCAGACTTGTCCATGTCAAGGCAATGGCAAGAGTTGGAAATATCAAAATCCTGTTTGCACTGCAATTTGCATGTAGTAGATCTTGGCCGACAAGACCGTGCACATTTAAAACGATACCTCTTGTTGAAAGACCTCCAATGTAAAAAAACAAAAAACAAAGGAGGACTACAAAAACTGCAAATATGGATAATGAAATTAACAATAACATTTATTATCCTCCTTCATATCGTACAAATCAAATTAAGTTTGAAATGTCAAATTGGAAAATCTGGCTAATCTTTTTTGCATGCCAAAAACCTCTCAGTCAATTCTGTACTGTCCGTTTTTCTTGTTTTCAAAAAAAGAAATAAAAAAAACTAAAAAAGAAATAATTGTTTTGTATTTATGTACATATGTACATAGATATGTCTGTCTGTAGGTATTGAGTATGTTTATAAATAATAAAATAAATTACATCACAATCACACAAATCATCTGGAGGTTTGCTAAAAATTTTCCAACGACTCTCTATCAAAATCGCGCTCAGAACTTATACAACAAGAATCCTCGTCGTCTAAATCATCTCCCGCAACATTGCTGACGATGTCGTCTTCTATCCGTTGCTCATCTACCAAATCATTATTCTATGAAGAAGGATATTTTCAATTTTTTAATGATAAATGACGAGCTTTTGTAAATACAATAATAAAATCGTAATCAAAATTAATACTAAACATAATCTATCTAAACTATGTAGAGAGATAAAGAGAAAAAGAAATACAGATTTGGTAACGGTGCTGGTATGCACACTTTAAGAGTGAGTTGAGTTGGTTTCGGTTTATTTCAACTCAATTTCAAAGGCACGCTGATAGAAGACGAGAGCTATATATTTACAGATCGATCGGTCAGGTCAATCAGGCAGCAAAATGTCACTGTTGTGACTTGCTAACGACAATTAAAAACTCTACAGCATTATGGCCATCACCAACAGAATTAACCCAACAGATCTAACCCATACAACAAACGATCGTATATGCTTCACTATTATCTAGTTACAAATAACTACGGTTATTTAAAACGTAAATTGAAAATATCAATAAAAATACATGCATAAATGGTTTTGAGCTCCACTTACCTCTTTGTGAAGTGTGGACTCGGTACCGTTCCATTGAAGCACGGGAGTACTGTATGGACGATGTGTTTGTTTGAGCAACTCTGTCACCACGGCATCGTTTACAGCATCGCTGTGATAGCCATTGCCGCGTGCCGACGATGTTGTGGCCGTGCTCTTGTCTGTGTTGAATTTCGGACGTTTGGTAAATAGATCATTCTTCGGCGACGTGTTAGCAGCAAAAGGATTTCTAGGATTTTTTGTATTAACGTTGCTGGTGTTGGTGGTTGTGGTGACCCTCCCGTTTACTGCTGGACAGGAGATACTGCTGGTCGGTGTTGGCTGCAGTGCAGTAACTTGCCATAAACCGGTTTTCGTTTTAATTACAGGCGGCGAAGGAGGCGTAGAATGCGAACGCATAAATTGCGGTCGCTGCTGTTCTTCTTGCTGCCGTTGTCTGTGATCGTGGAAGCGGTTGTCGTCCGCATTAGCCGTCTCCAATTTAGAAGCATCATCTGAGGTAGACACTTGCAACTTTTGTGCACTGAATTTGCATTTCTTTTGGGGCGTTGTTGTGACCGGTTGTTTGTTGTTGTTTATATTACTATTGGTTTTATTGTTATTGTTATTATTGTGGATGTTATCGTGGGTATTATTATTACTATTATTGTTGTTGTTATTGCTAGTACTTGTATTACGTTTGTGTAAACTGAATATCTCGTCAATAGCGTCAGCCTTTCCTTTACTATTCGACTGTGAGCAACTGCTAACGTCGGCTGCGACCGTAACGGACTTTTGCATTTTAGCTTTTCCTTCGTTACTGTCTTCATCGTCTGTAGATGAAGAGCTAGACCGTTTGCGCGGATTTATCATTGTTCTCATTGTCGTCTCAACTTTAGTTATTTTATCAGTTGGCGATTCTTCATCATCATCAGAGGCCGATTCGTATGGAACGAGACTCTTCTGTGAACTCTTTATGAAAAGTTGTGGCGACGGCAACTCATCATGCGACAAAAGATGGGAATGATCAAATAATTTTGGCATACTTGGCAGTGTATTTTTCAGTGGAGAACAAGACTCCACTAAACCATGTTTTTTCTTTGAGTTTAAGGAGCCGCTTTTTTCGCCGCCGCCTTCGTCGGAGGAACTTTCTGTTCCAATCGGCACATTTTCTGTCTGTTCTTGATCTGAAGTGTCAAGACCGTTAAATTTATCCTTTCCTGAGAGCAGACATTTTTGTGTCGGTGAACTATCGTTGGAGGGAACAACTGCCACCGTCGAGGTTTTCGTTGGAGTGAGTGGTGTGGATTTCAGCGAAGTGGTATTATTTTTAAAGTGTATCATTATCTTACTACCGTTTGATAAAGCCGAACCGTTGCTGCTGCTGTTGTTGACTCTTTTATTGCCATTCGTTAGTGGAGAATTTGGTTTGGTGTCATTGTTGTTGCTGTTGTTAGCGCTAAAGGGTGACGGAATACCAGCCGTTGGTAGTTGTGGTCCTATAATACGTTGTGGACTCGGCCGACTTCCATTGTACAGACCTGGTGTCGAACCAGGGCAGCCATTTACCTTCTGGAAGTTCTCTTTTGTGTCTGCGTTCGCGCCGCTAACTTGTGTGCTCGTGGCATTGTAGCGGGCAGGTGAAGTGTCCATCTCGTAGAAAATTATGTATGCATTGGTATTGCATACACTCTGCACTGATATGGGACGAACATAGCTATCGTCGTAATTATAGTAGGTCCCCGACTCGGTGAGACCGATGGCGGTGTAGTGGCCGCAGTGTTGTGAAGCGCCCAAGTGCGTGACCAGCGACACCAATTTGTAGGTCATTGGCTCGCCAGTATTCTTGCGTGAAGCGAACTTGGTTAAATCCAAGCGTGGTTTTATGGTGATTTGTTTGTTTATCTTTGTACCGAGCATGGAGAAGCGCTTCAACTGAATACACAAAGCAATGGGTGCCCGCTCCAGGGAAAATTGCTTGGTGGCCGAGACCTGTAAGTCGGAAAATTAATATATATTCGACGATTTCTATAGAAATTATTAGAAAAGAACCAGTAAATAAAACCTAAAAATAATCCCCCCCCGTGTTGCTTTTTTTTGTGCTTTTTTTGAGACCGTTTACAACGCTTACCTTTTTCTTGCATGCCTCACATTTATAGCCCATGTCTTCGAGCCTCTCACGCGAAAAATAGCCCTCCAGAGCCTCCTCGATTGTGTCCGCTTTCCGTATGTCCAGCAGTAGGTCTTGAAAATGCTGAAAGGTTACCGAAACATGCCCACAAGCCAAACAACGTACCGCGGATTTCAAATACCCGCCGAGAATTTGATTGAGCGGTGTTGTTTCTTTGCTGTATTGGTCGAAATCCTTATAGTTGCGGAATCGTGACAGATAACACTTTTCCATGGCCTCAACCAAGTATCGCAGAAACTCGTGTGCATCTTCCTGACGACCCATAACTAGATGTTTGCAGATTGCCTTCAACTTGGAGTATACAAAATAAGGCCGAATCGCTGACTGGCTACTCTGTGAGGCCTCTAGAGTCTTCGCCATGGCGCAAATTATGCAACCGGCATCGGCCGATTCGCAATGTTCCATATGCTGCGTGTCCGATAGCAACCAGCTCGCCATTGAGGGTACGTGAAATAGGGCCTGCAGCGTGGAATTTAAGTAACACGTGTTGCCAACATTCATCATGCCAACACCAACTTGCCATTTTCGCGCGGAACTCTTCCAACCAATGTGAATATTCTCGCGCGGATAGAGTATGCGTTTTGGCTGCGGCAGCTCATTGCAATTGGACCGTTGCTTCGAATGGTTGCCGATGTTCGTCTCTCCCTTAATGTCTGCAGATAGATAAGATGTACAAAATGAAGACTTTCGTTTGGCTCTTTTTTTGTTATATTTAAATGTCCGAAACGCAAACCACGACATCACGTATTTAAAAATTGGTTCAAGTAAGTATTTGTAGAGAAACCAAAGTACAAAATAGTCCACATCAAGCGCACGCATTGTTGGCTTAGGCTCTATTAACTAAATTAAAATTAAAGCAACTGATTGATTCGCTGACGAGCAGAGAAAATTAATGAAAATCTAGAAATGGTCAAAATATGCCAACTGAAGCAAATACTGAAATGTCAAAAAACTATTGCTGTTGTTGCTGTCATGCATGGTGACTTGAAAACATTTAAGGTTATGACAAACTACTTCTAAATTAACACCATTATTCCGTAAACACAAACAATCTGATTCCTTCCCAATCTGATATGTTCATTTTTGGGTTTTTGCTGGTAAACAACAAATTTGGAAAATAACTCGAACAGAATTGGGAAGTTCGTTTACCGAAAAAAATTGCTTTTCTCATGACATGACCTTAAAATCACTGAAAGGATTTCGTTCAGGTGCAAAAAATACGAGTATGGTAGCTATGTAATCAAAGAGGCGACAGTTAGCTGTCCGCCCTTAATTGATGAGTGGCCCGTAACGCCCGTAAGAAACTCATCGAACGAATTTACAAGCATATGTATGAAATGTTTTAGCGATTACCTATTGACCCCTTTCTTACAAGAGAGGGATTTTCTATACCTATCTAGCTTACATGCCACTTGAAAAACAATACGGAAAAAATTAACAGAGGCATTCTAAGATTCACGAACTATTGAAATCGTCTTTGAAAATCGTCTTTAGATGATTGAAATCGTCTTTCGTATTCCAAGATTCACGAACTATTGAAATCGTCTCTCAAATCGTCTTTAGACGATTGAAATCGTCTTTCGTATTCCAAGAGTCACCGAAATAGTTAAGATTCTTGCAAAACGTTGAAATTATCGTCTTTTGGTATTCCAAGAGACGATTTTATCGGATTTTTTCTCCTAAAAAAGACGATTAGAAATTAGCTCTCGTTCCCTAATAAAAATGTAATATTTCAATGAAAAATCTGGTTAAATATTTTTTGATTCACTTGTATAGTTATTATTTTCTATTTTTATTTATAAAATAGATAATAAATAGTAAATACATAATTTTTATAAATAATACTAATTCCAATTTTGATTTCGAACGCGAATTAATTCCTTCTCAGAGTCTTCAGCAAAAAATTCCACTAAAGGAATCCATGTTTTTCAATGAAGCTTAACACACGATAACAATTCTGCTTGCATTAAACCGTCGCTTGTGGGCGAGGGAGATGAAGAGCATGGTAGTTCGTGCATTGAAATTCTTCACTCTTGGACCTGCATGAACAGAGCACAAAACTAACACATACACAATTTTAATTAGCGAGGGTTCTGAATATTTCACCAACACATACAAGTGACAGGCCAATCAAAATATTCAACAATATACATACACGGAATGTTTTCACTTGAACTGTGCAATACAAGTGGAATTTTCCATTGTTCACAAGTTCGTACAGTGTTGGAAAATTTCTAACAAAAAAAAAACAATGGTAATTCTTTTTTTCTAAAATCTAAGCGAAATTATATAAAATAACACAAATATTACTCTACATATAATTCGCTATGTATATTCTACATTTTAGCAACGTTTATGACCTTGTTTTTCGCGAAAAAAACAATTTATTTAGTTTTTTATTTATTCAACATAACTACAATAATCAAAGTTTTGCCTCCTAGCACTGAAAATGTAATCTTGAGCTCAAACTGCAGTAAAAGCAAAAGACGATTCGAGTTTCGTGAATCTTGGAATGTCTCGTTCCCTTTTTCGTGACTTTTTTGCCGAGATAGTTTAACGATTCACCTCGAATCTCAGAATGCCTCTGTAAGTGTCATACCAGCTTAACAGTGTGATTACATTTTAGTGGTAAAATTAAAAGAAAAGTATTTTCGGTTATCAATCGGGGAGCCGAGGAGTACTCATCGCGCTCACTCAACCGACTGAAATTATTTTTCAGATCTGAGCGTCTGTGGTCGTCGGACGGACAGCCAGTCTGCGCAGATATCTGTGTTGTGTATGGGCCGCTCAAGCAAACGATTTCATTTGCTCAGCTATTCTAAAAAATTGTTGACGAGTAGCTCCGCATGGCTGTTCGAATCTTATGGCAGCCTCCGTAATCGTTTGTAGTGTTTCGTTCAGTTCGGTCATTTCCGTAACCTCATTTAGGGCAGTTATACACAATACCGGACATATTCGTACAAATTCGTTACGGAGGGTCTCGTCTATTTAAGGCGGGCCTTAAGTATAAACATAACCAAAAGGTTTAATGCTAAGCATAAATTAAGTATAAGGCATTGAGTGGAATTGAGTACAAGAAAATAAAACCGCATTGTCGCTGTCAATTTAAAAATATGTAGATCTAATCAGTTGACGATAGCAAAGTGCAGTTGTCGCCTTTTGCCTATCACTGCTGTAAGAAAACAGCTTTTTTATGCATAAGCGCATATTACTTTGACATTTTATGCTCATTGTAATGTACCGAATTGTACGGTACCTGCCTTATGCTGCCGAAAACTGAAAACTGGTTATGTAATTCCCATGGGAGACAAAATTAGTCAACTTTAAAGTGCGAAAAACCATAAGAATGCATGCTGAGAAATTTCGCTTGAACTCTAGCAAATTTTTACTGATACTGATGATCGACAAATTTGTTCTAGTTTCCAGTGTGCGAGCGGCTTTTTTTAAGGGGTAGTGTGAAGGTGTCATTGTAAACCGAACTTAACATAGAAGTATTTTGGAAAGAATACGTACACAGAAGAATCAGAAGAGAATGACGAGTGTGTTTCGAGTATAAACAGTATTGACGCGTATCTAATGTAATCAGTTAGAAACATGTTATGCGATGGTACAGTACGCTATGATACCATCCTTTTTTAATTTGTAGATAGAAAGTAAGGAAGGAAGGAAGGAAGGAAGGAAGGAAGAAAGGAAGGAAGGAGGTCAGAAAGGAAAGGAGAAACCCTGTCAATTATACATAAAATTATTTAAATAAAATAAAATAAAATCAGAATTAAGTATACAGGATGTTCCGCATAAGATGCATCAAAATGTTAGGGCGTGTAGGTTGCATCGAGACAAGAAAAAAATCGTATGTGAGAGGGGGTTATTTCCCTTCCTTTTAGTTGCTAAAAGGAATTTTCTAAAAAATTTACTTAAAATAGAAAAAAATCTCTAAAAATAACAGTTACTGAGACCTGAATGTTTGAAAACTAAATATTCACTGTATAATATGTTTTTGGAACTTTTTTTTTTAAATACCTGAGTAAACACAATTTTTTTGTTATTGCATACTATATATACTTTTCTCACAAAGTACACTTTCCGTGTCAAAACTGCAGAGCCTGTAATCAGTTGTACACAAAAAGTGTACTTTTGGGAGAAAAGTATATTTCCTAAAATTAAATTTTCTTAAAATCTACAAGACATAGATAGATCCTTCCGGTATAGAGTGTTCCGGTATGAAGTATTTTATTTAAAATGTATAGGGAAATTTTGCGTTCACAAAAAAATTGTGTTTATTCAAGTATATAAAAAAAATATGGGCCCAAAATCTTTTTTTCAAAATTTTTTTAAAAAATTTGAACTTCGACATTAATTTTCTCGAAAACTGTTTGAGTCCGGAACCTAATTAAAAACATATTAACAGTGTATATTGGTTTTCAAAATAAGGTAGCAGAAATTGTTAAAATATGTATTTCCTTTTTTTTTGAGAATTTTTTCTATTTAAAGTAATTTTTTTTTATAAAATTCCCTCCAGCTCCTAAAAGAGGGGAAAATAAACTCCTTCCCAGTATCTTATCCGATTTTTTCTTGTCTCGACGCAACCTACACGTCCTAACCTTTTAATGCATCTTATGCGGAACACCCTGTATAATATTAGTTATATTTAAAAATATTTTAATATGTTCCAAAATCTATTCCGAGGTATATAAAATACATATGTATTTTTTAATTCCTCTAGTAATTTAGTGGACACATATGTAAATCGGCAAGTTTGGTTAAATAAAACTAAATAGAGTGAAAGAAAAGGTTCTATATTACTTTATACGAAATTGGACTGTATCAATTGTCCATTTGTATTCCTTGCACAACTGGTATTTGTACAAGTCAATAGGAAAAGTCAACAGTCGGTTGAATCAGCTCATAGAAATCAGTTTGATGCCCATTTTTGCTCTGTAAACCCAGGAACATTATACGTGAGATTTTTCCACAAAGTTGTTTTTTTTTTCTGTCAATTTTGTTATCGAGTAGGTAATTGTTGTTTTTGTTTATTTACTATCTAGTTTAGATATAAACTAATCTTTAATAATTGGCGAAAAGTTTGAAGACATCAACCAAATTTAATACCCAGTATGTACATGCAAAAAACGCTTGTTCAGTTGTTTTAGAAAATCTGAACCAAATTTGGACTAATTTTGGTCGATTTTGTTTGAAGAAAATGCGCATGCCGTAGTAATGAGTGTCACATCCCATTATCTCTGATATAACCTTTTGGGAAAAACTTCAGTGTGGCAATATTACGAAATTAATCGAAAAGTATTTTATATGAGAGCGAAGAGTGCTCGCAATTACGATTATATCTGAAAAAACCAAGAGCAAACTCACCCGTAGCACATCCATTCATAGCTATTGCGTTATTTTCGCTGCTGCTGCTGCTACTGCAGGTTACGACAGAATCTTTGCGGCTCGAGGAATTATCGCTATTGTTACTGTTGTTCTGCCCACCCTTAGAAGGGTTGAGAACAATATACTTTGACTTAAGTTTGTCCAACCAGGTTTGGCTGTAATTGCTTACTTCTTCGTACTCAATTTTGCTAAATAAAACCCGCTTTGCGGATGCCGCCAATTTGTCATGCAAACTGTCTCCATCATCGGCTCCGCTGTCCATTTTTACATCGTCTGCGCCATATCCGATTGAGCTGCTTAGAGATTCGCGCAGCGCTGCGTTGACGTTGGCCGCAGACTCGCAAACCACGGAGACAGGCATGGTATCGGTCGAGGTGGGCGTTTGCGGTGCAATTTTGATGAATTTTATTGAATGTATGCAGGTTGCAAAGAAAAGGTCGTGGATGAAGTTTTGCGAATTCGCAATGTGTCAAATTTGATCCTATCAATCTGGCTTCCGGGGCCCAGACAAGAGCTTGCCGCAAGTCTCCGTTTCAATATTTCTTGCGTGGAATGTGTGGCTGCGTTGTAGTTGGCATTTACTATTGCACGCAGAGGTCAAGATTGTTTTTCACAGTCGTGCTGCAACATGAAAAGAAACTGCTTTGGTGCTGTATTTTTTTCCCTTTGGGCGGCTAGAATTTTTCCACATTGATACCGGAAATCCACGTGAAATACGTTTCGGTTTAACTTTCGCGCAACTTTTCCAAGCTACTCAACATATCTTTTCCGCAAACACTATGAAACTCTGCTATTAACAAACGATTTTTCTCTAATTTCTTTTCTTCTATAGCAAGAAGTTTTCTTCTCAAACCAAAGCAAATTGACGACGTTCACAGCTCGTGGAAATAAAACACATGCACTTTTTCCTGGTATTCTTTGCACATCTCCACAGCCGACTAAAACGAGCTGGCAAGCGAGCTGGGTTTCGAACAGTGGCAGACACTTGGTAGGTGCGAGTGAAAACAATGTGGCAGCAATCGTTTTATTTTTCGAAAATGGCGGCTTAGTTCAACGAGTATAAATAAAAGGAATATTTATATTTATACTCGTTACCCTGTTTGTTTTGGTTTGGCGCTGATAGATAGCCATCACTGTCGCACGCATGGCACAAGGCTGGCATGAAACTGTGTGTGTGAAGAGATTGAGTATATATAGGTTGGAAAGAGTTTTGACAGCTTTAAAGGTTTGAATATTTGCTTTAGTTTAAAAGCCAACTCATTTTACAATTATTCTAAAATTATATCGAATGTAGGCTATCACTGTCACACGTAAGAATTATGCCTGTCACCAAGTTGAGTGTGCGAAGAGAATAGATGTATATATATGATTCAAAGATTCCAAGTTATCAAAAGATTTATTGCTGTAAAGGTTGGAATCTTTGGGTAACTGGCAAACTGGGTAATAGGCAAACTCAGAATTTTCAAATTCGTTTACATTTTTCAACAATAAAAACATTAAACACATATTTTAAAAATACTTTACTTGTTTGTATAAATTTCAAGAAACGGAACAAGACCACGTTTCATAACACATAATCAACAAACTTTACTATAACATTTTTAATATTAAATAAATCTGATTTGTTATCAAAACAGATGTTTTCACAAAAACAAAAACATAACAAAATAGATGTTTTCAGTCTATCAATTGGCAGCAACCAAAAAAGTGCAGTCAATAAAATCATCTAAGTATTGGCAAATCAGTAATTTAAAATCTAGGTCAAAAAATTATGTAAAAACTTTGTACATATGGAATATATTTTTATTAAATTCATTGGTATATATCAAAACTAGTTACAAACGACGTGTCGTGACGGCTTGATAATGGTTTCGGAATAAGGTTTTTATACTTAACACTTGATAATGGTTGTGATTTTAACTTATTTGTTTTCTACATTCCTGTATATTACATTTTGTTTTAAAATGTGATAATGAGATATCACTGTCGACAGCTCTAATTAATATGTACAAATATTTACCCAAGACAAATATCTTACCTAAAACGTCCAGTCCATCTCTCCACCCAGTGAGCTCGCGGTGCCAAAATAGAATGTCCTCTGTTTCTTTTTGCTTTGAGTGTTGCAAAAAAACACCATGTCTTTGAGAAATCTTAAAAGAATCATACATGAAACTTCACTTCACGCGTGTTAAGCATAAAATATATATACATACATTTTCGAAAGTTATTTTATTTTATAAGCGTACACCAAACGTGCAAATCCTTACAGATATCTACTTGTATGGTCGAACGCACGCCCATACATCTCACATACTATAATATGTATGTGTGTGTACATATATGTATGTATATCTGGGTACCAATCGGTCCATTTAAATGAGGCACTCAGCCTTACATTCCTCGTTAGTGGCAAGAAGGACCATTTTGGTTGTGTTTGGTAGGTTGTGCTTGCCATCACTGTCGCTTGCGGTTATTTCTGCGGTTACTTCTGCTGGAACATGTTGAACTGTTTTGGACATTATTCTTTGCTGTTGGACATTTGCCTTCAAACTTCGGTGGCATATGTATACCGTTGTATGTAAAAATGTTGTGAAATATGTATTTATTTTGATGCAGATTATAAAGATATTATTCAAATTGTTATGCACTACTTTTCTAAATACAGGCTTATCCATTTTCGATATGGATTGAATTTTTATTTCTATATTATGTTTGGACTTTGCCATTGTGCTTGAAAACCCATATCGTTCAACTGTCCTCCACGGGAGGCCTTTTGCAGGCCTCGTCAATCCTTTTGAGGTAATTTTCGATGACTTTTTGACACAAGTCGGGCAATAATTTGGCCATAACTTGACGTATGTCATTCTGTAAATGTCATTCTTCCAAAGTTAAGGGATTGTTCGCATAAATAGGGTCTTTTTCGTAGCCTCACAAGAAGAAATCCAAAGGCCCTCGAAATGGATAACCCTTTACAATGTACATAGATTTCATGAGATGAAACAAAAAAGTTTAGTAAATAAAATGTTAGTTATTGTTGGAGAACCTTAAACAAAGACCAAGTTAATGGATAGTTCGTCAAAATACATACAATCAACAATGATACCACCCTTTTCCTTTCGAAAGTGGGTTTGTTGGGATATTTAAATAAAACTCATTTCATGACAGACATTTTCGATAATTTGCATAAAATGTTTTGAATAAAGACAAATAATAACAAAAGAAGGGGAAAATGAGGAGCAAATAAATGAAGAATTTTCTTTTTCTGGCTTTTGAGAAACGAAGGTTTAATTGCCTGCCACTTTTTTATAAATCTCTTTGACTTAAATTCATACAAGCATGGTAAAATGTCAACTCTAAAATTTATATAATGTTTCCTATATTGCAATTTGGTTGTTATTGGTGTTGTTGTTGCTGCTGCTGCTGCAGAACACAGCATTTCATAATATATATATAATATATTAATAATATATAATATTATAATACTAATATATTATAATATATTATTAATAATATATATGTATAACCCGTATATGTATACGTATATATATATATATATATATATATATATATATATATATAACTAAACTATATATATATAACTATATATATATAACTAAACTATATATATAACTTAGTTATATATATATATATAACTAATATATATATATATAACTAAACTAAAACTAAAAACTAAACTAAAAACTTTATATATATATATAAAGCGAAGGTTTAATAATATATGTGTATATATGTATGTGTATATATAAATATAAAATATATATTAAAATATAAAATATACATATTTTATTTATTATAAAATAAAAAAATATTAATATATTATTATTATTATTATTATTACATATTATATTATTTTTATTTTTTATTTTATTTTCTTTTATTTTTATTTATTTATTTTTTTTTATATTTTATATAAATATATAAAATATATATATTTATTTAAAATATATATATGTATAAACATATAATATAGAATATATAATATTACAACTGTTTTAAAGCCAATAAAATTGTAAATGTAAGTAGGTATGTTTTACGATATAATGGATAATTTTATAGACGGTTACAGTAAAGACTGCTACAAATTGTTGTGATAGCATTTAATTCATAGAATTACCTAATTAAAAATATTGCAGAGACTTAGAGAGAATACATTTCGCAAATTCAGCAGACAATCTTTGCTTCAAAACAGCAAAAGTTTCCTGGAAAAGAAACAGCGCAAAGAATTTATTTCGTTGACTGTTTACTTAAGTACTTATATATAGTTTTATAAGCTCTGTCTACCCACATCACGCCCTTTTGATTTCTTCTAATCCTGCCGGCTCTTTCTCTCCCTCTCCCTCTCCGTCTCCCTCTCACGATCCGTCCAACCATCCTTCGTCTTCCTTAAAATCAGACCCGTTTCGTTTTATTTGACCAAGATTTTCATCTTTGTTGACAGACTGTTCATTTCTTGGTTGGTCCGTTCGCAATGTCGTGTCGTCTGTCTCGAAATTTTACCAGCTACCGAAAAGTAGGTAAGTACTCGTATTTTTTTGGTTGGTTTTCCTAAAAAACCTTCCATTACGTTTCGTTGCTTGTGTTGAACTTCTTCGAAGACGGTGTAGGTACTTCTTATTTAATTTTGAGACTATTTTGTGTTGAAATCTCACCAAGCGATTATTTAATTATCTGCTTTTTTGTTGAATTTAATTAGACTTTAAACATTAAAAAATTTTCACATTTTCAAACATTAAATAAATGAACTATTTATTATGAATAAAGACACTGAACGAGAAGGAAAAACGGCGCTAAAGATGCCACGTGGTCGGAACCGGTTTACGTATATCGCTAAACCCAATTTTGGCGAACGGGTTGACGGAAATACAATACATATATATGTATGTGCCAGAAATCATCATGAATAAAACGTTTCATGTTTGAAATAATGGATAATGAATGAAAAAAAAATTAATATTAAAATACAATTAAAACTAAAACAAAAAAGGAAAATAATGATCGACAATAATTTTATTGAAATTATGCGTTTTTTTAGATGCACGATAATTTGTTAATTTGTGTTTAATGTGCATTATTTTTTTTGGATAAAATAAGCCATATATCAGTTTAAAATGTAAAAATTTAATGTTAAAATGATTTGTTTGAAAAAAAAAAATTAACATTTCTGAATAATAAGAAAGGTTTTACTTTTGTATCAAATCAATTTTTTTTTTTTTTATTATTCAAATTTTTTGCCGTCGCGGGTTATGTTTTTATGTGTCTGGATTTGTGGGTTCAGCTGTATTTGTTTTTCAATTTGAAACATTTCGATTGTCATTCGTTCCGGAAGGCGGCCATCAATAAATACACACACACACACACACCCCCATATTTGTTTATTTATTCAGTTAATTTAAAATCTTTCAATTTTTATGGGCTGTGAAATGCAAGATTTATTGTTGCAGCAGCAGCAACAACAACTACTTGGAGTACAACAGACTACCCTGTACTACAACAACAACATTAAAGTCTGCACAGATATTCCTCCCTCTGTTTATTTACAAAATAGCATGCGGTGAAAATTCCACATTTTTCTTGCGAAACGGATTTGCTGAAAAAGAGATTTTACATTTCCGGAATATTTCTTTTTCAAACATTAACGGCATTAGTTTGGCATGTTTAAGAGAATTGTTTGGCAAAAGAAGGAACGAAGGAAGGAAGGAAGTTAGGCATTTTTTGCTGGCGAAGGAAAAAGGGCTATTATCTTTAATCGATTTACGTTATTACCATAAAATCTTTATTGAATTTCAGTCAACCAAGATGAGTTATTGAGTTGTTGTTGTTGTTGTTGCTGCGGTTTTAGTGTGTGCGTGTGTCGTCGAGACGTTCTGCCGAATTTTTAATATGGGTCCTGTGCCCAGCGCGTCCAGATTAGTTAAATAAATTCATTGGAAATCAGCTTCTTTCTTTGAAAACAAAGAATTTAATAACTGAAGACGATTAATATAAATGGGTGCGAAGATTAGTTCGAAAAATGTCTGCTTTAGAAACAATTCCGTGTGAAAAGTTTCCCGTTTTGTTAAAGATTATCATAAATTATCATAATTTTTTAAAGTCCTTCAAATATAAATAAAGTCCTAAAAATGTGTACAATACACTCGTATCCTTGACTTCATAGTAATTTTAAAATTCTGATTCTTCAATAAATTTATTTATATTCACAAACTTTTACAGTTCATTATTCCTTTAGTATCGCTTTTTAGTACAATATTTTGAATAAACAAGCCATCAAGTAAATAAATAAAATTAAATACATAAAGCTGTTAGTGTTGCTAAAGTCATATAATTCTTTTTCACCACAATAATACAGTAATTTATGGGCTTTATTTGCGGTTTTATTTAATTTGAAACCAATGAAAAATAACTACTTCTATGTCGAACGAAGAAAAAATTATGTATATTTTTTTCAAGGATTTTATTTAAAAGAGTAGTTATATGTATGTATTTTTATAATAAATTGTAGTATTTAAAATTTGAAAAAATTGCAGAAAAAATTAAATTGAACAGAATGCAAAAAATTTTACAAAAATAGGTCATAGGTAGGTCATTGTTTCTGAAACATACTAAAAAAGTGAATGAAAACAGGTAGCAGTAAAAGCTACAACAACATTAACAACAAGTACACAACCTCAACAACAAAATGTAACCGAAAGAAAATCCATTTCCAGAGCTTTATCTCAAAAAACTGCTCATCTCGACTCGACTCGACTCGAGAGAGTCCTTGAAAAATATTAAAATTTTGGTGCTCTCTTAGAACACAGCATTGCCATAATAAAATAAAAAAGCGAAACATAAAAATCACCATAACAATTTCGGAAAAATTACTAATCAAATGGAAAGTGGGGGGAAAAATGAAGGAACATATTGTAAAAAATATGTGGGCTTATATTTTAAGCTTAGTTGCTTTTTTCGTAATTTTGAAGAATAAATTTCCATTGAAAAAAACAACTCAGAGATGGCTACTAATATTTACTCACAGTAAAAGAGAGAAAGCATATAATGGAGATGGCAGTACTTTTACAGGAAGGATGTGAAGTTCGCTCCCACGCTCTCTTTTTCTTTATGTCTCTCTCTCATTCTCTCTGGATTGTTTTTTTTCGCGGAATTTACTGATACTAAAGCTTTTTTTATGAACCCATTTCAACCTTTCAATTCAACCCATTAGGAATCCTTTCTGGTGACGAGCTAAATATATTTTCAGTTTAAGAAATAATAGTAAGAGAATAAAATACATTTAGCTGTTGTTTTTGAAAGTGGTTTTAGTCTTTCTTTTCTGATTTTGAAATATTTAGCAGATTTGTATAAAGATGATGGAAATTCATTCTGAAATATATCATCATCATATCGAAAATTAATAAAATTCCATTTATAAGCTTTACTTTACTTTTACTTTTAAGAAAATCATTAAGATTTTAAAGAAAGTTCTCTGTAAATTGGGTAAAAATCAGCAGATCGATTCGGGCCAGTATAAAACGTGTTTAACGATTAATTAAATTTATTCAAAAAAATGGACTACCACACGTTTAAAAAAAACGCGTTTTTACTTTTTTTATGTTTAAGCCAATACTTCCTGACAACTTCTTGGTAATTCAAAGTTCATTAGTAGGAACTAGAGGTCTGCATGAGACGTCTCGAAAGATTTGAAACTGACATAGCAACAATTTTGCGTTGATGCAGTACTTCCATTTGATTTCGAATCAAGCCGTAACTATCGGAAACATATGTGGTAATGTTTTCAGCAGCGCTTCCAAAAGTCGCGGCTTGATTTGAAAGCAATGGAAGCATTTCAGACAACTCTCTAAAACTTTCAAGACGTCTTGCACAAGCTTTCGAAACGTCTCATGCAGCTATCTAGTACGAGCACACGAGTATTCCCGTAATATGGTGACATAATCAATTTCTACTGGGTCTTTTAATTTTTGTTTTTTTGTTGTTTTTTTTTTTTGTTAATAAAAGCGCAACAGTCCTTAAAAGACTCTCCTATAACAATAATAACACAGCAACCAGTCCGTCATCAAATCGCATTCATCAAAATATTTACTATACGATATGTCATCAGCGCCGTGTCATCAGCGTATGCCTTTTCTGTCGTATGATAAAGTCGTTGCCAAAGCCTGCTACCACTTTGACATTTCGAAATACGATAAAGTTGTGTGACCCTCTCGGGGAGGGTGGTCTCCAAATACTCGTCTCCAACTCGTATTCCAGTGTCGATATGTATGTCCACGGGGTAGTAATAATGGGTGAAATATTTACAATAGGCAAAGGCGTAAACTCGTAATATCATATATCCGTCAATACGCTATTATTCAGGCCATTTTTTTAATATGGCTTCTGGCAAATGTGTTTCACAGTTCATGGTAAATATGGATAAAATGAAGTTATGGCCATTTTTGCTTTGTTATGGTTATGCTTTGTTACAACATGGTGAATACCGAACCATTAATTTTTAGCAAGTCCTATAAATTGCAATATAATTCAATAATAGCAATAATAACTATTGCCTGCTGCTTTAATAAATTCTTTTATTTATTTATTTTACACAGAAAGCCATAAAAACTGACACACACACGGAAGGTGTCAAGGAATCATCCTCAAGGTGTCATGATCAAGGAAGGAGAATTTGAAAGCATACAAAAATAAACGGCACAAAATCCAGAAAAAAAACGTTTACTATTTTTCATAAAATAGTTTATTTAGTAATAAAAATAGTTACTAAAATAACTATAAAATAACTATAGTAACTATAACTACTAGAAAATAAAATAGTTTTTATATTCTATATTTTTCATAATATAGTTTTCCATAAATTATACTTCTATAAAATTATATCAGAGAAATTAAGAAAGAAAAATTAAAAACAATAAATAAAAAAAATTTAATAATAAAAACTATAAATAATATAAGCAAAGCATAATATTAAGGAGAAAAAATTATTGTTGTCCAAAAAACCGAAGAATTCAAAATCCCTGAAACTGAGACCACCGAAGATGAGCACAAATTCTTCATTTCCTCACTTACAACTACATAACCCCTTCTCCTCTCCCCCCGCCCAACCCACCACAATACAACAAACCTTACTGACTGAAAAGTGCGTGGTAAAAGCTTAAACATTGTTCTGTAACTTAAGGTAATGGCCCAACGCGCGCTTGCTTGCTTGCTTCGCTTTCTTCGACTTTAAAGCAAGCACAGTCAAATTTAAAGCAAACAAAATATGTAAGGCCAAATGTAAAATAGGAGCTTGTTTTCTTTGTTTCCCAGTATAATAATAAATAAAATACTACGAAACGGAGTACTATGAGGAAAATTGTACTAAGAAAAGGAGCAGAAAATTTCAAAGATTTAGTAGAAAGATGGTACTACTATGTATCAAATTATCAAAATAAAGAGCCATTTACTAACGGTTGTAAATGTCAAAAAGTCATTTACAAGCGTTAGTAAATGACTCTGGCTAGTAACCGATGCAACCAATGCAACTCTTGCTCTCTCACTCTATTTTAATGTTATTGAGAAAGAAACCATTACTTGAAAACGTCAAAGCTCTGCCGTATAGAAAGAACATTGTTCAATTGAGCAGCGACTCTGCTTTGAGGCGAGAGAGAGTAAAGCCAGGCGCGTGCATTTGGTCTTTCTCCATAAGGTTATACAGATTGAAGAGAGCACGCTTTGAAGCAAAGCAAGCAAGCAAGTGTGCATTGGGCCTTCAGCTTAATTCTCAATTTCACAATCTCCGTGAGAGTTAAGTTAATGAGCAGAGCGAGGGAGAGGGAGAGGGAGAGAAAGAGAGAAAGAGAGAGAGAGAGAGAGAGAGAGAGAGAGAGAAAGCTGTTGAAAGTTTCCAAGAGAAATGCTCATTTCATTTCTTTCGTAGACGGCATGAATGAGAAGAATTTGTAAACAAAGCTTGCAACAGTTTAAGGTTAAGAATAAAAAAACTATATAACAACAATATTATGGTTTTTGTTGTAGTAACAGCAAAACAAACAACAAAAACGATACAGACTCGGAGAGAATAAAGAGTAAATGACAGTGAAGGAGCAGCAGCATGTAGATATAATACGATATATAGGACACGTTGAAAACAGGAGCAGCTCAGTTAG
Organism: Conops quadrifasciatus; assembly: GCA_949752815.1. Classification (NCBI taxonomy): domain Eukaryota; kingdom Metazoa; phylum Arthropoda; class Insecta; order Diptera; family Conopidae; genus Conops; species Conops quadrifasciatus. Next base: position 26,049,906 of record OX457079.1, on the reverse strand, counting down.
TAGATGGATTTTGATACGAACGAACGCTAACGAATGCGCCGTTGAAGTGTTGTACAGCGAGTCAAATTTGAATTTGGAAAGAAAATATGCAAGCAACACACACACACACACTCACACACACCTACAAGCGAGCAAAAATGGAATTAATTTCTGACAATTACTCGTATCGAAGCATATGCTAAAGTTCTCAATAAAAGTGATAATAAAAGTGATAAATGAGTCGCTGAAGGACAACGACAAAGTAGATAAAACTGAAGAAAATATTTTACAATCAAAGAGAAGATTAAGAAATGATGAAGGCAGTAAAGGGCAGTGTGTAAATATATGTATATACAAAAGTGAATCCAGGTGTATATTTCGTATGTAAATATGTACATATATTGTGCATATAAAATGTAAAAGAAATAAAATGAGAGAAGTCAAAACAAACTAAACAAAAGGCAAGTGAAATAATGATTCTTAAACTGTAGCATAAATAAGAAAAACAAGGACAAAGCAAGAAAAGGATAGTGTGTATAGCATGTGCTCGGTTGATTTTACGAGCACAAAAATAATTTTTTTTATTTTTTAATTAAGTTTTCTATCAATAGATATCAGTAAATTGATAAAATAAATTTAAGAGATATACAAAATAATAACGTCTACATAGTAGACAAAAGTATGTCTATGTAGTCAAGAGACACAAAAAAAAACAACACGATAAATTCACTAAACGGCAAAACGAATCTCTCCGAAAACGCCAAACTGTTGCTCAAGTGTTGAGATAAAATTCTGTGTGCGATAATGAGCACTTAATAACAACAACAACAACAACAACAACAAGAGTTGCAACAACATAGCAACAGTTGAAACCACGTCGAAGGACGACCATTAAATTTTATTCAGACTTCTTAGTTGTTTGTCTTCGTCGTCTGCCTCGTCGTTTTCATCTTCTTCATGTTCTGCTTCTTCTTCTTCTTCTTTTAGTAGGATATTAATTTGTATGTAGAGGCGTGCATTCGTTCGTTTGTTCGATTTGCGTGGGCGTGGGTGAGTTCAAGTATTAGTACGTGTTATGTGCGCTTTTGAAGCCAGTGCGTGCGTGTGTGAGAGTTCGTTTTAACATCAACTATTATGGCCTCACTTTCACGTGTGTACGAGTATAGTGAAGCCTCCTCTATCGCAACGAACGAACCAACAAACGAACCCTCATGGAACAAAAATTAAATTTGTCTGATTATAAGAAAGAAGGAAACTGATTAAAAGGGAATAAATAAAAATCGGTAGTTGTAGAATAAAAAAAACTGCAATTCAAGTATTTTTAACCATCGTTTGATTCAATTCCAGGAAGACAAACTAAAAATCTGTTGCTTTGGTTGCTGCAAAAAAATATTTTCACCCCTTTTCTCCCGCTTGGGTGCGGTTAGGATCGGTTCCAGCATTATCTAGGAAGAGAATAAATTCTCTTTTTTCTATATACTCTTTATATTTTGTCGATATACTTTTTTCTACATTCTCCAATAAAGAAAAAAAATCAAAACAAAAAAAATCACAAAAAAATAGATATTTTTAAAATTTATATGTATATTTTTTATATGTACATATGTATATTTTTTTAAATTGTAATTTATTAAATTGATATGTAAGTTTTTTGTGATGAATTTTTTTTTTAATTTTTTTTGTTACAAAAAAAATTTATCACAGAAAAATTTCCATAAATATCCATTTATCTGTGAGTAATTTTTTTTTTTTTGATTTTTTTTTTCTTTATTGGAGACATTTTTACAAAATGTTAACAATCTAGTGTGTGCATCCGTTGATTGAAATGCTCGGTTTTGTTTTGTTATGTTTCAAAAATGTTCGAAAAACTTTGTTAGCCCAAAATTTTCCGCTTGTGGGAGGAATTCGTATGTTAGAGTTCTCACTGTAGATTTTTTATACTCGCAACTATAAAGCGTCCACAAAAATACTGCTCATGCAGTCGTTAATTTATAATGGATAATTAACAATTATCCGTGAGCTAATATACCGACATTAAAACCTTATAAAGGTTTTAAGCTATTTCTTATTAAAAATAATAAAATGCACTTTATGTCTTTAAGGGATTTTTTTATAGGTACAAATAGTTGTAATTTTAATAGCAATCATTTTTATAGCAACGCGACTAGACTTTTGGTAATTCTTTTTAACGCAAGAGAAAGAAAATGATTCACTTTTTCGTTCACTTTCGGTTATGAGTATACAGAGTCCAAATAAACTCATTTGGTTAAGGTTTTTTGCATAATTTTATGTTGAGTAAATATGGTGAAAATAATTCTAGATCATTCAGCCTTAATGTGGTAATATAAGGTCTTTCAACAAGTGGTATCAACAACGAAGGTAAGGCGTTGTGTTTGTTCTTGAAGCTTTAATTTCTTTGTCAGACGCGATACATAAAATCAGATTATTGAAGAAAAGAATGGAGCATAAACAATGAAATATTGTGGAACGAAAATCAAGGCGGGCTTGGCAGATTGGTGAGGTGCCGCAGGCTGAGATTCAAATTCAAATTAGAGGCCATCGCCATTTCGTATACAGAGTCCAAATAAACTCATTTGGTTAAGGTTTTTTGCATAATTTTATGTTGAGTAAATATGGTGAAAATAATTCTAGATCATTCAGCCTTAATGTGGTAATATAAGGTCTTTCAACAAGTGGTATCAACAACGAAGGTAAGGCGTTGTGTTTGTTCTTGAAGCTTTAATTTCTTTGTCAGACGCGATACATAAAATCAGATTATTGAAGAAAAGAATGGATCATAAACAATGAAATATTGTGGAACGAAAATCAAGGCGGGCTTGGCAGATTGGTGAGGTGCCGCAGGCTGAGATTCAAATTCAAATTAGAGGCCATCGCCATTTCTTATCCTTTTCTAATGGTTCCCAGAGACGCGATACATAAATGAAGAAGTCATGACGCCAGTTCGGCAACCCTTTAATGCGTTTTGTGTAGCGACCGCGTGGGTAGCTTCCATTATTACTTTCTTTAGACAACTTGTTGTAATTTTTTAAAAACATGTAAAGTTTTCGTCTGTTTTTTTTTCTACGTGGATGTTGGTGTAAAATTAGTTTTCAATTCATAAAGTTGCCAGAATTAAAAAATTAAAGAAGTATGAATCGTATGAACCTTTGAATTATTTCTCATACGACCTGCTGTATCAATATATAATTTATAAGTTTATTTCTTATATTGATATACATAGTCTGATTTATGATGATAGACGCACAGAGTCTGATTTATGCAAATTTTAATTTTAAATAAATAAAGGAGAATGTGAAAATAATTCAGTGTAACTGAATATTTAATTTATTGTTTAAATCATTTTAAAATGTTATGAAGTTATTTTAGCATGATTTTGTATACATAAGTAGAATTTTAATGACCAAATTAAATTATTCTCTTTATAATTTTATTATTTATTTATAAAGACCTCGTTCGCCTTATCTCTACGCCCTCTGGCATATAGTGCACTCCGGTGGATAAAGGATAAACGATGTATGGGTAATAAAAAGTTTTTTGTTTGTTTTCGTTTCACAACACAACAACTCTTTTTAATATAATGTTTCAATCAAGCAACAAATATACGCACATACATACATATATGCATATACTTTTAAACATTGTTCAACATGAACATACTCAGGCAGTAAAATTCCTTTTAGGTATACATAATTAATTGAATTAATAACAAATTATTCAGGATTTTATTTAAATAACCGAGCTATTTTTTTCCTTGCGCAGTCACCGCAAAAGCGAACGAATAACAAAACAAAAATGAATCTGTTTAAATTTAACTACAAAACAAAAATGCTATAAAATATGATAAAATTATGCTTTAAAATGTAACATAAAATTTGAAAACATTATCGACAAATGACAAACTTAATGTAAAGTGAGTCTTAGTGACTCACGCAACGATCACATTAAAAAATTAAAGGCAAAAATGAAGAATCATTATTTTTTTAATATAAAATTTTTATAATATAAAATTTAACCCGTTCGTTGAAAATTTCCTTCTTTAGATTAAAAAAGTAACTTTCTGGTTCCACAAACGTTCCGTAAAAAGGTTTTTTAAAGATTTTGATAAGTCAATTTAACTCATTAATTAAAAATGTCAACTTTGATAGCTTCAAGGTATAGCATAAATTTAATAATGGTAAAAAATAATCAATAATTCAATTCGGTATTTAAAAAGTCTGTTCGGTAAAAAGTCTTTGATACGATATATAAAAATTGTATCAAAATTGGTATTAAAATTGTATCAAATGGTATGAAAATTGGTATAAAAATGCTACTTAATTTGTACCAAAAATTTCTTCTTAGAATTTTAAAAGAATTCAACCACAAATTTTTAGCATAAATTGAATAAGATTCAACCTGAAATCTCTAATCGTGCAATATCTACAGACCGATCAATAAATGCACAATCACTACAAATTTAATTTAACTTAAATATTTTTATATTGTAGCAAATTGCAAATTTTATACACAACAAGACGAAGATAAAACCTTAGAAGAGCATTTGAGAGAAACAATTTGAGTTGAGTGAAATTATGAAAGAAACCTTTAAAAAAAACATTTTTTAAAACAGACGAAAGAGAATGATGAAATTCTCGAAACCACAAAAGTTTCAAAATGAAAAATTGTAAAATGCAAAAAAATGCAAAAAATCTTATAAAAGCTGAAGTTGACTTGTTGAAGTGGTTCAAATACTATAATATCAAATGAATTTTTCTCCCGTTCTCTTTGACCGGAAACGTAAGTACAATACAACAACAATTACTATTGAAATTTGCAACGCAGCAGACTTCAAGAGTTTCAGATTTTAGAAATTTCAAAGAATACTTTTTCATTTTATTAAACTTTAATGGCGCAGTTGTTAGATTTAATTATTCACACCAAAGATCATATTTTATAATTAGGTTTTAAAAAAAAAAAACAGGTCTTTGTCATCATACATAAAAACATAAATACATACACACTGAAAATGCATGCATATTTATGATAGTGCCGCTTTACATTCTTATGCAAATGGCTTCTACTTTCGAAATGCGTCTTCAATATTAGCAAAAGCATGCGATATAACTTCAAGTCCATATATACACACACACACACATATACACACCCACCCACAAAGAATCTTCACACATTTTCAATTATCACTAGTGAGGTTTTTCTTGCTGCAAAAAGGAAATGCCTCTCAAAGCCGGGAGAGCTTATCCGTTTAAGCGAATTTGTAAGGAGTTCGTGAAATAGAGGAAAGTTAGGAAAATTTTCTAAATTTTTCTAAAAATTTTTCATTACTTTCCCAGCAACAAAATGTCAATTTTTTGTTAAGGAAAAATAAATTCTCTCCCCAACAAATTTAAGGTTTCCATCAGGACTTTAGGACTGTACTCAAGCGAAATTATTTCGGGGGAAAAATATGTTCACTCGTAAAATTCATAATTCACTGAACTCCCCTTAACTCCCCTTCCTGGCAACCATGAAAATCATACTTCGTTTTCGTATCTTTAACGAATAGTTAAATACAATTAACGAACCATCTGGGAAGAAATTTAACGATCGTTAACGTTCGGCCTTCGTTCTAGTCTCGTTAACGATATTGATATTCGATTTTGGATTCGTTTCGTATTACAAACGAATTCATTTTGATTATTGGATTTTATTTTCTTGTAATTTTCATAGAGCTGTTGCTTTTGTTATTATTATTCTATTGTATTATTTTTATTATTGTAATTTTCTTTTCTTTTATTCTTCTTCATTTCCTTTTGTTAGGTTTCCATTTCCGTGTAAATGGTTTCATTTTATACGCTTAAACGATTGCTATAAAACGTCAAAGAACGAACTTGTAGTCAAATCATTCCGTACAGCCCACCCTCTTCCATCACTCCCACCCCACACCACCATACCCCACCCCAACCACAGCACCTCCCTCTCCCCGAAAACAGGAGATTTATTCCTACCGAAAACGTCAAGAAACGGCACACAGAAATTGCTGGAGTATGGAAATGTCGAAACGTTTATACTGCGGTTTCTTTGTTTGTTAGTATACTGTATTCGCCGTTTTTATGTCGGTTTTTATGTCTGTTTTCATGCGTATATATATACATCGGTATATTAGCCTGTTTCTTTGGTGGTCTCTTTGGTGGTTGGGGCGTTTGAGATTATTTCCTGCGTTTAGTGTGTTGCACAAAAGTTATTTGCATGCATTTGAAGCAGCTTGTGGCATTGTTTATAAGCTCTAAACTACCGGCATTATGCCGATGGAATGTGTTTTTAATGTTTTTTTATACCCTACACCCGAAGGGATGAGGGTATATTCACTTTGTGCTTCCGTTTGTAACGCATTAAAGGAGGCGTGACAGGTATAGAAAAGTATATATATTCTGGCTCAGAATCACCTCCTGACTCGATTTGGCGATGTCCGTCCGTCTGTCTGACTGTCTGTCTGTCTGTAGAAATCACGATTACGGGAGAACGAAAAGAGCCAACCATAAAATTTGGTACGAATATTCTTTGTCACCATAGGCTGTTTGGTATTGAAAATGGAGAAAATCGATCCAGTGCCACGCCTACTTTTTATAGAAAATATTAATTTTTCCTTGCTTTTAGCTCAATTTCTCAGCTTGTAGAGCGAGTTTAAAGCTAAAATTTCATTCCCAAATCCATGATGTCAAACCTAAATACACTCCAAAAAATGGGCGTGGTGCGCCCACTGGTGACAAAAAATCACGGTAAGAGAAGAACAAATGGAGATATAGTCTTGAGATTTGCCACGATTCTTGCATTCTCTTCTCTTCTCCTAAAATATTGTAAAAAATACTAATAAAATAAAAAGTTATCTCACAGAAAATGGGCGTGACACGCCCACTGGTATACCATACCATATAATAGGGTGTTTGTTGATAAAAGCGGTGCTGTAAATGAGTTACTATATCAAAATTTACTATATGTAAATTAAATGAAAGTGGGCGTCACCCGCCTACTTTTTTCTTGTCACTTCGACATATACGGGTGTAGGGTATATGAGCTTCGGCCAGGCCGAAGTTAACGCTCTTACTTGTTTTTGTTTGTGTGTAAAGTATGTGCGAGTGTGTTTGCTTATTTCGAAAAGAGTTCGTTAAAGTTTATAGTTTTCGTTCATTTCGATAATTCTAATAAAATTAATGCAAAAAAAATTATCATTCAGTACGATTTTAGAAATATTATCGTACTTAATACTAATTAGCTTATAATTTTAAATTTTATAATACATACTCATATTTCATAAATTTTTGAAATCGATGTGAAAAAAGAGGCGGAGCGATATTCATTGTTTCTCGAACAAAACTTAACGAAAGTTTCAAAACTTAACGAAAGTTTCAAAACTTAACGAAACTTTTTCGTTAAATTTGGTTGATGATGGCTTTTGAAACGAATTTTCGTCATCCTTTGTGAAGTTTGGTTTGGAGACCGGTTTTGGCGATACGCTCATTTCAATGTCCTTTTATATTCATTATAAACGCGTTCCATATTCAATATAACCGTGTAAAATGTAGGTATAAATAAGGATGCAGGAAAATAAAAATAAATTGGCTGATTAGGTTTTAGAAACTATTTAATGCTTATATTTACGATTTTAATTAATTTTTTTAAAAGAATTAATTAAACATTAATTAACACCGAATACTGTTTTTGTGAATGAAAGATTTTGAAACTGGTGCTTGAGCTAACTTTTAATCGAATATGGAGTATTCGAGTTTTCTAGTATTAAAGAGTTAGACATTTGACATTTACTACGTCGCCTTTCGCTCTCTGCTGGGAAAAAATATTGAAATATAAATGTATTAAGTCATTGAAGATTTTGGCATTAATTAAGGATCTTCGCTATATAAACCTTGTCATTTGTTTTAGTCTTGTCTATTTATGTTCATGTATTTATGTTTTATCACCTTCAATTTACATTTCTTTCTTTCTTATGTAGAAATTTGTTGACAGAAACACATTACTCATTAATCCCAAGTGTGTCATCCCTGAAACTTTCGGGGCTCCTTTTTTTTAAGGAATCCACCCTGCGGCATTTGCGATACGTACATAATTCATCAGAGAGCTAGCTTTCTCGCCTTGTTTGTGTTAGATTGATGTTGTTGATGGACGTGTGTGTGTGTGTGTGTGTTTACTCCTACCAGCATGTATGCATAGATGTGTTTCTATAATAATTTCTCTGTAGAAGTATGTACATACATACATATGCGTGCGTTTGTACACTCTAAGCTGTCAAGTCACATTTTAATAAAATTCCTTTGAATTTACGCGCTATTTAAAAGCTGTTCGGAAATTGTTGATAACTGTTGAAAAGCTTCAGGAAGCGGTCTTTGCGCTCTTGGGAAGCTGTTAGGAAGTCGTCGTCATCGTCGTCGTTGTCGTTGTTGTTGTTGTTATTGTTGTAACGTGGTCCTTGGAAGTTGTTAATTAGACGGCTTTTGGCAAGCTGTTAAGATCCTGCATGTAAGCTGTTAAACGTCTGTTAGGAAATTGTTTGTAACCTAATGAATGGCGTATTTAGAGTTATTTAAAGCTATGAGGATTAGTAAGATCAAAACTGTGTAAAAATGTGACAAATCTGTCAAGAATTTTTTGTTGTGAAGTTGAACTGTTAAATAATACACGTTTATAAAATGATATAGTTTTTCAGGTTACTCATTGGTAAAAATTTCAACATTCATACATAAAAAGTGTTAATTTCTCCATCATTAGCACATTTTTGCAACAATTGTAGTATATAAAGACCTTTCAGTGGTTAAAAATTTCAATCTTCTGACAATAAAAATATAGTTTCTGAATTTTACAAAATATTGTTTTACTATTAGAGACTAAAAAGTCAGCTCAATGGTTGAAAATTTTAACCTTCATAGAGTTGACTTTTATGAAGTTAAAACTTTAAGTTTTTATAAAGTTAACTTTTTATGAGCATAGAGAATAAAAAGTCGAACTTAATCGTTGAAATTTTTAACTTTTATAAATGTTGTTAAAGGAGTTGACTTTTAGTTCTAAATAATTTTTAAAGTTGAAATTTTCAACCATTGAGTTGAATTTTTATTCTCTTATATAATTCTTATATAATTATAGTGAAAAACTATAATTTATTAATTAGTAATTAACGTTTTCTTCTCGAAAAAATACTCCATTAATTCAAAAATTAACATTTTATTTTATAAAGGTTGAAATTTTAAACCACTGAGTTGACTTTTTAGATGGTAATGGTTGAAAAAATGTTCTCTTAATTAAGAAATTAACTTTCATTTAACCACCGAGCTTAATTTTATTCTTAAAATTGTTGTGCTTCTAAAATTGAAATACAGAAATGAAATTTTACTCCATTTTGCATATCACTTTCAACACAAGAAGTGTTATTTATTTATTTATTGAATACATTTTTTTTGGATTTAAAATAAGCCGTTTGAAAGCTTCTGTAACTAAAAAATATTGTAAAATTATAGGATCTTCGTCATATTTTTTTAGAGCAAAATTTATTGATCTGTAAAGAAATATGTATAAAAACATAAATTTATCAATTTGAACGTATACCACCTATCTTTCGTTTATCTTTTAAACATACGATACATATACTGTTTTATGGTTTTTCCATTTTTATAGCGACTATATTGTCTTATTAAATCTTGTAAAAATTTACTTACAAATTTTAGGGCTTCCCAGCATAAACTCTGTCTGTCGCTGTCCGTCAATTCATTTCATGAGCACTAAAGACTTCATATTCCAGCGAGTTCGCCATTCGCCAGAATGTTTGCCAGATTTCTACTTTATTTCTTTATTTGCTCTTAGCTCCATAAAATGTCCAGAAACTTTCAAAAGCTTAAAGCATCAGCTAGATAGAATAATAAAAGTTTTACTATTTCATATAAATTAAATGTCCGTCAGTAGATGCGACATTATTTGGTCGACTCATACAAGAACAAACTCATACGTAGGTACGTACACAAGAAACTATATACATGATATACATTCACTTATACATTTTATATACAAGTATGTACATATTTTGATCACACATACATTTTGTCATCAGATTTATAACTGTGATGTCAATCAGCCGTCACTGGAACTGCTCGTATTTTCATGTACCTCACAAGACTACTAAAACTTCTTAACCCTTTTGGTAAACTCGTACGTTCAGTACGAGAGGCAGCGACCGTAAAGTATCCGCTCTCGTATTGGAAGCGATATATCAACACGATTTGAAAAGATTTAAAGTCTTATTTTGCAGTAAGTTCTTAGCAGTTTAAAGTTTAGTTTGTTTAAGGTCGTATAATATATTTCGGTTGTCTTATAGTGAATACCTTTAGAGAGCTTTTAGTTGAAAATGGACAATTTTGGTAGTGTTTGACTGACCCGAAACTGACTCTGCTGATACACTTTTCTCTAGAGAAAAACCTGCAGAAGGGCAAGCCGTCGTTGTGTCCGTCATTAACTATGCGTTAGTGTGGTGTACGTACAGGGTGGTGTACGTACAAATGCTTGAGAATTGCAAAGGAAATCAAACAGCAAGATAACAATATTAAAAGGTCGCATATTTCTGGGACAGGACTATTAGGTACTATCATCCCAACACACAAAAAAAAAACTGTTGAAAAGGAAACTGTTTGTATTTACCCGGAGTTTGTTCAAAGATATTTAAGAGTATTTCTTGTGTGCTTCTGATGGTTGCTGCGGTTGTTTTTATTACCGTTTTTACTTTTTTGTTTGGTTTTTTTTTTGTTTTTCTCTTCAATTCATTTCTTTACTCATATATAACCGTTGTTGCTCTTTTTCACTTACATACATATACTCGTACATACTTATTTATTGTATTATTTTTGCTCATATTTTGCTCACAATTTTTCTTGTTTTTCTTTTTATTAGTTTTGTTTTTTCAATTTTTTTATGTCCTCTGTTGAATATTCTTTTTCGATACCTTTTTTTTCCATAACTTTTTAACTATGAACATAGACGTGTGTAGGAGGACAGAGATTTGCTTTCCGAAAAGCTGCGAGAATTCACATTCATACTTGCCCCCAAAATGTGACGAAATCGTTCCTCCGGAATTCGATCCGTTGTGTTGTGTTCTTTGTCTCTGGAGTATAAATTCGAAATGGAAATGTTCCAAACATTATACAAAACTCTTATGTATCCGAAAGCGAAAACGAAATGTAACGAGTTGCAATGACTCGTTGGATTTTGGCATCACTCGTCGGATTTTGACATGGCTCGTGGGACATTTTAAAAAGACTGGAGTACTTTGTCTTGATTAGTGAATATAAACGAGAATAAAAATTAGTGTGGGCGAAAATACTTCCACGCTGAAAAACTCTAATCGTTACAATTCTCTTTGCGGCGAATGAGACACGAATTATAAAATACTTTAACTTATCAAAAAAATATTATTGACAATTTTGTAGATTAAAAAAGGGTCAATAATTCTTTAACTTTTAGAAAGATAATCATCTCATCTATTATAGTAAGACTTATTCCAAAAGAATTATTTTTTTGCAATTATTCTAAATTGATTCTAAAACAAAAAAATTAATTTTCTGAAATACTTTCCTACAGCATTGACCCATAAGTAGTCAGTATTAATGCAATGAAATAGCATTACTTGAGTTAAGTTAATGTTAAACTCGCGCAATTTAATTAAAAAGTTGAAATCAAAGTATTGCCAGCAGCAATGAAAACAGGAAACCGAAAATGAATTTGCAATTTAATGGAATACGTTTCGATTCGAGATTAATTTTATTGATTATACATACTCGTACATACCTTATACGACTACAGGCATAAATTAAATTAAACAGATTGAGAAGCAGATTGTTGTTGTGTAATGCGACGGTAAAGCAATGTGCCCATAATTATTAAAGTGGGCTAATTGAAGAAACCAAATCCATTCTTATTCATACATAAGTTAATATAATCTGAAAGAAATATTATGAAGTTGTTCAATTCGAAACGTTAAAGTGACATTGTTTTTAAGACCATTTACGGATTTTAGTTCAAATTAAGTTTGAAAAATAATTAATAAGTCTAAATGAATTAAAATTTTTGTTCTGATAAAACTCTAAAAATATTTTTTTTTTAACTTGTTTTTTCATCAAAATTTATGGTTTATTGGTCTATTTGTTATTCATCTCATTCGTCTGTCTTCTCATTATTTTAATTTAGAAAGTGTTATAAGTCATTTGTAGCCTTAAAAAACACCTTTACCTTACAATTACACCAAAAATTTCACAAATCTTAGAAAAAATCTCTCTAAGTGTAAATAATGTCTCAGATATTTTCAGGTATAGCACAAAAATATTTTTAAATTTGTTAAAACGCAAACCTTTAAATATCTCGAAACTTAAAAAATTTGACTTTCATAATGATGAGCACAAATCAAGAAAATGTAAAATGTTTTTGAATGATTTGAACCTCGAAAATGGACAAATTTAAATATTTCAAGGGCACGATTAAAGGTTATAATGTCTAAACATTATAAAATCCTAAACGCCAGTACAGACGTAAAGTAATATTTCTTCGAAATATTATTAAGGTGGTAAAAAGAGTGAACATAATTTTCATCACAAATTCCGAAAGTTTTACCTGTCTCAAAAATTCCAAGGATCACTAAGTGCATAACTGTTGTACTCTCCCTTTCTCTCACTCTCACTCTCTCTCTGCTCTTCTATGTATAACGCATCTTAACCTATACCAAAAAAATAATTACGACGTTTCATTATCATTTTTCATCGCTCCGAAAGTTTAACAAGTGCCGAAGTGTTAAGAGCTTCTAAGAGGCAAATCATTCTTTCTCGATGTTCGTAAAGAACATCGACATTTTCGACAGGAGCTCATTCTACTCCTTACTTGCCCTCAATATTATCCAGTTCGTTAACCCAAAGCTAAAACCTTAACCACGTCATTCTGTCCACAAACCACCGCATGTACATAATTACCTACAGACATATACGAGTATATTGTAAATGTACACAGAGAAAAATAGTATCACATACAAATAATAAGATCTCCTTATTGAAAAATTTTACTATGAAACAACTTATTGAAACATACGAATAATATGCTTTTTTTATACAGAAATCTTATTAATTTTATAACGAAAATCTTATTTTCTTGAAACAAAAAGTTAATTACGAATTAATACGTGATTTAAATAAGAAATTCAGATTTTTTTCCTGACAAAATCATGAAATCAGTAAGTCTGTGTGAAAGTATAAAGAATTCTTATTATTTACTTCTTTTAATAAGAAAAACCTCTTAAACATATATAATATTGTCGGTCTGGCCTGAAACTTGATAGTAATATTTATTAACTTCAAATCTATAATTCGTATTCGTTTTTTTGGGTTGGTAACGAAATCCCGAAAGACAAAATCCCGAACGACAAAATCCCGAACGAAAAAATCCCGAAATGACAAAATCCCGAAACGACAAAATCCCGAAATAACAAAATCCCGAAATTACAAAACTAGTTTTTCGGTATTCTCCATCTTCTTCAACATTTTAAAACCACTAGCAAACTTCAATTTAGCCACTAAATTTATGTAAAAAAAACATTAAAAAGATTTTAGCAGAGCCCTCTCGGTAATATGAGGTTTTTTGCATACAGGTTTTTCCGCGTATTGGCAGCCTTCGGCTGCGGCAGGGATCATAACCCTCAATCAGCAGAATCCTTACGGTCATGTGAAGTTTTTTGCATACAGGTTTTTCCGCGTATTGGCGGCCTTCGGTCGCGGCAGGGATCATAACCCTCAATCAGCAGAATCCTCACGGTCATGTGAAGTTTTTTGCATACAGGTTTTTTCGCGTATTGACGGCCTTCGGCCGCGGCAGGGATCGTAACCCTCAATCAACAGAATCCTCACGGTCATGTGAAGTTTTTTGCATACAGGCTTTTTTGCGTATTGGCGCCCTTCGGCCGCGGCAGGGATCATAACCCTCAATCAGCAGAATCCTCACGGTCATGTGAAGTTTTTTGCATATTGTAGATTATACCTTCAGACAAGAAAATTTTCTCGATATTACAACTTTGCTTTTCTGCCATTGTAAAAAAAAAGGCAAGTAGGCGCGTACTTCGAATTGGAAAAAATTGTGACTTAAATGTCATTTCTTTATTAATTTAAAATTTATTTCGTTATTTTCGGGATTTCTCATTTCGGTATTAAAAATTTTTCGGGATTTTGTCGTTTCGGGATTTTGTCGCATCGGGATTTTGTCGTTTCGGGATTTTAAAACTTTTCGGGATTTTGTCGTTTCGGGATTTTGTAATTCGGGATTTTGACTGTCTCCCGTTTTTTTACATTGGCATTGTTTGTAATGCCAAACGATCTCATTCTCATTTGTAAGTACTTTTCGTCTTACTATAATTAATATGATTAATACTTTAAATCTTGGATGAATAAAATTATATAAAAAAACATGAATAATTATTTTTATTTTAATAAGACTACGGAACAATAAGATTTTCTGATTGAATTTGCATTTTAATATGACTGTCTTTTTAAGTTTCACTCAGATTTTCTCTATGGTTTTAATACGGCTTCCTTCTTGGAAGAAAAGCATAGAGAAATATAATTGTTTTCCTTCGATTTCATGTGGTTTTTTGTTTCAATATAAGTAACTGCTAACTGGTTAAAGAATGAATTGATTTTTTCGACTCTGGCACTCTCTCTCTCTCTTGCCCTGGCACTATTTCTACCTTATAAAGTTCATACCATCCCATTTTTATCTATAAAAATACGAGTAAGTGAATAGAAAACGGAAACTATTTGTAAAAACATCATTATATGAGCCGCTCACTTGCCAAAGTGATTAACTCCATGAAATAAAAAGCGGAGAAAATCGACAAAGTCCATATGTTACTATGTACAATGTAAACCAATACGCAACGTTTCAAAAAATTTAGTTATTTGGTGGTATTAATCATTATAAATAAGAAAAATTTATTTAAAATATAAATTGTTTAATTTCAAATAAAAAAAATTTTAAATTTAAATTAAAAATTGTAATTTCAAATAAAAATATTTATTATAAATAAATAAATATAAATTGTAAGGACTTTTTGAAGTACTTTGACACTAAAATTTAAAAAAATGTAAGAAGTAGAGTTGTTCACTTTGGCAAGCTAGCTGCTAATATCAAGGTGTTGTCTATTATTAAGCTCAAAACAAAAAAGTATGTCCAATATTGATGGGTACATAATACATATTTGTTACTGTTCTCTAAGATCTTGTGTTAATTTCCTCTCTCTCACTCTCTCTTAACGATCTCTAACAAAGGTCTCTAATGCGATCAAATCACATTGAACGCATACTCTATGTACTGTAGGCGGCAAATGTATGAAGAGAGTGGTGTGTTGCGTTTTGCGCTGTGGTAATGACGATACACGCACATCTGCTTAACTGTCTTCTCTGGTGTTGTGTTGTGTTGTGTAGATGGCGATCGCGATGTGTTGCCGTGTATTCGAGTTTAGTTGATTGAGTGGCGGTGGGCCAGTAGAGGGCTCTCGTTCCTTGCGTACCGTGCATTTGGAGTGCCGGAAAACAATACCTTTCGGGTCTTTCGATTTCAAACACGTCTCAAGAATGTTTGATTTCCTTAATATTACATTTATTTTCGACATGATATATTTATTGTATTTTCTTCGAGAAAGATCTTATCCCTTTAAAAAACTCTTCGAAGAGAAGTCTCTTCTAGGATGCTTTTAGAAAAAAAAAAATATATTTATAAAAATATTGTAAAAAAAAACAATAAAAGAAAACTTTTAAAAGTTTATTAAATATAATTTACGTTAAACGTTATAAACGTTATAAAATACGTTAAACGTTTAATACGTTTATTAAACTATAAATATAGTTTATTAAATATATTCATCGATGGCTCAGCTTTTTTTTTTTTTGTTGCGTTTTAATTTTCTTTTTCTTTCCTCTCTCTATTCTTTGTCTCGTTGCCTTTTTTTGTGGTCCTTTTGGCTGCTTTTTTTGCTTTTCTCTCGTATCTTTGCGTACTAATGTCAATAATTTATGTACGACGAGATCGTTCGTTTGTTCGATGAAGATATAGACGAATACGTTCGTCTGATTTTCGACAGATTTGAAAAAAGGAAGTGCTTACGCAGAAATCTGTGTATCTGTATGTAGATGCATGTGTTCGTGTGTAACAAGAATACACTCATTGATTTATAAAATATTGTTTTTCTTGTGGAGAGATTTATTATAGAGAGATTTCATCGGGTCATAGTTTTATTAAGATTTACGCCTAAAGCCCTAAAGTATAAGCAAGAGAGAGAGATAGAGACAGAGAGACACAGACCTTCTGTTAGTAATAACTTTTTTTACATTTTCTTCTATATATTCTTTTGTAAGCAGCTAAGAAAAGATTTCGAAAGAGTCAATACGTACAACATAGAGCCAAAACACTACAAAAAATAGAAGAAAAACAATCAGATTTCTTTATACTTTTCATCCAAGAAGAAAACCTTATTAAAACCATAGAGAAAATCTGATTAAAAGTGAAAAGGACATAAAAATACTTAAATACAAATTCAATAACAAAATCTTATTGATTTTCATAGAAACGATCTTATTAAAATACATATTCAAAAGGAAAATCTTATTGTTTTCTATAGTTATATAGAAATAAAAAAAATTTTTAATGTTTTTTTATATCATTTTATTCCTCCAAGACTTCAAGAATATTTATCATAATACTCACAAAACTTCTTGGTTAAAGCCTCAAAAGTAATATGCTATTATTCGTTATTTGTTTGCAAAGACGGAAAGGCGGAAAGTACTCACAACTGAGAAGCATTATAAACAATGCCAATAAAAAAAAATTAATACGAATTATAGATCTGAAGTAAACCTGACAGCAAAAATATTACTATCAAAGATGAGAAAAAGTTTTCCTATTGAAAAAAGGAAATAATGAGAATTCTTCATACTTTCATACAGACTTATTATTGATTTCATGATTTTCTGAAGGAAAAAATATAAATTTCTTATTAAAATCACGTATTAATTCGTGATTAACTTTTTGTTTCAAGACAATAAGATTTTCTTTATAAAATTAATAAGATTTCTGTACGAAAAAAGCATATTATTTGTATGTTTTAATAAGGTTTCATAATAAAATGGTTCAATAAGGAGATGTTATGATTTTTATGTGGTACTATTTTTCTCTGTGAAGCATCAGTTGTTTTTTTTAGTAACTACGATTAAGAAAACCCTTTATTGAAATACAAGGAACAATTAGCAAACCTCGTTTCAGTCTAATCTTATACAATACAAATCCAAGAAAGTGGATAATCACCAGCGCGCCATAAAGCAAAAAGGATTTAACAAGTAACATTGTAACAATAAAACGAGAATAACACGAAACATTGTAAAATCAAAATCGTAAAATTTCGAATTCTACACTTGTTTATTAACCGGAGACATTACAGGATACCAAAGACGGTCGCGAAACATTTATTTCATTCGTTCGTTCATTTTATTCATTCGTTTGTGGCATAAAAATGATGCCTGAAATCGATATTGTCTATTATTGAAAGCCTCAGACAGTTAGCAGCTCATTGGATCAGTCACACTCACGCAGTAAGTAAGTCCCTTCCTCTAGTAAGAGTCCCTCTTCCATCAGTTCTCTTCGAGTTAGACTCCAACCTTCAGTCAATATCAGCCTGGCAGATGAAATTTCAAAAGGCCAACATAAACAACCTCACAAACAACCATTTATCGCATTAAATTTGACATAAAAGCCGATAGAGGTACAATAACGTAAGCTTCAGCGTAAATGTAAGCCTCGGCGGAAACTGAATGCGCAACGGAAACGGAAGTTAGTTGCGGTTGCGACTTCTGCAAAGGAAGAACAGAAGCAAAACGAATTAGTTTTAAATGTATAAAGAGAATTTAGATAAGAAAAAAAAAAACAGGAAATTGTAAAAAAATCTAACGAAAGAGATCTCGCACGCAGCGAGCGGTACGAGGAGTATACGGAAAAAAAGGAAAATGTTGAAAATAAAATCAAATAAAATTTAAATACGAGGTAGAATGAATACATCAAGGGTGGTGATGGAAGCTAAAGAATCAAAGAAGAAGAATCTCAATAGCCTTGAGATTTTAATTTAAACATTGAAGATACTTTTCTGAAATATATACGAGTATAAGTTACCGTCTGTTAAATCTTTGATTATAGGAATACAATTACTCTTGAGAAAGCTATTCTCTTGAGACAATTTTGCCGCACATTTTCGCAAAGATTTTTGCTTGATAGCTCGAGTATTTTTTTTCAGTGCTTGAATCGTTCGTAGACTCATTAGCATACGCTTTATTTTGAATATAAAGAGTAAATAATAAGGACTGAGAGAAGAAAATATTCACAAATTCTCCAAATAGCAAAATATAGAGGAAAAATATAGTATGCTATCCAACTATTCAACTGTAAATGACATTTGAAGTATAGTGATACAAATGTCAAAATTACAATTTTTCAGCCCTTGTTGCAATGCCATTTACAAGATAAAAATTTAAAACCAAAAACGAAACTATAACAACTTTTCCAAAGGTTTTTGTCATAATAAAACCGAATACATTCTTAGGATTCTCCCTCACATCAAGTTTTCGAGATATTCTGCTATTAAATTTCGTATTTATTATACAACTTCTCCAATATACGCCAGGCTTTCGAGATATATGTATGTACACGTTTATTGACAACGAGGTATCCTACAAAATGTTCGTTCGTTATGACATCTGACAGTACTAGTCCTTTCCCTTCACAAACCATTGCGAAACCTTTATATCGTAGATCACATTTTACCTCCGAAAAATCTGCTGTTGACAGTACAAGTAAGATTTAAAAGATTTACAAGAGCGCGCTACTAGTATGAAATCTCATCGTACTTAAATCTAACCACTTTCACGTTAAAGAGTTATCGTTTGACTTTCGCTTTCATTGCAACTGATTTTGTCAAAGTGTAAACAGTTTAGTTTTTGAACACTTTGTAATCGGATTCTCTTACTCTATTTGATTGATTTAACTGATCAAAAAAGATTTCTCAAAACGAATTGGATTTCTTCGACGAATTCTTCCATTTTATTTCTGAGAAAAAAGAGGTGAGATGTATTTAAGCTATTCCTTAAGAAGGAGGAAGAAGACGGGAAAGGATAGTCTATTTCGGTTGCTTTCCAATTGAAATGCTGTGGAGAAAGGCTACCGGTCCCGTGATGTGGAAGATAACCAAACATAGGATCAAAAGTATCAAATACTAAGAAACTTATTATTTACTATATAGTATTTTATCAAAATCTTTGTTTAATGTTTATTCGATTACTTTGTAATGCATTGGGAAGGCGGTCCCCTGAAATTATGAAAGGGTCACGAGCCATAGTCGAAAAAAGGCATTCCAAAAAAAAAAGACACAGAAGTTAATGACAAAAAGCTGAGCTGCCTGCTGTCACACCTCCTGACATTCTCCAGGAATTACTGACTGACTACATAGTTTTTTGCTACACAGTCCAAAGCTGCAGTGTATGTACAAGTATGTATATATAGTTGTATCCTACACCCAGAGAAAAAATCCTGTTAAATTAAACAGTTTTCTACCAATTCTCATGTTATTTTCATTCAAACAGGTTATCGTGTGATCGCCTTGTTAATTCAAACAATTTTTTCATGTTAAATGTACCAATATATCGTGTAATCTTTACACTACACCTCATTCTTTTAACCGGTTTCTCATGTAAAACTTACCAAAATATCAAAATGTCTAACGTATATGTAAGTAAAATTTCATAAACAAAATATATATGGGGCATAGGCAGGAGCATAGAGTTCTGGCTTGCGGGCTGAACAATCGCAGGTTCAATTCCCGATTTGGCAAGAATTTGTTTTTTTAATTTTATTTCATTTATTTGTTTTTATTAATGTTAATCATCATCTCTGCTCCACATTATAACTTTAACTTAATTATCTATGATTTTTAATTTAGTTCGTATTTCAAAATTGTACCTATAATTTTTTTCATGGCGTCGTCGGGATTTGAACCTCTACTCTTTGTATTCCAAACCAAGCACACATCCTCTAGGCTACGGACCGCTTTTGTTTCCAAACACTTTTTAGTTAGTTTTTTGTTTTTTTTTTTACGGGGAAAACTTGCTGTACTGTTTATTTTAACATGACTGTACTGTTAAAAATATCATGTACATTTTATTAATTTTTTTGTGATTTCGTATGGAGATATATATCATGTAAATTTAACAAGGCTCATGTTAAGCATTATTTTTCTGAGTGTATAAAAACGGTTGATTGGGGTCAACGTGTTAGCCCAATACCGTTGAAAGAATTTGAAATAACTGCACAATATTATCTAACAAAGGCCGTTAATGATACACGTAATAGAGCAATAAAACACAAAAACAAACAGAGAAAAAATGTGGTAAAAAAATGTGGTGCTTTGTTAGACATTTAGATAACAAAAAAACTTATAAAATTTTCAAAAACGAGAATTTTTTTTGTTCGTTCTTCCTTTATTATTTACATATATACATTATATTAATAATGTTTTTTTTTTTAGTTGTTTTTAAGAAGTTGACTTTTTGAATCCTGGATTTTTGGTAAACTTTTGATTAACGAGTATCACAATTCATTATTATTATTATGAGGAGCGTTTCTTTTTAGCGCCTTTAGAGCGTTTTTTAAAAAGGACCATACCCAGACCGGAAAATTATAAACTTTTTATCTAATTCCTGAATCATTTATGCTTTTGAATTTTTGCACTTTTTTGAAAAACTATAAAGCAATGAATGTACTTATGTAGTCTTAAGACTTACTTATCATAGTTTAAGTCTTGTTAAATAAGTCTTGCTAAATAAATAAATAAAACAAGTAAGAGCGTTATCTTCGGCCTGGCCGAAGCTCATACACCCTACACCCGCTTTGGTCGAAGTGAATAAAAGTGGGCGGGTGACACCTACTTTTTTTTTAATTTACAGGGAGCAAATTTTTAATTATTAACTCACCTACAACACCGCTTTTCCTACCAAACACCTAATTTTATGGTATAGTATATAAGTGGGCGTGTCACGCCTATTTTTGAGAATATATTCTAGTCTAAGATGGCGGACTCGGAAATAAAATTTGAGCTGAAAATTCGGTCTACAAGCCAAGAAATTTAGCTAAAAGCACGAATGAGTGCATATTTTCCATAAAAAGAAGGCGTGGCACTGGTCTGATTTTTCCCATTTTCAATACCAAACAGCGTAGGATAACAAAGAATATTTGTGCCAAATTTCATGACGATACCTTTATTCTCCTGTAATCGTGATTTCCACAGAGGGACGGACGGACGGACGGACGGACGGACGGACACACAGACAGACAGACAGACGGACGGACATGGCTAAATCGAATCAGGAGGTGATTCTGAGCCAGAATATATATATACTTTTCTATACCTGCCACGCCTCCTTTAATGCGTTACAAACGGAAGAACAAAGTGAATATACCCTCATCCCTTCGGGTGTAGGGTATAAAAAGAAATAAATAGATGTATATAAAATATAGGTATGGTTGTAATGACTCTTGAGAAGAAATAGAAAAAAAAGTAGAGACCATAAAATCTGCAAGAATATATTGTAGAAAATAAGAATTTTTTCAGTGTATATAGCTTAATGATTCAAATGAATGTATGGTATGTCCCCTTCGATTGTGTTAAATACATTCGAGTACGATATACACATGTATGTTTGTATGTATGTTTACTTGTGCGTTATATTCGTCATGGTGTTCGTATTTGTCTGTTTCCGTTTGTGTCCGTGTGGCCGAGATTTTTGTGAGTAATTAATCATTCCGTTGCGATGGAGTGACCTCTTCGCTTTTGTTTTATTTTATCGTTTCTTCCTTCTTAACCTTTCTAACGTTTCTTAATATTAATACTTCTTATAGTAGATTGTTATTGTTGTTTCTGTTGTTCTCTGTTTTCGCATTGTTGTTTTTATGTTCTGTCGCTGTTGCGACTTGAATTATGAAGTAATTATTCTCTACTAGTTTATCTGATATCTCTTGGCATTTTTCTCACCTTAAACAATATCAATCATTCATTTATTCCAACGAAGAAAAATATCACGCCTACTATTTTATTAATTGCAGGAAGTTTATTTGTAAAAACTTATTAATTTCTACCATGTTGGTATAAAGAATTTTAAAATGAATGGGTTAAGAACTTTGTAGATTCAAGCAAACTTAGCGCCACTTGTGCGTTAAAGTGTTGCCCACGTAAAAAACGACAGCTGATAGGGTTATTAAACATAGAGCGCTATACTAAATTTGTTTGGGTTTTTGAAGGTCTCTTGCTTTGCCTACAAGCCCACAACCACGAACATGCCTCGAACGCGGAATACATTCAGAGCGATGTCCACGAAATTCAGCAAAAGAGTGTGTACGTTATGTGGCAACGACGCTATGGAGCCTATTTACCACATATGCATATACATAAAATACTATATACTGTTTATTTTATAAATCAATAAAAAATTGCCAATTTTATAATGAAAAAATCTATTTTTTCTATCAAGATTTGTTCTTGCGTTGAGTTTGGGACAAGCTTTATTTCTATTCTTATATTTCAAATGAAGTTGGTAATTAATCGAGAACTAGCCCCACTTGTCAGATTACCTACATGTGCTTGTGTGTGTGTGTGTGTGTGTGTGTGCGTGTGTGTGTGTGTGTGTGTGTGTGTGCATCAGACACAAATACTTATTTAATTAATAATGTAAATGAATCTTACTTTGCTTCCTTTTTACGAATTGTTTTCTGTCTGGTCGGTATGGATTAATTTTCATTTAATTTTTAAATTTTTTGTCTGGCAGACAGTTAAAAGAAGAAGCATTAGAAGAGGAAGAAAAATAAAAAAAAGAATTCAAATTTTGTAAAAATTATCATTACATGCGTATGTATGTATGTACCTCTACGTCTTCGTTGATCACAATTTTTTTTCGAAAATTTGTTTTTCAATATTTTTTTTTCTACTCCTTTAATTTTTCACTTAAGCACTTGACTGACCTCGCTCGTCTCGCGATGTCTTTTATAATGAATATACACCGTACATACTTTGAAGACTTTGTCTTCTCAACCTTGTCTTTCCTTCCATTTTTTCAATATTTGTTTCACTGCAAAGATAAAGAAAGAAGGATATTAGTTTAGAATTTATTTAATTATTATGTTTGTTGTGCTCGTTGTTGTTGCTTTTGTTCTTTTTCTCTATAGTCGCTATCATTAAAAGTTGCGTTCGAGTCACAAGGTCGCCGTCGTCGTCGCTGCTTTTGTAGCAAGTTTCGTGGTACTATCGCGTGCGTGTCTAAAACGCCAACCTTGTGAAAACTTGAAATTGGTAAAGAAACTTCTCGGAGACAGTGTTTGCATGTAATTAATTATAAAATTGCAAGATGTTGAAGAAGAAGAAGAAGAGCACAAAGAAAATGAAAACGAAAAAAAAACTCTAAAAACTTCAATCTAAGCATAAGCGTAGAACGAAAATCTGCACAATTAGAAGAAAAAGACAAAATTTGTTTAAAAACTTATTAAAATTTATAAAATTTTGGGAGAACATGAAGTGTGTGTGTATTTGCTGCTTTTACTTTTCATCTAAATCCATTACATTTATATCTACCCAGCAAAAAGTAGGTAGTTCATAACTTTACGTTATGACAACATAACAGAGTCAACGTTTTTTCCTTCCTAGACGGCTCGCTGAAAAGAGTCTGCAATAAGAATCAGAAAAGTTTCCATAAAATTGTGCGTTTTGTGAGTTTGAAATTTAAAAAAAACCGATGACTCTATGATTCTTTTCTGAGCCTTCTATGATTGTTTTCTGAGCTTTTTATGAATCTTTTCGGAGCCTTTTATGATTGTTTTCTGAACCTTTTATAAATCTTTTCGGGGCCTTTTATGATTGTTTTCTGAGCCTTTTGCGACTCTTTTCTGAATTTTTTATGATTCTTTACAGAGCCTTTTATGATTCTTGTCGAAGCCTTTTATGATTGTTTTTTTGAGCCTTTATGATTGTTTTCTAAGCCTTTTATAAATCTTTTTTGGGGCCTTTTATAATTGTTTTCTGAGCCTTTTGCGACTCTTTTCTGAACTTTTTATGATTCTTTTCTAAGCCTTTTATGATTGTTGTTTGAGCCTTTTATGAGTCTTTTCTGAACCTTTTATGATTGTTTTCTGAGCCTTTCATGAATCTTTTCGGAGCCTTTTATGGTTGTTTTCTGAGCTCTTTGCGACTCTTTTCTGATTCTTTTGTGATAGTTTTCTGAGCGTTTTATGATTGTTTTTTGGGACTTTTGTAAATTTTGGAGCCTTATTATATTCTCAGCCTTTTATGTTTCTTTTCTGGGCTCACAATTTAAATTCTTCCAGACTCCAAAAATTTTTTTTTAGCCGGTTTTTTGAGCACAGATATTTTCTTCCGAAAAAGGACACTGTTTTTTTGGAACTCATAAAATATGAACGTTCCTATAAATGTTTGCTGGGTAGATTTCTCGTAAAAATTTGTGTCTATCAGCGAGTACCTAAAGCCCAAAATACCTTAAAGCTCTAAAATAAAACCGCTCTACGTGCTTCAAACACGGACCGTATCGTATGTACGTATGTATGTATGTATGTATGTATTGTACTTTTCTTTACAATGTGTTTACCGCATTACATCGTTTAACATTTCCGTTCATACTGCCTACAAGAACACCACTACCACCACCACCATCATCCCCCACCAACACCACCACCACCACCACTACAACACCAACAACAACACCAACAACAACAACGGCAGCAGCAACCTCAAATTTGAATTCATGTCATTGTATCCGTCGTTATTCGATCAGTTCTTGTGGCAAAAAGTGTACCATTGACGCGGCTGCGGCTGGTCGGAGTTTGTTATTGTTTCACATCGAAGAATGGATGGATGGATGGATGGATAGGATGAATGCTTCATTTGTGTTACTCACGCTGGTGATGACGATGATTATTATGACGATGATGATGGTAATCACTGAAGCGGCACTGGCAGAGCTGATTTGATTGTAGAGCGGCGGTCGCAGAGCGCTGCGGTGGTAGTGTTGCGGGTGGATGTGGTTAAGGTTATAATGGCGGGCGATGTTGAAAATTTCTCGCACATAATGAGAGTATGGTGGCCGGATGGATGGCTGATGGTCGCAGGACGGTTTGCAGACATTGTTTGTCAAAAGTTTTGGGCCATTTCACGTGCATACATACATACATACGGCGTCAGCTTGTGGCTTGTGTCTACTTGTGATTATGCAGCTGCTGATACGCGTAACTAAATTAACTATACCTACGAGTATTGATCAGATGGTAATAACGCCATCAGCAGCTGGCAGCTACAACGTCGCTTTTGTTCATCGACGTGGCGATTGTTCGGTTTTTAGCCTTGAATAAACTCAGCAAGAACAACTGTTGAATCGATTAATTGATTTGTATAATAAATTGTAATTGTAATATATTTTTTTGTAAGAAAAAAAAACAGCCATCCATTTTTTTTGGGGGGAAAAGGGCTCGTATTCGCTTTTATTCTAACTTCTTTGAACACTTTTAACGAATTAAAGAAAAAGTGATTAATATTGACTTTCTCTCTCTCTCTCCCTCTCTTTTTCTCTCTCTCTCTCTCTCTCTCTTTCCCTCTCTCTGTCTTTCCACTCTCTAACTCCTTAACTTTGAGTTTACTAAAAATGTTTAAAAAAAATCTGGCCTTATAATAATTTTTGATATCCATTTGATTAAATAAAATTACCTTTACGCGGTTTTAACCATGTTCGAAAAAAAGAGAGAGCGAGAGAGAGAGAGAGAGAGCGAGAGGGAGAGAGAGAGAGAAAGGGCGTAACTAAAGCTTCAAATCTTTTGCTGTGATTCTTTTTATTTAATTAAATATGTTCAATTTGCGCCAATTTGTTCGTCTTCGCCTCGAAGAAAGGACGATAAAAAGTAAAAGCTAACAAATCGTGACCAATAAAAACCTAACAACCCGCAAATGATAATCTTTCTCCTTGCCAGCTAAATACACAAACACATACGCGTACACACATACACACACCTACACCACCTAAATTGACCTTAACTGTATGTCAGTGTCACTCTTAAACACGCCCATTGTGCAGCAGCTCGCAGGAAAGCATTCAGTCCAAATAAATATGTATACAGACCTACCTATTAATGTGTGTAAGTACGTTTGATTAAGATTATTTAACGCGCCTACAAACATTCCCAAAAAAAAAACATAAAATCAGAAGATTAATGAAAAACTATAAAATTAAACACAGACCAACAACCCATCAGCAACCAGCCTGTCCTATTTCATTAATTCCTGTCACTTCCTCTTACTATTTCATTAATTGATACATTATTTTGATACCTTTTAAACGCCCAAAAAGGTCTGCCCCTCTTTAAGGAACCTTTAGACGGTTTAGCTTGTATGCTTTGCCAATCCTTAAGTTTCTGTGTTAAGACTAAATACAAAAATCAATGTCATTGTTGACCTCTGAACTTCTAAGTAACCTCTTTATTGCAGTCGACGACATGATTGTTGTGGTTACTGCGATATAAAGTGACATAATGACGCCATTTATTGGACAATATAAACAATAAAGTCTTTCTTTAGGTTAATTACAAAGTGATACAAATAAATTTTCTATTTTTATAAAGACACTGATATTTTGAAGGTACTGAAAATGGTAGTACTTTTCTGATGTTTTACTGATGTTTTGAAGGTACTGAAAATGGTAGTACAATGCACGCGCAGTAGTGTGAACACCATAAAATATGAACACCCAAAAATATGAACACTTTTTATTTTTCACTGACTACTCTAAAGAGTGAACAAGACTTGAAAGCTCTAAAAGATGAACAATATGAAACATATTAATATGAATGCTTACATATTAAAAATATATAAATACATGAAATTTTCCAATTTTCTAATTCGGGGAATTCCGCATTATTGCGAAATGTGCGTGTTTGGCTTAAAAATACAAGTTCACGCGTGTTCAGGTCGGGCACGGGACGGTTTGGTTTTTTCTATGAGCTCACTACGCGTTTCATTCTTGTGAAATGAATACTTAAACATTTTTTAATAAATATATTTCTGTATTTGGTTATTTTTTGAATAAAATTAAATTTGGTTTTATAAATGTAAATTTCCATTTTAAAATGCATAATTAGGATAAAATGGGGATATGTTTTGCCTTAAATTTTGACATTCGCAAAAGTGAACAAATTCGAAACTGTGAACCCACTTGGTTTTAATTAGTTCACACTACTGCGCGTGCACTGTAATACGTTTCCAACATTGAATATGGTAGTACATACTTTTCAGTACCTTTAAGAAATCCGTAAAATATCAAAAAAGGACTACCGTTTTTAGTACCTTAAAAATACAACTATTTAAGTACTGATATTTTTTATTTATTCTTATTTTAAGAAATTTTTTTATTAATTTTTTTTTTACTTTAATTAGTACCTTCAAAATATAAGTAAATTGTTCAGGATTTTCAACAAACTAAAAAAGAATAATAGGTTGTAAAATACTATATCTTAAGAGAAGTAGAAACATTTTCTTTAAACCTTGAAAATATTGTTTTTTTTTGGAAAAAATAATCAAAATAACCTTTCTTTTTTGTTATTCTAAAAAACGAACTCCTTTTATACCTTTTCTGATTTATCTTAAACTTATCTTACGACGAACACACCGCCTCCTCTCGTTCCTTTAGCCGCCTCCAGGTTGCACTACTGTATCTTTTCCATAAAGTTTGGCTTGGTTTATTAATCTTCAAAACATGTACATACATATACGAGTATGTACAACTTTCTTGTTCACAGGAAAAAAAACTATAAAGCGCAAAATTCTCCCTCAGCGTTTTGATGTAATTTTTCTTCTTGCAAATAGTATGTACGAGTATATTTAATAAATTCGTATAACATTTTGTTAATTAAAACCGAAGCCGATTATATACATTCTATAAATAATTTAGCCCTTGGCTTCGTAATAGATACATAGATTTAATGGAGAACATAAAAAAAAGTTCTGGAGAATATTTCTGAAAAATTCGAAAAAAATATTATTTTTTAAAAGTAATATTAATTAATTAATTTTTTTATTTTTTTTATTATTTTTTATTTTTTTATTATTATTTGTGTATATTTTGAATAAGAAAACAAAAAATATCGCATTTCACGGAGCAACCTTTTCAGAAACCAATAAGTAAATATCCGCAGTTATTTTAATTCGCAGAATGTGAATGATTTCATTTTTGAATAAGAAAACAAAAAATATCGCATTTCACGGAGCAACCTTTTCAGAAACCAATAAGTAAATATCCGCAGTTATTTTAATTCGCAGAATGTGAATGATTTCATTTTTTTTTAGTTGGAAAAGTATTAAAATACTCGTTTTGCGTTTCAAAACGCCCGCTTTACCATTCAAAACTCTAAAAAAACCTTGTTTCACATTTCAATATGTTCGTTTGACGGTTAAAAATGCTCGCTTTAAAATTTAAAAGTTCTGTCTTTATTCTGACTTCTGGCTTTATTCTGATTTGATGCACAGTTCTCGAGGTATTCCGTTGTCTCAAGATCAAAAATTCACCCTGTATAGTAATATATCACTATCTATACAATCAATCTCAACAGCAGGAATATGAAGTGGCAACCCTTTTTTATCACAAAATGCAATCATAAACTTTTCCTCATTATTTTGTAGTAAATCTCTCCTTTACGTATTTCCGAAAGTCATCATAATTATCATTCAAGAACTTTTAATTGAAAAGTGCAATAAACTATAACTATTGCACATTTTTGTATTTGTCGTATTAATAGTATAGTATGAATAATAACGTTCGTGCTTATGTTATATAAATTTTAATGGTCAATTTGTTTTCACCTTTATGCTTCGTTGTCTTATTGGGAATAATGGATTGAAGAATGGATGAATGAATGAATGAATGTATGGATGAAGGAAACATTAAATGAAATTTGCTTAGTTCAGTTCAGTGTAGCTCGTAGTATATAATATCAGGGATCATACTATCAAAGAGTGTGAAATGCATTGAATATAAAACCACGACAACATTAAATATAAAACAATAGCCATTAAAACAACAGCCAAAGACACAATATTACACAATATACAATTACAATAACAGCTTCTTCTACAGACTCGTATGAGGCTCATAAACAATTGAAACGAAACTTTTATTAGGGTTGCCAAGAAATATTTTCTGATCGCAAAAGTTTTCATACAAAATTGCCTTAATTTCAAAACCAGTTCTACCTTCCACAGATTCTGTTAATAGACAGTTTTTGTTTATAGACTGTTAATACAGTTTTTCTAACGAAATTTTTAAGGAAACTAACTTGAGTAATGAGGTTTTCTTTCTACAGATGCGTTTTAATGAAGTAAAGTAAAGTAAAGATATTTTTAATTAAATTAAACTATCGCCTCAAACTATCCATCAAGAAATTGAAAGCCAGCGCTATAATTGCACGGTTTTCTTGTTTCGCCCTGATCGGACCAGTAAAATGGTTCAGTGCATAGATCAGGACCTCTTGAACGGGTACACAGACGCGTACTTACTGAAGTTTGTAATTCTGGGGAGACAATACCAGCTCAATTAACGACTTATCCTGCATGATGTTAACCTAATTAGGCATAAGTGGCTTCATTGATTAAAATTATATGAATTATATTAGTTATAGCAACTCATTTGTCAATCAGAGAAATACCACAATCCACGTACACCCCTGACTGCCCGGCCTACTCTTCTAAGAAGATGACATTAACCGGCTCCTCATTACGAACATTCCACAACTCTGTTGGCAACACGCCCATGCATATCGAGAATACTGCATATCGTGCATATCGAGAAGCAATAACGAGTAGCAAAAAATGAGTAGCGAAAAAGAGTGAGGACGAGAGAATGGTAGGAGAAGACATGTGCGAATGAAGAGCACAAAACTGATGATGGCAAGCAGCAGCAACAAGAAGACGGACTGACTGACTGACTGACTGACTAAACTAATACAAGTACGAGCAAATTAAAGTAAACACAACGAACACAATAAAGATGAAACCTACAAATACGACATGACATGTTTTGTCCCCTTTATGGTTTTCTGCTTGTTCTTGTGTTTATGTTGTTATACGTGAGGTGAATAAGGTAAATTTATGTACGATTATAATGGAAGGAAGGAAGATATGATTTATTAGATTGTTGTCTGGTACAATAAAATGGACCAGAACGATGTATATACGATATATACATACATATTTTTTGTTGTGTCCCAAAGTACATAATAAACACTATTAGAAAGAGAAAAAAATTATTACCAGCAAAGAAATAAAATTTTCTGACAAAATACTAATAATACTAATACTAATACTAATACTAATAGAAAACAAAATAAAAAATTACAAAATAATATTAATAGAAAACGATAAACGAAAAAATGTCTTCCCTGAAAATGCTTAAAATGTCATTGTCAAGTTTTCTTGTAATTTTATTGACTGTCAACTATTATTTCTTTTTCTACTTAATGTATTTTTTTCTCTTTTACATTCACTTTCTTTCAGTTAATTAGTTTTTAAAGTAATTAATGTTAAATTGCTGTGAGCGACAGTTTTGACATATTCACGCTACGAAGCGTATGAGCTCTTGCCAGAAGTGATTTTTTGCCTAATTTATTTTTAATTTATGCTTTTCTATCTTCTTCAGACATCGAAAATTTACACGTAATTTTCCGTGCAATGAATTGAGTAATTGACTTTTATTATGATTTCTTTTAATTGAGAGAATTTCATATATTAAAAATCTTCAAAAACTCAAAATCCAATTTTAAAAAAATTCTTTTTCTTTACTTAACAAACATTTGCTCTACAGACGACGAACATCAACTGCGAACACAACAACAACAAGCAAGAGCGACAACAACAACAACAACAATAACAACAACAATAATCACAAAATCCTTAAGCTGCCAACCATCAATTTTCTTCTGCTTCGAATCTATCCTTAGAGTCGTCAATCCATCAGAGTTCATAAATCAAACAGACACAAATCAGTCAGACAGTCAGTCAGTCAGTTCATCGTTTTTCTGTAAAACTGAAAACGTAGCAAGGATTCGTTGTCATTAATTTTGGAGAAATTTTTGTTTTCATTTTGAATAAATTCGTAGGAGAAAAAAAATTTGAATACTTAAAAAGACGAAAAGTGCTCTGAGCCATCCATCTATAACACAGATGTGTCAAGAACGATAGAAAGAGAGAGAGTGTGAGTCGTGAAGCGGCTGAGGGCGGAGAACGGTGGCCACAGTTCGAAATATTCTGAACATTTCGGATTGACAGTGAAATACAAAGAATGATAAACAAAGATTGATTGAATGATTGTGTATGAATGATGTGGATGAGTGTGTGTGTATGGAGAGAAATGTTCCCAGTGAATAAAAGAACAAAGCATTACTTTTTCCATTGAACATATTACATTGCTGATTACTTTGGTTTACTTTTGGAAGAAATATGGTAATGAATTTTTGACTTTTACAAACGCATCATTTTCAGAATTCTATTATTAATCTTTGTCGCTGGAAATAATACAGTTACAACGATTTGGCTTTGGCTTTTTTAAAAATCTATATTTTGGTAATATTTATCTCCTTCAATAGTTTAATAAAGATAAGTAAAAGATAATTCGTACTTACTTAATGTAATTAAAACTATGACATTCGAAGTTATTAGTTCTTTTTTTATAATGTTTCTAACGCATATTAAAAAATTCAATATAATTTCAATACAAATTCCATATAACTTCAATTTCGCGGTAACGATACGATACACATGTTGGCTCTCGGCGACACTCTCTTACAGCTTCAACTAGTTCATTGAAAGATCTTAGGCATTGATGAACGAACGACATGTCGACAATCTCCCAGTGTTCCGTGCTCGACAAAATTCTACACCAAACGACGAATAGTGTTGTCAGACGGCCATTTCTTGGCCACGATCGATTTGCACGACATTGTATTTTCAATGTGAAGCGTCACTATTTCGGCAAGTTGTCTCGGTGTGAAGCAATTCATGGTTAAAATTGTACTGAATTGACGTTTCATAAACATGTTTACTCAAGTTAATCGATCAATAAAAGTTATTCAATGTTTACATACCGACATAAAAGATGGCACATCCGTTATGTATTTATTGTAAAATAACATTATAAAGTACTGTATACTTCGACCCAATAAGATGGTGACTGTTAAACGTAATAAAAGAATTCTATAAGCATAGAAACGATACAGAATAAAGCGAAAAAATAATAAAAAATTAAATATGCTGATTCTGTGATGGATTTCACGGTAAGCGACAAAATAAACAAACGAATGGGTTTATTTTTATTTCATCCATTCCGTCGAGTTTGTTTTAGAATTCTTTCTATTAATATAGATCAGCTTTCTATGCATTCCATTTTCTCATTAGGTGACTATCCATGGCCTTTTCTCTAGAGGGTGTGTGGTGAGAGAGAAATAAAGGCACAGAGAGAGACAGAGATTTTACGCGTGCATTTCTGTGTGTGTGCGCGTATGTGTTCTTGTGGCTTAAGGCGTTACTTTGTAAATGACAGTAACGCAAAATTTTTAAACATTTGCGTTTTTGTGACGTTGTAGCGTTCTTCCGTTTTTTTATTACTACTACTTTTTTATTTCTGTACTACTTTTTTATTCCAGCTGCGTTCATGGATAGCTTTTGCTTGAAGCTGTAACCAATTTTTTTTTTTTTTACATTTTTATTACTCAAAATTACCTTCACGAATTGCATTAATTCTTTAAATGTAATACATTTTTTTTTCATTGCATTTCACAGAGCATATAATTCGCAGAACACTTGAATGGTGACGTTTAACAACAACAACAACAATATCAACATTAACAACAACAGGACAGCGCTGTCATCTCGTATACAAATGTCAACAGTATTTTAATTGTAAAGAAGCGCTGAAGAAAAAAAAAGAAAAAAAGAGACTTCGTTGCTTCATTCATTTCGCATTCATTTATTTTTATTGTATTGAGCTCCATTGTTTTCGTTGATAATATAACAAAAAAATTTGCGAATTGCATGCAACGAATGACAACAAAAGCAACAACAGTAACGAGATTGTGTCAAACGTATGCTGTTACCATTCTGTAAACAAGATGAAATAAGTTTAATGAAACAAAAGAAAGGGAAACAGAGTCAATTTTATTAATAGTTAATAATAATAATA
The DNA here is from genome assembly GCA_949752815.1 of Conops quadrifasciatus. Classification (NCBI taxonomy): domain Eukaryota; kingdom Metazoa; phylum Arthropoda; class Insecta; order Diptera; family Conopidae; genus Conops; species Conops quadrifasciatus. Next base: position 26,016,544 of record OX457079.1, on the reverse strand, counting down.
ATAAACTCGTAATACAAACAACAATTGAAATAATAATAATAATTATGATAATGCTAACAATAGCCTGCTGTTACACAATGACAGCTAAAATGGACCAAAAAATAACTAAAATAAAATTGCCATTGCCAAATCGACAGTGAGTGAAGACAGCGGATGGAATTTATTTGGGTTTTTTTGTAAATTGGTTTTTTTTTTCTTAATAAGCAGCAAACATATCAAAAAGTTGAAAATAGTAACAACAAAAAAAAAAATTAAAATATAATAACAAAATAATAGACAGTATAAATAATTACTAACAGCAGCAGATAATTATTCTACCAGAGAAGTCAGAAGAAAAGCATAAAAAAATTAGAAAAGAAAAAAGCAGTAACAATAACAACAACAGCTAGAACTATAACTGCAAGCACTTTTTCCAATTAAAAACAATATATATGTATCATATTTTTTTTATGAAACCAACCGAACTACGCTAAAGTATTATACATTTTCATAACACTTTCAACTAAACGCAAAATACAATAGCAACAAAAGTCAAATCGGCAGTCGTCAAGTGCTACAAGTAATTGGCAGCGAAAAAAATAGGTGCAACTGAGACAACAAAAACAACAACAACAGCAACGTCATCAACATCATCTTCCTTCTCAGCATCAGCCTCAGCATCATCATCATCATCACCATTCTTAACAATGAGTTTCTTTAGTTCTATGCAACAATACGTTACCAGCGGCATCGCCGGCCTAGGTCTCAGTAATCGTCGTTTTTCACTCTCTCGCCAAGACTCCGCCGAACAGGAGCGCTCTGCGGGCGGCGGCAGTGGAGGCGCCGCCACTTCCTCCAGCAACACGCTGACAATTGGATACGGCCTGAATGCGAGCGTTGGTGGCATTGTTAGCGGTAGTGGTGGGGGTAGCAGTGGCGGCGGCGGGGGTGCGGGCAGTAGTGGCGGAGTAGTTATCGGCAATCCCAATGCGAATAATCCACTGCTGGGTAAGTAACAACAACAAAGAAGTGTGTATTCGTATTTCAGAAAAATGTTTTATTAATAAAACAAAAATGGAAAGGAAATGAAAGGAAAAGAAAGAAAAGAAAATGTGAAAAAATGGCGTAGTGGAAAATAATCGTAGCAAAGCAATTACACGTATTTTTAAATCGACAGGAAAGCGTTATAACAAGTTTATTGTTTGTTAAAACTCTCGACATTGCCGAGATAATCGATATTCCTCGAGACATTCGAGCAGATATACATACACAAATAGACTAACCTACAAAAATAACAAACTAACATTGATCCTACGTCTTAGTTAACATTTTACATGACAGTTTTTATTACAAACGAATTAGTATCACTGACAAGGTCTCAGCCAGGGCGACGACTTTTAAATAAACCACCATACCATATGTGCGAGCATTTTGTATTGTTAAAGTTGCCACTTTGGTTCATTAGAGAAACTTTAAATTTCCCGAGTACTTCCGACAATTTTTTGTATCTGTCAACAAAACTAAAAATTCTAACAAATTCTACAAATTCCAACTACAAGAACATTCGACAGTTAAGAGATACTTAGAAAAAGTACTTCATGGCGTATGAGCAACTTTTTTGGGGGCTTTTTTTAATTCTCGTTATGAATTTAACTAGAGGTTAAAACGGCATGGTTTTCGAAATAAACTCATCAATTAATTTGATGATCATCAATTTTGAACTCATTTGAGCTCGTCAATTAATTTGATGAGTTTATTTCTAAAACCATGCGATTTTAATCTCTAGTTAAATTCATAACGAGAATTAAAGAGGCCCCCAAAAAGTCACTCATACGCCATGAAGTACTTTTTCTCAGAATCTCTTAACTGTCGAATGTTCTTGTAATTTAAATTTGTAGAATTTGTTTGAATTTTTAGTTCTCAATCAATAGATGTATTTGTAGTTTTTCATCAACTAATTTAAGGAGTGAGAACTCTCCTCGAGTTCTTAGTTTTGATTGTTTCCGGAATTCATTCCATACTTTTGCGTTGCGTAAATCCATAAAGCGTATTATGTACATATGTATAGTCGAGCGCTACATCTATCTAGATGGTAGTAGAGAAGTTATTTTTCTTTTAATGCGACCATTTGTTGTACGCACTCATCAATGTATCAGATGTGTTGATACTCAATCGATTATTCTGCCAAATCAATCCAAATCGAAACAAAAATATTGTTTTTGTCTTTTTTTTATTTTACTGAATTTTCTTCCCTTCTTCCCCAGGTTATCCCAAGGTTGTACCACCGCCGGGTACCGTTGCCACTGGCAGCTCCAACCAGAGTCCTTTGATTAACCGAAGGCAATCACGTGCCCTCGACTGTTTAGCTCCGCCGCGTACGGGCTCCTTTCGTCAGCGTAGCTCACCGATACATCAGCCCGCGCCACCAGAACGTACCCCATTAGCGTTTTGTAAACGGCGTCTTTCTTGGCCGGAAGTAGATCCGCGCTCAACATCCGGGTGAGTTTTCAAAGATTATAATAAAAAAAAAATACATTAAAATTATTTTTATTTTTTTTCTATTTTTATTTTTGTACTGTTTACTTTTTACGAAGAAATTAATTTAATTGAAAACTTTTTTTTTGAGAGTTTTAGAATTATTTAATATAAATAAAATAAAAAAAACAAATTCAAATTTTCTGCAAAACTCTTAAGAAACTGACATTATTTTTATTGTACAAAAATGCGCAAAATATTATCGATTGAGGAGCGAAAAGGAAACAATTGTTTTTGTATAAGAATATCCTTCACAGAATAATGTCCTTTCGCAAAGCATTTTTATATTCAGAAAGAAAGTTCAAGCAGAGAAAAAAATCGAGTGAAAGACTGTCGGATTTAATAAAAAGAATAAAACTTTATAAAACTAAACTTTCTGTTATTATTTCCACTCTTTCTTCTTCTTTTTCTACTTCTGCTTCTGCTTCTTTTTCGTTTGGCTTACCACTTTTAATTGAATTGTATGAGACTTAATTAAAATCGTGAACCTTATAAAACTTCTGTGAAATTGAAACTGAAGGAAGCGAATAAGATGAAGATTGACGATTGACGATTGAAGTGAGGTAAAGAGAAGAGAATTAAGAATTGAAGTGAAGTGAAGTGAAGTAAACACAACGTTGTCATTTGTAAGGTCGTCCGACGCCGCACAAAAAAGGACCCTTTGCGGAATCCTTAATCCATCGTTTGAAGCTTAAACTAGAATTAATTTGTACGAATTTCATAAATCGAATTATGTTTTTTTTTGTATTTTTGGGGGTTAAAATACTAAATTCGTCATAATTTTCGAAGGGTGCAAATTTTCGCTAATTTTTCTGTTCGAATTTTAAATAATTAAACGCTTACATTCATTAAGTTTAAAACTTTAATGGTTACGAGTATATAGTTTTAGGAATAGATAATGCAGGATGAGGCTTAAAATGTTAGTTTTTATTTATATTATTTGCAAAAATATTTCTAGGCTTGTACGTACATACATTATTTGATATAAACTGACTATAATTTTACCGCAATTAGTTTGCAATTATTGCGGTCACTGCAGCTGGCATCTCCTGATTAGGCCAAAAAACATGGTTTTATTTCACATTAGTCGTATGTATGTATGTATGTATCCTGAAACCGTAACAGTTATCGCCCCCGACGCAATTATTCAATTGAAATTAATAAACTCGTTCAATTTAGTTTTGTAATTTTGTTAAACATTTTATGATTTCATGCGATTTTAATTTATATACGATACGAGTATTTTTAAATAGAATTTGAAATTCAAAAATAAGTGGCCTCAAATTGACGACTGTGATGTCATAACTTATTTACCATACGAATTTATTTGGTGAATTAAGAGTTCTGCATGTTCTCAAGGCAGAAGATGTAAGGGCTAACCCGATAAAGTGTGTAATAAAATATTGATCTATTCCGTTGGAAAATGTATAAATGAGAAAAATATGAAAATACCTTCCTTCCGCCTACTTCGAAGAGCCTTTATCTTGCGGAGAAGCCTTTATTTAACTTTAATTCTTCACCGAATAGATTTCTGACTTCTAGGCCAACAAAAATTGTCGATATTAAAACGAATAATCATAATAATCAAATAAAATAATAAATTTTTAAAAGGAAAATGAAAGTATAAAAGACTAACCTTTAACTTAACCATAATTTATAATCATTCTACGCTGCATTAGTACGTATTTGCCGAATAATGAGAGTTCAATGTGTTCATTATAAATTAACTCATTACTTTGCAAAGAATTTTAAAAAAAATTTCATATTTTACTTGAGATTTTAAAGTAAAAATATTGCTTAAAAGTTAGCAAAGAATTTTTCTGAACTGTTCCTCGTGAAGAATATTTCTTTTATTATGGACAAATCAGTTTTACGTTGACACTGTTTTGTGGCTAACAAGAAAATTTTTAAAATCCAGGCAAACCACCGTGAAAAAAACGACCTAAAACAACAACAAAAACTATACGCACTTGCTGTCTGCACTGCAAAAAAAAAAATTACACAAAGAAATATAATATTTTTAATTTTGCCCCCGAAAGTTTTTATAAATTTAATAAAAATTAAAATAGTGTAACTAACCAACTAATTTTGGAATTTATAGTTTTTTTTAAATTATTTTTACTCTTTTTGCTCTTCTTACTTGTTTCCTTTCTTAAGTCTTCCTTTTTGTAGTTTTTTTTTTTATTGTTTTAAAACTTTCTTTCCTCGTCCTTTGAACTCGTTTTCCAAAAAATTATTCTATAAGTTCGTTTCTGCCGCAGCAGCAGACAATGTTGTTGATGTTGCTGTTGTTGCCAAGAATTTTCTAGTAACCACCACCAGTTGTTGTATTTTTTTTTTTTTTTGTTAGCTGCAACGTATTAACAGTTTGCTAGAGCTTTTCATTTGCATGAGAAGCGTTGTTACTCTGCAGAATTCTGGAAAGGAAAATATTTTACACTACTTTATGCTAATGCTGGCACAATCCTAGCTTTTCTTTAGTTTTCAACCAGTTTGTTCTTTTGCGGAGTAACCTCATCACCTTTTTCGTGGTTAACTTAATTCTAACAGAATAACTTTACGTCTAATGAGAAAGTGCGGCTTTCAGCTGCGGCTGTGTCCTGAATGCAAAGTTTCGGAACAGTTGAGATGAAAGAGAAAGAGGAAAAGATCGTGGAGGGAGAGAGAGAGGGAGAGACGTGGAACGAAACAAAAGTGCTGGAATTTGCGCTGATGGTGAGCGAGGAAAACGGCACGTGTCTCTAATGGTGTTTAGGGCACAACACATGCCATCATTCTCACGGTGCAGCAGTATGGCAAGGCCGACTGGCTATCTGCCTTGCCAATATAGCAATATTCTTATGAAGAATGTTATGATAAAAAAAAGGGTGTTGTTTGTTCAGTAGTTTTAAAGTTTTATCTAACGCATTCACACTTAAAGGGTCTATAGGTGAAAAAAAAGAAAGGCGGCGAATAAGTATCGAGCCTTTTCTCTCAGCAGTTATAAGCTTATATAAGAATATAATAATAATGAAATATATATAATAATAATAATGAATGTAATTTTTTTTTATTAATTTTTTTTTTTTTTAATTTTTTATAATGAATTTTGAAGCTTCAAAAAAAATTTACCTGATTTTGTCCCTCCAAATTAATCCAACTTAAAGCAACGTATGTACGAGTATGTCTTACAGACAGGACGTATCAGTTGACGGAGAAAGTTATTTTATTAAAAATTCATTTTAAAAAATCAATTGAAAAAATCAATTTTACTGATCATTTCACTTCAAGCATTTCTTTACTTATACAAAATATTAAATAAATTCTCTCTAGAGATTAAATTGTCGAAATAAATCTTGACACCTCAAAAGAAAGGCCCAAGACGTTTTTGTCTGTCTATCTATTGCCACTTTTCTTTAAGACCATTTAACGCTCAAGGGCCAAACGAGGGGGGAAAAAACTGAAATGCTTTATGGAGCAAAAAATACGAGTAATTTCTCATTTCATCTTCAGTATGTATTTTTGTATGTATGTTGTATGTCTCTTTGTAAGTGTTGAAGTAGCTTTCGTAACCTTAAAGTTTTGCTTGATAAATATGAGTGTATAGTATTATATCCTATGTGCATATACGCACGTGTATACACTTGTAGAGTTTTTCCATAAACTCAAAGAAATTCTGAAAAAGGCCGCAAAATAATAGAAAAATTTTAAGCAATTCCGCTTCAATGTTCGCAAGAATTGGAGAAGATTTCTCAAGACCTATTAAGATTTTTGTACTCATTACTTTAGTGATGTATGTATATGTATACTCGTACGAGTCCATATGTGGGTGTGTTAAAAGTCCAAGAGCATTAACTGAATTTATTACAATTTGAAAAAAAGCAAAAGCTTCAGGGAAAATTTTATATTAGACCATTTTAATTTTCTTTTTATCGTTTTAGCTCAATTAATATTTAAAATTAATATATATTTTGAACTGAAACCGACATTTCAAATTATTAGAATAAAAAATATGGTGGTGGTCTCGTCTATCCTTAAAACCTTCGCTATGTCGTCTTCAGATTTCGTCACCTACTAAAACTAAACTACTGTCCTGTCTCCTTTCGACTGAAAAGCACTTCCTCGTCTCGTCTATAAAAATATCGCTCTCGTCTCGTCTCATCTCAAATTGACCAAAAAAAAGTCAAAAGTGTTCTCCTTCTGGAAGGTGGAAAATACGAGAATACTCGTATCGCAATACTAATTTCATGACATTGATGAAGGGTATTGTAGCTCACGATATCGCTTTTCTGTTTTAATGATGTGGCATTAAATTGAAGGCAAATTGAAGACAAGAAACATGCGGCCCTTTGTATACACGAACGAGTATTATATAAAACCTTATATAAATCTTAACCATATTTCATGTGAACAACAATCCAATAAAAAACATTAAAATCTACCAAATGAGGCTTTATTGTGAAGCCAAGTTTAAAAGGGTAAAAAGTTAAGATGTTGGTGAGAAAAAACGGGAGAAATATGGAAAGGGATTGATTGATAACAACCATTATTTCGTCATTTCTGACGTCAAGATTTTGTTGTCAAATTGACTTTTTCTGAGTCAAAATTTAACCTAAAATGTATGGTATGCTACGATATACAGCAGCCGTATGCGTAAGTGCAAACCCTTCTTGACAGCAGACCCAACAACAACAACAAAAAATTTAGTTCCTTTCATTTTTTTACCCCGAATTTATTCAGGTATAACGCGCGTGTAAATAGAATTTTAAGGACTATTTGAAATATTAACACATATTTTATATCCTTTGTGTCGTGACAGCGCGTTACTTTTTTATTTCACATTTCTCTGCGCATTTCCTTAGTTACCCTTGCCTTTCTTCAACCCTTCTCTTTGGGTCCGAGTTTTTTCTTTTTTTTTTTTGTTAACCTTTCTTTCAGTTTTTGTTTGACATACAACAAATTTTCTTGTGTTGCTTTTACTGCTTTTATAGAATTTCTTCTTTTCATGTTGTTCCTCTTTTTTCGTGTTGTAGAGTCCAAGAGACGGACGATTCCTTTTTCGAGAACTTCACCGCACTGGGTTGGAAGCGCGAGAATCGGCGTATGTCGGCGGTGCGTGCCGCCGAGTCACGTGCTGAAACGTTGCCGGAACATGAACGTGACCAGCTGCTGAGCAATAGCCTCGAGCAGAACGAGGAGAAGGAGAAGCTGTACGTGGAGGTTTTGCATACGATTGCGAACACAGTGGGAGCGCCAGCACCGAGCGGGCAGGTAAATGTTGAAGATTTAAATATAGTACGAGTAAATACAGGTATTTTGTTTTGTTCTGACGTCTGTTGTTGTTGCTGTTGTTGTTTTCCATGATTGTAAAGTACTGTTTATGGATGTTTAAGGCTTTATCACGTTAACAGAGGAAACCGTGGAAATAGTGTCCTTTACAATGTCCAAACAAAAGGCAATAAAATAAATTGAATAGAATATAATCCGCATTGAAAGATAAATAGAAATCAACTTCAATAATACGAGTATTAATATCAATTTTAACGATTTATTTTCAAAGTACTTTAAGAATTTGCATTTTTCATCGGTTTATCTGCCAACTTTTGGAGTCTGCAGATTTGTTCGTTCGTTAAAATATAATTTGTCCATATATACGATACATAATTTAATACCGAAACCAATATTTTATAACACTTTTTGCAAAATGTTTCGAAAAACATGTACAGACTTATTATAAAATGACAATATTAAGTATCGGCAGGTTGGTGTCCTTTTTGGCTATCGGCTGCTGTTTTTTTAGGCATTATTGTGTACTAAATAAATAGCTAGAATTATTATTATTAATCGACATGCTGTTGTTCATCTTCTTCTTCTTTTTTTTGAACAAAACAATCTCTTTATAATGATGATTAATGAATATAAAGTATTCCCAAAAATAGTGCGCACGTAGAGCGTATTGTTCAATGGCTTTACGGCTTTGTTTCTCAAGAAAGAACGACATTTGACACTTTAATGCACATAATTTTAAATGCAAAATGTATAGAAGAAGCAAGAGGTTGTGGTTAAAAAATGAGTCGGATAAACTTAGAGAGATGAGATGAAAAAAATATAAGAAAAAGATAATATTTTCTATTTATATTCAAATTCTTAAAAATTTCAATTTGTTATTATGTCTATGGTTCATGCATGTCATACAAAAAGACTTTGTATACAAAAAGACCGTACAAAAAAAAAGAAGGATCTCTTTGATTTTTCAAGAGCAGAAGTAGCTAAATATTGTACATAACTTAACGGCAGCGCAAGTACTGAATTTAATCTTTTAATGGATGTATTTTGTGTGGGTGGATTTTGTACAGGTAACTTCAAAGGCCAACCCAACGCAACGAAAGCTGAATACAAAGTAATTTTTTAGGTAAAAAAAAAATATTCGCTTTTCAGTTTTTAGTAGGTTGGGAAAAAAATTTACTCTTAAAAAAAATTTTAGTTTAAATTGAAAACCATACCATTTAAGTTCAGTTGAGAAATTAAATTCAAATTTCTAGCCGTGTACGTCAATTGGTTGAAATGTCATAGGATTAAGATTAAGCGAATGTATCATCTAATGGTTGAATAAATTTCGAAAATTTTAACTATAGTGTCATAAGTTAAAGGTAATAATTTCGTTTTTCTGAAAATGGATAGGACCATGCAAGAGAAAAAATAATGAACTTGACCTTCTCTTCTGGACGGATACTTTTATTTTATAATCGTTATGTTTATATCAGTATATATTACTCCTATTAATTAAAGGTTGCCACAAAATTCCACGCAAGAAGTAATTTTAATAGAAAAACATAGGTTTTTAATTAATTTTTGGTGTCCCAAAATCCCCCACGCAAGATATAATTTTAATAGAAAACACAAAATTTTAATTAAAAAGTGTAAATTTTTCATTGTTTCATAAAGTATAGAGCATAGGATTATGTGTGGAATAGTATTGTATATTGGCCTTAAATGGCCTTCATACGCAATCTTTTGCTAAATTTCGTAAATACAGCGCCGCTCAATTTGGTCGTTGATTTGTTAGCATAAATCTTAGATTTAAAAAAATTTAAAAAAAAAAAATGCTTATAATTAAAAATAAATAAAAAAAACAAATACTTGTACAAACATATTTTATTTATTTCTATTAAAGAAACCTGCAGCCTAAAGAAACAAAATTTAGTTGTATAATAATAAAAATAAGGTCGTATAAACGAAATTAAAAATAAAAAACAAATTTAACGACGTGTAAAATCGGCCAATGGCGAATATCGTTGGCAATACTTCACCGCACAAATGGTGTAAAATTGATATCTTGCCTGATTATGGCGTGACATCCTTTATATCGTATACTCTCTCTCTCATCTTTTTGGTACTTGTACTCTCTTATGAAATGAAATCTTAGCATTCTGGTCATCATTCCACCCACACCTTATTATATTATAGATGGGTTAATGTGGTCGGTCACTCTTATTATAATGTCTTAGTGACATGAATCGAAGCCATTATTTTCTGTCAAAAGTCGTATTGGCTTAACATCTGACTCTAATTGTAAAACATTAGCGCACATAAACACTTACATGAGGACAAGCCATTTATGAGTGTTATAATTTTGAAGCAATATAAGAGCGAACAAGCTTCACTTAAGCTCTTCTATTACTTAGAAACGAACATTTTGTGGCTTCTTTAATTTAAACATCAGAGAAATTTAATTTTAACATCATCAATTCAAAAGTCATACGTCAATAATTATGAGTATTGTACTTTTACTTGCATCATAATTAAATTCAAATAACTATTTTTGGTGAATAAAAACTAATGTTCCTTTAAGACAGTCCAGTGTATTTCTTCAACTTTCTTGAATTATTAAAACGAATTCTCCTTCTTCTTTTTCTTCTTCTTCTTTTAATCCTTCCGTTTTCATTTTGTTTGGTGTATTCTTGTATTCTTGTTTTTGTCCGGGCATATCCGGCTGGCGGCTCCATAGTTTGCTCACTACAAGGAAGAAATGTATTTGCAAGCACAGCGCGCTTTTGGCATTAATCCGGATCGACATTATCGCCTGCTGCATGCAGCTGGCGAGGATAAGCCCAAAATAATTGTCCTGTCGGTTGTAGTGCTGGAAGCAGATGGTCTTGAGGCAAAGGATGCTAATGGTAAGTAAGTCTTGTAAAGAACTTAAAAAACTCTAAACTTAAGAAGCTTATGTGTTGAATTTTTAATTATGCATATACATAACTTAATTATTATATAATTTAAAAATCGTTTAAAGCTCTCCGAGTGTGGTTTGAGGTTATGCTTCTGTGCATTATGTATCCTGAAATCCTGAGGGTGGTTGGTTTGTTTATGGTAGGAGTACTTAACGTACTTATTTAAAATCATTAATTTTCTTAACTGCTTATTTTTAATTTTTAACGCAGTCATGACTACGTTATTCACACTCTACACCTTCTCCTTACTGTCTACCTGAAATTTCCAACCTTCCCGCCCTTTAAAGCCAGCCCCCCACTCCTTCTAATGCCTTGGCACCTTTACCATTTTTCATATTAACTACTATCGTAAATTTTATTACAGTCGTAAAATTTTAAATTTATTTACTTCAGTGAAGAAAGACTATGAAATTTTTATTTTACCCGAAGGATAGACAGACCACTAACTGACTGATTATTATTGTAACTTGTTGAGGGTTGTTTGGTGTACGTGTGGGTTTTTGAGGCTAACCAAGAATCGTCTATGGGACGAAGGAACGACGAAATTATTGCTCAGATAGTCCCTGAATCATTCGCAGATCGACTGCCTTCAAATGTTAGGCGGAAGAAGCAATGTTTAGTAGACAGAAAACGGTGGTTGAGGTAGGATTTAACTGATGCTAAAACTTCGGGGTAGTTTTTACCCGGTGGCTGCTGGCTTATCCTCTGAAATTATAATCAACATTATAAAGTATAATGTCTTAGGAATATCATCATCGATGCATTGGAATCTAGCGCCCAGTCTAGACCATTGACCGCGATTAAGGTCTTCACTTTATTTTATTTCCTTTATCCAATAAAAGTTAGTCAGGACTTCGAATTGAAATTATTAAAAATGCTTCAAACCTCAAGAAAAAGTACGAAAAGACAGCGAAAATACTCGACGCAAAAGAGTACGGTTTTTGAGGGGGTGTCTGTATATTGAGTAAGGACGAATTCGGTACTTTAAAAGGTTAGTATTTGAAAAAATATTTTTGGAACCTAAAAATTGCCTTTTTATATAACGAATGTTGATATTTTCAATCACTGAGTTCCATTTTGGTACCAAATAGTTGGAAAAATATTTTGTCATCTTAGAAATTTCCTTTTTATATTATGGTGCTCGAAATTTTCAAACTTTTTCGTAAAGAATTTCAACATAGGGATACAATTTTAAACTCTTAATAAGATATTAAAACTCAAATATAGAGAATTGTGGCCCTGAAATCAGGAATGAGGGTTCTACGTTTACGTCTTCAAGAAGAATCAAGTTGGAATCCATTCTGAGGCAAATTCTAAATTGTATGTTTTCTAACAATATTCATTTCGCATAATATTTATACTATTGATGTTTATAATTCAGCAGAGGTTTATAATGTATTAAATATGAATTCGCTCCAAACGATCGTGTATAGATCTCAAGATATAGCTTTAGCTTTACAGCCAAAGCACATTGCGGCAGCGGCAGCAACAGCAACAGCAAATTATATAGAGGCTTATGGGTGCTGCTGCTGCCCTGAAAAATAGATTCTATTACGGCAGCAAGCAAAACTCTCTTTTTTCCACTCTCTTTTTCACTCAGTGTTGCCAATTTTCACTGAAAATCCGACAAATTGTATTGAAAAATATACGGAGAGTAAGCTCTCTTTCAAGACGAGAGAATGGGATACAGAATACAAAAACAAATAGCCGACTTGCTGTCGCTGCTCTAATGTACTTTGCTGAGCAGCGAGTTAATGTCATGAGGTTGCAAAACTCAACCGTAATTTGACAGTTTACAATTTTTTTACCTTATATCCATTTTGTACTAAAACTTTAAAATTCAGAAACTGTGCCACAAACAGCGAACCTTTATGAGCTTGAGTGTTATACGGTTTTTTATGATTTATAATTTTCTTCAAAAATTTTATAGGATTTCTTTGACATTTCGTCATTTGAGAAATAAACGAGAATAAGACTTATGAACCCCCAACACCAAAAAAAACTTTTACCCCCGAAAAATCAAAAACTCAGTACGCCACTGACACTACGATGTACAACATGCATGCACTCTGAAAATACTATTCACTCTAAAGTAAACTGAAATTTAATGCACACACCATATTTTTGAACTCTCAACGAAACGTACGAAAAAAAAACCGAATGCACTCCATGAAATTGGTACGTGCCTGCATGTAATCTCACTATGTGTGAGTAATTCCTTCCTGAAGCAATCAATTACTTACAACATACATACGTCGTTGTACGCTTGGATGAATACGAGTATAACTTTCATCATTTTAATTACCCAAAAAAAAAAATTGAAAATTGGGTACATGCGGTATAATCTTTATGCCTCCAAAGAGCAGCAAAAAGTACTCGTATATTACGCTGTAAGAGTAGTAAAAAAAATATTGCTGATGATTCGCATTCACACAAAAAAAAATTCCGGTTTAAATGGAGATATTAAATTTATTTATTCAATTTAATATTATTAAGTGAATTTCATTGCAATTGCAGTCGTAAATGTTTAATGCGATTCATTGCCTTGAATCATCGTAGGATAGAGATATCACGAGCAAATAAATGCCAAATGCCAAAGAAATCCTATTAAATTTTTTGAACAAAATTATAAATCATAAAAAAAACCGTATGACACTGAAGCTCATAACGGTTCGCTGTTTTGTAGCACAGTTTCTGAATTTCAAAATTTTAGTACAAAATGGATATAAAGTAAAAAAATGTAAACTGTCAAATTACGGTTAATTTTTGCAACCTCATGACATTAAAGCTAAAGCTATATCTTGTGCTAAAGCTATATCTATACACGATCGTTTGGAGCGAATCCATATTTAATACATTTTAAACCTCTGCTGAATTATAAACATCAATAGTATAAATATTATGCGAAATGAATATTGTTGAAAAAAACAAAATTTATGAATTGGCGGATAGAACGGATTCTAATTCGATTCCTCCTGAAGACGCAAACGAAGAACCCTGATTCCTCTTTCAAGGCCACAATTGTCTATTATTGAGATTTAAAATCTTATTAAAATTTAAAATTTAATCCGTATGTTAAAATACTTTACGGAAAAGATAGAAAATTTCGAGCACCGTAATATAAAAAGGCAATTTCTAAGATCGCAAAATATTTTTTTCGCTATTATGGTACTAAAATGGAACTCAGTGATGGAAAATAACAACATTCGTTATAAAAAAGGCAATTTTTAGGTTCCAAAAATATTTTTTCAATTACTATGGTTTGAAAATTGAACACAGTGTTTGAAAATTCTAACCTCCATAAATTAAAAAATAAATTTCTAGGTTTAGAATATATTTTTCCAACTGTTATGCTATAAAAACTATGCTCAGCGGTTGAAAATGTTAAACTTTTTAATATAAAAGGCAATTTTTATGTTAACAAAATATTTTTTCAACTGCTCAGGTTTTAAAAATCAACCTTTTAAACAGCGAGAAGCAGCGCACTGCACTGAAAGAGAAATAATAGAGAAACGAAAGCCTTTTCTCATACTCGTAAATCCACTGTCCGTTTTTTTTTAAACAAAATATCTAAAAGAATACAAATACATCTTCAGAACTAAGATTGAAAAAGCTATGCTGAATTATAAGCTGAAAACTACTACAAACTACAAAAATATGTTGTCAATTGCATACAATGATTCATTCTGTTTTAATTTGGCTAATTCAGCAATAAACGAGTATAAACGAAGAAAACAAATATTATAAAACTGCAAATAATACAAATATGGTTACATACGAGTATATATCATGTTTATAAACAATGGTTTTTCTATAGGTAATAGCCATATATACTAGAACTACGAATACCTTTATTGAACTTAAACGAGCACCATTGTGCTGATCTCTCTTGCTCCTCTGTCTTCTCCTCCTCCTTCTCCTCCGGCTTATCTCTTGCGTGTAATGATACACAAAGCCGTCGATTTTATCATTCTGCCTTTCAAAATTAGAGAATATAGCTGTCATTCTTTCGACCTTACATTCATTCATACCAACATTTATTGACGGTTATTCTTTAATTACAAATTCAAACCAAAAAGCTGATAATCGTAATTAATTGGCCAACAACACTAATCGCATGCAAGCAAATTTTCGTCTATTAGTTTTCATGTAAAAGTTAATCATTACTAAGCGATTTATTGCTGGTGAAATTATTATTTTGCAATACGACAATAGTCGTACATATGTACATAGCTAAACGTTCGTAATCTCTTAATTCGTGCCTCCATTATATCATGGCATGTTTCGTGACAGGTTTCGTGACATGTCAAAAACAACAATATTCAACATTTCATTACTTTGATTGCGGCTAAAAGCAATTTGCTTCTGCTGGAAAGCCATTATACTTCTAGCACCCAACCCTGCGTGAAACCTTAGCTCACATTAGCCATTAGAATAAGCCATTATTAGCCAATATTGTCGAATAAAATTTAAATGAAATAATGTCATATTTCTTCTCTATTTCTATTTCTTCAGTAATTTTATTATTTTTGCTTGCTTCATGAACTCATTGATGAGTTCTGAAATAAGCATGAAAGTTTCATCTCTATTTCGCTGTAATGTCAGCTTTTTTATTGGCGAATTTTGTGCCAGACCACCACCACCGCGGCGAATTTTTACGGAAATCTGGCACTGATTCTTTGCGTTTTTAAAAATTTCGTAGAAAATCCCTAAAAATATTTCATACATGGTAACATTGTTACAGCGGTGGTGGTTAGCAGGCTTACGAAAACGCAACGAAAGTAGACGAAAAAAAGTTACATTATGCGCGTATGGCTTCGTTTCGTTTTAGTTTGTGTTTTCATTTTCGTTTTTGTGTGATTTTATATTATGTTACTATAAAATTTAATTTATTAAACATTTTAAAAAATGAATTTATAACTAAATAAATATGTTTTAAGTTTTCGGAATTATGCACGAGACTAGCTACTCTCGATTTTTCTGTCGGCTGATAACAACAAACACGCAAATTTTAAAGCATGTAATAAATCAACATTGAAGTTTAATAAATTTTAATTTAATTTATAGAATTTTTGTAGATATAAATCTATAAATATTAAGTTTTTTTAGTAAATTAAATGTATACAGACGCCTAAAACGCCTTCTAGCGGCTGATAACGACCAAAAGGCACGATAAAAAAGAGTATATGTATATGATAGAAGCAATAAATCAACACACTGAAGTTAAAACCAAGCAAGTCAATTACAATTTGGCTGAATATTGAAATTAATACAAGAAAAAATCCCCTTCCTTTACGCAACCGGGGAGGAGAATTTTTCAATACCTTAAAGTTGTCGAGAAAATTAGATATTACGAAACACATTACATTATGTGTGAATGCTAAAGATTATAATTGAATCGCTGCATTCTGCTCAGGCCAGAAGATTAAAGCTTTACAGAGCCAAAAGAGTTCGCATAAAATAGAAAAAAAAAATCAGATTTCTCTATACTTTTCATCCAAGAAGAAAACGCTGGATCATATCATATTAAAATAAAAATTCAATACAAAAAACTTATTGTTTTTTACATAGACGATCTTATTAAAATACATATTAAATAAAAAAATTTTATTGTTTTTTATAGTTATATAAAAATAAAACAAATTATTTTTATTTTTTTATATAATTTCATTCATCCAAGATTTCGAGAATAATAATCATTATACTCGCAAAATTTTATGATTAAAACTTGAAAAGTAATATGCTTTAGTTGTTATTTGTTTTGCAAAGTACTATATCTTGTATATACGATATAAAGACGGATAGTACTCACAAGTGAGAAGCAAAGATCGTCCATTATAGACAATGCCAATGAAAAAAAAATTAATTTGAATTATAGATTTGAAGCAAACCTGAGAGCAAAAATATTACTATTAAAGTTCTATCCAGACCGACGATATTATATTTGGGAAATGTTTCTTATTGAAAGAAGTAAATAATAAGAATTCTTCATACTTTCATACAGACTTGTTGATTTCATGAGTTTCTGACGGAAAACATGAAAAATCTTATAAAAATTACAAATTAAGAACTTAAGATTAACTTTGTGTTTCAAGAGAATAAGATTTTCTTTATGAAATTAATAAGATTTCTCTAAAAAAACTGCGTATTATTTGTATGTTTCAATAAGGTTTCATAGTAAAATGGCTTAATAAGGAGATTTTACCATTTTTATGTGGTACTATTTTTCTCCATTAAATGTAGGTTATTATTGAACGGAAGAGAAATAACGACACACCTGTGTTGCATTTTTTTGTTTAATCCATTTAGAACTTGGTAAACGTAATAATTTAGCATAAAATTTAAATATTTTGAAGATTTAAACAGGATCAGAATGCATACAATAAACAATGTCTAATCTTTTTTCTATAATCGGAAAAAATCGGTTTAGATTATAAGAGTTTCCTTTTTTATACACAACATTTGTACAATTCATTCAGCTTCATAATATCAAATTTGCTAAGGCCATTGACTTGGCCAATTTCAACGTCCCCTGGATCCACAATTGGTTCGATGGTTTTCTGGCCATTCTTCGAATTCGCCAAGAGTGGGTAATGCAAAAGGCTGCCAAAATCGTATGGAAGACCGAAATCCCTGATCGTATCTCTTGGCCACTTTGCAAAATCTATATAGGTGCCATTATCGATATTCTTGTAGTTAATTTTTACATATTCATCCCGATCGGGAATTGTATGTTGATGAATAAATCCTAAAGCGTGCATTAACTCATGCTCAATAGTACCAATTTTAAAGCATCCAGTATCCAGTTCATCCAAGGCCAAGGCCAAACTTCGAATGCCCTCCGCGTACCCAATGTGTGATCTACAACCGGTTGAGTTCACTATGATTTCAAGAAATGTGGTAGCATTTTGTGGTGCCGGAATGAAACGCACACACGAGACACTAGAAATTCTGTTCATCGCTCTATGTATATACCTAACTCGTTCATCATCTGCATACGAGTACAAAAAAAAAATATGAAGCGTATCTACACTATCCAGAAGTACGACATAATGTCTATCCACAACTTACCAAACCAATTGTGAATTTTGTAGTACACTATTCCATTGGGCCAAATCCTCGAATGAGAAGAGACGGCATTTCGCGAGAGAGTATCAGGAATTATATCGCCCAAAGGTAGGCCAGCATCCAACGGTTTTTTAACTCTATTCTCAGTCACATTCAAGCCGACTGAAGGGATAGGTGACCCTAAGCTAGCGACGATGCGGCTGGATACTGCCATCAGAAATGTGAGCAGAGTGTACAGAGCTGTCATGGCTCTCGATATTCACAATTACGTGTTATATAAACAACAATTCTTGACTGAATTTTCTTCAAATCAACTTCCTCTTTTATAATCTTAATTTAAGCATGCTTGTTGCTAGTATTAATCTACATAAAACGCGTACTCAATTTACATTTAATTTATTACACTTTTTACCTAAGCTTCAAACTCTTGGAAGTAACATATTTTGGCAGAATTCTGTAGAAAAACATAAAAAATAATCAGCATTTATAGCTAATATCAGTTGATTACTGACCGATAACGACAAATTCGGTCGTTGTTTTTAATTATAACATGTAATAAATCAACAATACAATAGACAATAAATAACTAGTAAAAGCTTTAACTTCGGCCTGGCCGAAGCTCATATACCCTACACCCGTATCTGTCGAAGTGAAGATAAAAAGTGGGCGGGTGTAGCGTAAACAAATTATGCGCACCAGATAAAAATAATAAAGGTAAACCTGCTACAACGCCGCGGTACTTTTACAACGCGGTTTCGATACAAGGCGGCCTAGACCGTAATTTTTCTACAACGCAATGTACGCAAAAAAAAAAAAAAATAAAAAAACAAATAAAAAAAAAAAAAGAAAAATGCTCGAATTCCGCTTTTCGATTCTTCTAAAGACGAAAACAATAATTTCACCAAAAAAAGTATTGAAAAAGACTAATGCTTTCTGTGTGTGCCGTTGAATTTAATTTGAAATTCATAATATCAAAAAAAAAGGTCGCAAAAATTCCCATGAATTCCGAAAATAAGACCAATTATGGAATAGAGAGCTGCACAAGACATCTTGAAGGCTTGTTCAAGACGTCTTGAAAGTTTCAGAGGTTGTCTGAAGTGCTTCCATTTGCTTTTAAATCAAGCGGTGATCTACGAAAGCGCTGCTGAAAACATTACCACATTGGGCATTGGGCATCTGTAATGAAGTAACATCCCACTCTAAGTAAATAACTATATTATGTAATAAAAAATACAACCCAATTTAATAATAAACAATTCTTCTAACAAACAAAACAAGAAAACTAATAATACAAATAAATATTTTAATGATTTAAGATATTACTATCTCATTGACACCACAAATAAGATTATTTGTCTTTTAATATGAGCCTAAAAGTATGCTATGGCGGTGGAATTGCATGAAATGTATGGTTTCTGTGAATTCGCCTTCACACCAGTGTATTTGGTCCAATCAGAGCGTAGGAGTACTCATTCCTTTGAAAATAAATTTCATCTCAATTCCAATTTCAAGGAATTGGGACTTCGGATTAAAGTCCCACTCAAACAAGCAAAAGGAATGGCATTGAGAGAGCCTCAATTCCTTTTGAAAGGAATTGTACATTGGAATTGAAGATTTCAATTATTTTTATGGAACTTAGATTTCCAAAGTCCTAATTTCTGAGGAATTTACTGAGGAATTGGAAAGGAATTGATTTTCCCAGCTCTGGGTCCAATCTTTGTTGTGTTAAAGGAGTTGTTGTGTAACTAACGTTGAACAGAATACAACGTGCGTTGATACAACAACATTAAGATAATTTAGTATTCGACAATAGCATTTATCTCCAACTTGCAATGAACTGGGTGTAGTGCCTACCGCCTCCGAAGGTAGCTCCTGCTATTCCCATGTCTAAACCTATAGAATTTCTCCTCTGTTTTCATAATAAGTTCTTTAAGAGAAACTACATATTTACCCGGAAACAATGTTGAAGGCAGAACTTCGGACAAAAACTCAATTATCTACATTTAGCCCCTTCAAAGAACCTTTTGAAATTTTAATAAACCACGTTTTTATTCGACGTGACATACATATGTACGCACATATGTATGTACATATGTACGTAAAATGGCTTCTCTCTTTTGCCTGAAAACTTTGCTGAATGAATGCTGGCATTTGTCATAAAACCATGAAATATTTTGCGTAACATCTCTCCCTCATATTTTCGTGTCCATCAGCTTTTTCCTTTATCAAAGAGCAAAGAGCACACTCGTACGTGCACATGCCTTAAACAGATTTAGTTGTGGTGGTTGTTGTTGTTGTTGTTTTATCCTTTAACCAACCATCAGTTTTTTAGTTTTAAATTATTCAGGCCTTTTCTGCTGTGTGTTCTTAACTTTTCGTTCGGTCGTTCGTTTGTTCATTCGTTTATCCTCTTTTAGGCTTTAGTGATCCCTACTGCATGCTGGGAATCCAACCAGATGGCGGGCCCCCCGTTTCCCCGCTCCCCCCGCCCACCACTCCGCGGACACTTTCCTCAGATGTTGGTGGTTTTGAGGGCGGCCTCACCGACTCGCCCGCGCATCGCAAACACAGCTTTCGCTTAAGTTTCAAGCGCAAGGACATGGGGCGGCGGGAACAGCGCGATTCCATAGGCGGCCCGGTGCCGGCAAAGTTCATACGTGCCACCTCAATTAAGCCACACACGCTCAGTCCAAAATGGAATGAGAAGTTTAAATTGTACGTAAAGAAAGTGTTAAAATTGGACGTCACAAAAAGTGTTGAAAAATATCTACAATACATTGTGAAATTTGTATAGCATTTTCGTTATACTGATTCTTGGTGTTCCTCTCTCTCCCTCTCCCTCTCCCTCTTCCTCCCTTTCTCTGTCTTTTTTTTACAGTGACATTGACGACATCAACACCGATACTTTTCATCTTGATATTTGGGACCACGATGATGAGTCTTGCGTTTTGGATGCAGTCTCTCATCTTAATGAGGTGCGCGGCGTACGCGGCTTAGGTCGTTTCTTTAAACAGGTCTGTCAGTCCGCACGCCAGGGTTCGCAGGACGATTTTTTAGGTTCTATTAATATACCGATTGCGGACATACCTTCGACCGGACTGGAGGGTTGGTTTAAGCTGGAGGCGCGTTCTCAGCGTAGCACTGTTCAGGGACGCATACGTTTAAAGCTATGGCTGTCGACCCGTGACGATCATGGCAATTCCGAGGAAGACAACGAGATCGAATTGAGCAAAGTCGAGAAGCTGCAAACGGTGTTCATGGCACACGAAATCGCCACGCATGAGCCATCGTGGACATGGAGCGGAGAACTACCAGGGCCGGCATTGACCATCTTGCATCAGTTGGCAGTCCAAGGGGATCTTACCGAATTTCATTGTGCTTTAGCGCGGTAAGTGGAAATTAACTGCCACGTCCTTCGACAATTACACCTTTTTCAGTTCAATTTCAGAATTTTTCATTTTGATTTCAGAATTTTTTCATTGTTGTTCAGAAATTTTCAGTTAAATTTCAGAATTTTTTAGTTCAATTTCAGAGATTTTCAGTTTAATTTCAGAGTTTTTCAGTTTAATTTCAGAATTTTTCAGTTTGATTTCAGAATTTTTTTTAATATTAGAAACTTTAATTTGTTTTTCAGCGTTTTAAAATTGTAGCTCAGAATGCTTCGGTTTAATTTCAGAATTTTTCAGTTTGATTTCAGAATTTGCAGTTCAATTACAGAATTTGTCAGTTCAATTTCAGAATTTATTAGTTCAATTTCAGAATTTGTCAGTTAAATTTCAGAATTTTTCAGTTTGATTTCAGAATTTTTTAGTTTGATTTTAGAATTTTTCAGTTTAAGTTCAGAATTTTTCAGTTTGATTTCAGAATTTTTTATAATATCAGAAACTTTCCTTTGTATTTCAGCGTTTTAAAATTGCTCAGAATGCTTCAGTTCTGAATTTCAGAATTTTTCAGTTTGATTTCAGAATTTTTAAGTTCAGTTTCAGAATTTTTCAGTTTTTTTTTTAGAATTCTTCAGTTTAATTTCAGAAATTTTTATTTGTAGTTCAGAATTTTTCAGTTTACTTTCAGAATTTTCCAATTGTAGTCAATCAAACTGAAAAATTGAGAAAAATTCCGAAATTTAACTGAAAAATTCTGAAAAGTTTTGAAATGGAAATTGAACTGAAAAATTCTGAAATACAATTGCAAAATTCTGCACTACAATGGAAAACGGAAATTATCTCCTCCCTTCCCTTAATTTTCCCTGCAGCTTTGTGGCCGCTGTAAAACTGAACCGTACCACATCCTTGGATCCGAAATTAATACATCGCCTTCTGATGGACGTGGACAAGCAGTGGAATCAGCCGGGACAAGAGAGCCTCACCCGGGAGCTCGAGCAATGGCTGGCCGAATCCATGACAGGCTTCGTTGAATTCTCGTTAAATCAAATACGCCGCCATCGCGACATCTTTCCCTCGCTACATCCACCATCGCTGATACGACTCGAGTTCTTGCTGCGGTGCCTGGGTCTATTGGGTTCCATGAAAGCCTTTCGGCAGGTATGCCCGTTTAACAAAGGTGTTCGCGGCGAAGTGGTCGGCGCATTGCGTAAAGGTTCGGTACAGTGGGGCCAAGTGGTGTTGCGTGAATCGCAGCGCTTACCGAATCCATTGATGAATTTCGTAACAACAATTTCGGCAGACGTTCAGCTCGGTTTGACTTATTATCACTCGCTGTTTGACAAGTAAGTAGGCAGTTACCGTTTCCGGGAGGAGAGGGGAGGGTGTTGAAGACCTTCCACTAACCATGCCGCTCCATATGAACTTTGCTTTCGCTTTCTCCTACCTTTTTTCTATTTCCTCAAACTCTTGCAGCACCAACGGCATTCAGTACTACAGCATCATCTACAAACAGTTCGATGCGATGGTAGCGGAAGAGGTCCTGTCGCGCATGGAATCCGGTCAGGTGCCCGGCATTTATACTCAGTTTACGGTCGCCGATGGCGATCAGAAGGAACAGCTGGATGTTAGGCCCTTCGAACTCTTTCTTGCGCTGCAGGATTTTTGTCTCATGAAACAGCATTTATCGGTGCAACCGCAACCGCCCGAAAAACCGCTTGCCCTCGCCACCTGCCACGAGTGGTTTATGCCGACACTGGAACGCTGGATGGTCGTGAGTAAGAACAAGGCGCTGCAGCGTGTACGTGCCGCCATCAGCTTGGACTCCATTTGCGAAGGCGAGCGAGTGGTGCGCTACAGTTCGTCGTCGATTGACGTGTCTGCCACCTTCTCGCAGATCAAGGAGTTCTGGCGAGTACTCAATTGGCCCGACTACGAGACTGGGCTGATCTTCGAGGCGCATTTGATTGATATCGTTTGCTCCGCGGCCATGCACTATTGCGACCTTCTACACCAGGCACTAGCCGACGGCGGTTACTACGAACAGCAGGGTCCGTTTCGTTGCTCTGACGATATGTGCGTCACCGTTAACAACCTGGAGTATGTGCGGCGCTCACTTTCGGAGTTCCGCGACGACACTCAAGGTTTGCAGGAGAGCGCGGAAGGCCTGCTGGAGTCGAGTCTGGCGCACTTGGAGACACGCACCGAACGAGTGCTTTCGAAACTGGCACCACTGATGCAGGTGCCGCTGCAGAAGGCCGTCTTTCATCTGGCCTGGTCGCCGGACTCGTTGCCGGCGAACCAGGCGATCGTGCCGCTGCTGGAGTATCTCGACATTCATCTGGCCGCCCTGAATAGCGCTCTGCTAATGAAGAACTTTAATCGTTCGTTGACACTGATCTGGAGAACGGTGCTGGCCGAGCTGTCGCGTCAGATGGACACGGGCGCGGAGGGTGAGAAGCCGTCGAATTTCCATAAGCGTCTTTACGATGCGCTGCAACTGCTCCTGGACTTCTTTCACGCCGAAGGCATGGGCCTGTCCATGGAGGCCTTACACTCGGACGAGTTTTGGCGTATTGAGCAGCGTCTGCAGTACCACAAAACCGAAACCGAGCGACTCATCGATATGTTTCATCTGAATCGACTGCAAGAACAGCTGGTGGCCCTGCCGCCGGGACCGTATGGATCACTGGCTGTGCGGGCCTATTTCAATCATGACTCTTTGTGTGTCGAGGTGTTGCATGCACGCGACATAATACCGCTCGATCCGAATGGTTATAGTGATCCATTCGTCATTATTGAGCTGCTGCCACGACGAGTCTTCGCCCATTGTAGCGAACAGCAGACGAATGTGCACAAGGTGAGTTTGGGGGAGGGGGGAAATATGGGGGTAATGTCAAGGCGTACAAATGCGACCTCAAATGCAAGGAGAGTGTTTGGCAGGGCGTCTCCTTTTCCTAAAAATTACGGTTTTTTGTCTTAACATTTTCAAGTTGAACGATGGGGGACAACAGCCCTCCTCCCTCTTTCACCCCTACCGAGGTTAATGGACACTCCCTTCGCACCCCTTGCTACCACACACTGACCTAATATAACTCTTTCCTCTTTCCGGTTTTTTTTTCCTCAGAAAACATTGAATCCGATCTTCGACGAATGTTTTGAGTTTTCCGTGACTCTGGAGCAATGTCAATCGGAGGGTGCCATGATCGTCTTTACCGTTATGGATCACGATGTTCTCACTGCCAATGATTTTGCGGGAGAGGCTTTTCTAGCGCTAGGCACCATACCCGGCGTGGCCGATTATAATGCGAGTGTGGAAAACTTCCACGGACTGAAACAGGTCGAATTGCCATTGATGCAACAACGCGATAGAAGTAAGTGGTAACTCGAAAAGAAATGAATGAATGAATGGATGTAGATTTATTGTCGCGTGAAGAACTCAGCATGTCATGAATCGTATTCACCCTTTCTTTCGCTTCTTCTCTGCTTCTTTTTTGTGCTTTCAAGATAATCCCATACTACAAATACTGGAATCACGAAGTGCAGACCGACAAGCCGTCGAGTTTGTACGAAAGCAGAAGGCGCGCATCGCCACCTAAATCAAAGTATGTATGTACACCGTGAGACAAATTGGGACTTAGCCCCAATGGAGTAATGTAAATACGTTAGATTTAGAAAACTCCTACGATTCCGCCGAACAAAGGAGCATAAAAGCATTGATAATCCTGTCAATTGATGATGACATTAGTTGTTTATGTATAATGATGACAATGGTAGAATAATGATGATTGTTGATGTTGTTAAAAGCTGTTAAAAGGGTGATGCAACTTGATTATAATGATGGTAATGGTAAACGATGGTGAACGATGGTAACGATGGCAGCAATAATGGTAATTAAAAAATAACGATAATGTTAGTGTCATAATTATTATCGGTTAGAATCGGATCATAGCTAATATTTATTAAAATTGATTTATCTATTCAAAAAACTACATAGTTAGTACAATATTAGAAATAATTTGAGGATATAACCGGAATGTTGTGATGCCATCGAGAATGTGTTACCATTGATAACAGTAACAAAATACAATTGATATAGAAAATAATGAAATAAAGAAACCAAATGAAGTCTCATGAGTGTTCAAATACAATACATGTATATTCAAAAGGAATAAAGAATTGAAATTGAGAAGGAAACGCAAAAACCCATAATCATTTTCACGTAAGGTGATAATGTTAAATGTTCCATAGATGCAGATAATATATGTCTACGCATGTACAATATGTATGTATAGTCCAGCAGTACCAACTTTTCTATGAGTATGTCCTCATATACTAAAGTATAAGTACGTACCAGACGTCTACACTACTGAGTAGTTTCCCTTCGAGTATACGCTTATGTACAAGCATCTTTCCATAGACCCTTTACCCACTCATTACAGTTAGTCATTGCCTAAATTTTCTACGTAAAAGCCATTTTTGCAATGTGCATTTAGTACTTCTTCAGATTGTCATAGTATTTATTTATGCCTTTTTTCCACTTATGGCAAAACAACCCAGTGGTAAATATCGTTATGAAAACAATATGTACATTAGAGAGCTGCATGAGACGTCTCGAATGATTCGAAACTGACATATCAACATTTTTCCGTCGATGCAGTGCTTCCATTTGATAACGAATTAAGCCGTCACTAGCGGAAGCATACATATGTGGTAATGTTTTCAGCAGCGCTTCCAACAAAAGTCACCGCTTCATTTGAAAGAAAATTAAAGCATTTTAGACAACCCCTGAAACTTGTAAGACGTCTTGAACAAGCCTTCGAGACGTCTCATGCAGTCCTCTAATGTACATCGATTATTTGTCATTTTCTCAATTACATACTTTTGAAATTTCTCAACAAAAGCCGGGCGTGTCAAAGTACAAAAAGCGTCCTAATATTCACTCAAAACAACAGACAAAAAGTTGGTCTGTCAAACTGTGAGAGTAGCTTGAACTGTGACAATTGTATAAAAGAGAGAAATGCACGGAAAAGTACAAAAACGCTTTCTGGGCGTTTTCATTTTCTTTTTTTTTTTTTTTGCTGTCAAAAGTTAGCTCGAAGAAAAAGTTAGAGAGAGAGAGAAAGAAGAACAAACCATTCTTTCTCTCTTTCTCTCTCGACTTGAAATGTTGCCTCTTGACTTTCAAGCAGCTCAAAGCAACTTGAGCTTTCCGGCTTTCAAAAATTGATTGTCAAAAGGAAAAGATTTAATTTTGAGTATTAGAATGTGATAAAAGCTGGCATAGTTAAAAAATTAAACCGAAAAAAAAATAATTCGGTTTTTTTGCCGTGTAAAAGAAAATAATTGGCCCTAAATGGAAGAGAGCTTTCTTAAGGCGAGTGTTGAAAGATATGAATCTCTCTCTGCAGATCATCTCCGGTAGCTACAAACGAAACTATAACCGAAATTTAATTTTAAGCACTTTATAAAATTTTAACAGTACTCCTTTCAAAAAAAATCCTAGGATTTAGAAAACAATCCTTTTGAAAATGTTTAAAAATATTCGTTGCTCTGGAATATTCAATAGAAAATTCGAAATTTTAAAAGGATTTCACAAAATTGTCCCAAACAAAAAAAACCTTCGTGTCATATCGTATATACATATTTTTCAATTAAAAGTATTGACCAAGAACAAACTAACCAAAAGTAATAACGTATTAAAGAATAAATAATTTGGTTTCTATATTTCAATTCACGATTGAAATAGAAAATTAAAAACGAACCAGAAAAATTATTAACACATAATTAAAATTGTAAAAAAAACAATAATTAAAACATGAATTTTTGCACGTCTGTGCAGTCTGTACAAAAGTACGATAAAATTATATTAATTTTTTTTCGCTCTCAAACGAATTTTTATATCATACTTTTATCAATTTTTTCAAAAACAAGAACAAATTCAATTTAAACGCTTTTTTCCACAATAATATATATTCGTTATGACCAAAATTACATACAAGTATTTTATATTTACCAAAACCGGCAACAACAATAACAACAATATCCACCCAAAAAAAATTTAGGGAATTTTTTAACACAAACTTTTTCCACAGTAATTTTTTTTTTGCTCTTGCTTAGCTTTTTAGCAAGTAAAAACAAAATGAAAAGAGTTTAAAAATCAAAATAAAATTTCTTGTTTGATATTAAATTTATAGTATATCAGTGAAAAAAAAATATATAAATTCATACCAAATAACAAATCAAAATGTGGGCGAATTAACAAATTTTGTTTAATGTAAAATGGACTTGCGCTGATTTTAAAAAAGTTGCGCTGATTTTGAAAAAGCGCAAAAACCTAAAAAAATAAATGCATAAAATTGAGTTTCTATTGAAATTTACTATAAAAACATAATCAAAAGTCATAAAAGCTACAACAACAACAACTAAAACAAGACAAAACTAGAAAAGTGTCAATTCTATGGTATACTAACGATATACTCTCGAAAAAGGAAACAAGTTATGCTACACCAAAAAAAAAAACCAGCTAAAGAAATATCAATGTCTTAGTTTTAAGGCTAAATCATGGAGAGTATGGAATAACCTTTAGATAATATTATATACTATATACAAAATATAAAAAAATATTTCCTTTGCTAAAACTTGAAAAAGAAAACTCTTTACCGAAGGCAAGCGTGAAGGAAGTAACTTTGATAAATCTTTGAAGATTTTCTTCAAATATCGTTAGAGCAACAAGAAAATATATATGATATATGCGAGTATAATGCTTTTTCTAATGCTGCAAACACAAAAACAAAAACAATCTAAAACACTGACTGCGTAAACGAGAGCTTCAACAACACAAAAAAAAAAAAAATTAAATGCATATTTTTTCGCTAAAATTTCAACTAATTTTTCCAATTTTTTTATGAAGGAATAAATTTTGGGGACTTGCTGTCATCTGCACAGTGCAAAAAAAAACACAAAAATCCTAAAAAATACAACAAAAACAAGTAAAAACAATCTTATCGAAGGCAAGGCGTTAAATTTCTAAATTTTTTATATTATTGTAACTTACTTAAAGTACCTACGAGAATTAAAAAAAAAAACGGACACTGAAAATATTTCTGTGCACAACCCTTTAGAACTACAACAACAACATTAACAAAAATCTCGAAGTCTAAATCATGATCGCTGCGCAGAAAGCGTTACCAAGTATCAAGTAATTGATTTGTTGTAGTACTCAAATACAACTTTCAACTTTCATTCTGTCTTAGCACATTAGTTTTCATTTAATCAAGAATGCTTTATATTTTGAGGGGTGTATGGGTGGGTGTGTGTATGTGTATACGTGTGGATGTTTAGTCTAAAAGGTTCTGAGCCTAGGTATGTAAATGTTATCGCACGCGTAAAGTGTTATGGCACATATACACTAATTGTGTGTGCTAATATCCAATAAGGACTAAGGCTCCTCCATTTTAGCAATATTTGAATTTATTAATTAATAAATTAAACCTCAATTTTTTAATCATACTAACCTTGTTTTATATTCGTACTAGACTTTTATAAGTTTATTGAGTTGAGTTTGAACCAGTTTTTTAAACAATGCAACAGAAAAAACTGTGTAAAAAAGTCAGATTAGAGATAGGAGGGTGAGGGTGGAGTGAGGGGGGGGTATGATATAAAAATCTTCACTCAATTATAACAATTGTGCCATTGTCTTAGACGTCAATAATTTGATTTCTCCTGAAACGTGTTGTTTTTGCTAAATTAAACTCGCTTTTCTCCAAATCTTTATGGGACAAAGAAATACAATTGCATTGTATTTAATATTTTTTAAGCGCCGCATAATTTTTCAGTTAAGGCACAGAACTTTTTAGCCTAAGCACATATGCATATGTATGTGTAATAACGTTTGTTTTTTTGTAAGTGTGCTATGTGCTGAAAATAAACCAAAAAAGAATACACCCCCAAGAAAAATCATATCCTTGCGTGTGTTTGTGTGTGTGTGTGTGTGTGTGTATGCATCATATAAGCTAAACACCTTTTAGAGTAGACTGTAAAAGACAAGTAATACATTAACGTTATAACAACAATCTGTTGATAGTCCTAATCAACATCTTTTATACCTACTAAATATTTTATAAAAAAGTAAAGCTGATGAAACTTTTTACATCTTGACCACGGATATTCGCGAAAAATAAAATAGTAAGATAATTTTATTATTTACTCTTTCCTTTTCTCTTAACCCATTTTCGGTCAATATCGTTTTATGTATTCGGTCAAAATTTATAATACATGAAAAAATGCTCATGACAGAAGGACTTCTAAGAATTGAGACATTAATGCAAAAGAACCTTCATCTGAGTTCACCATTTTTGTGCGGTTGATTGATCATAATTGTCAAATCGAAAAATCATATTAAGCAATATATTACCAACTGCTAACTTCTGAAAAATATTTAATGCTGTTAATCACGTCATCGTCAAGTTTTAATCGACAAAAATAAAATTGCTGTAGCTTACTTCAAATTTGGACCATTTAGCAATTGTCTAAACGACAGCTCAATGTTGCTAAATTTAATGGAAAATTATATACAAGTATTTCCTAAATTTGGCAGTGGAATGACGCTTTCTTTCATAACATACCTCAGAACTGTAAAAAAGCATTTCAAACGTACATAATTTTTATACCCTACACCCGAAGGGATGAGGGTATATTCACTTTGTTCTTCCGTTTGTAACGCATTAAAGGAGGCATGGCAGGTATAGAAAGGTATATATATTCTGGCTCAGAATCACCTCCTGATTCGATTTGGCCATGTCTGTCCGTCTGTCTGTCTGTCTGTTTGTCTGTCTGTCCCTCCGTCTGTGGAAATCACGATTACAGGAGAACGAATAGAGGTATCGTCATGAAATTTGACATGAATATTCTTTGTTATCCTACGCTGTTTGGTATTGAAAATGAAAAAAATCGGACCAGCTCCACGCCTACTTTTTATAGAAAATATGCCCTCATCCGTGCTTTTAGCTCAATTTCTTGGCTTGTAGACCGAATTTTCAGGTAAAATTTTATTTCCGAGTTCACCATCTTAGACTAAAATATGTTTTTTAAAATGGGCGTGACACTTATATACTATACCACATAATAAGGTGTTTTGTAGGAAAAACGGGGTTGTAGATGAGTTAATATATCAAAATTTGCTCCCTGTAAATTTAAAAAAGTAGGTGTCACCCGCCCACTTTTTATCACTTCGACAGATGCGGGTGTAGGGTATATGAGCTTCGGCCAGGCCGAAGATAACGCTCTTACTTGTTTTATATTGCAATTGTAAATCGCAAGTTCCGTAGAGAATTAAACGAGAAGGTCTAAAATGTTGAATACACTAGAAATGTCAAAGATTTTGTCCCGCTTGATCTGTCTCGTGATTGGAAATGGGTTAAGGTCTTAGTTTCATTGAGAAAGTTTGCAACCAACATGTGCATGACGCATCGCAATAACGCGTCGCTTCATGGTGAATCGTGTTGAATAAAACTGGAAGCTTTATTTTTATCATCTTGTTTTCTTACTATAGAACTATTTTAATATAAAATATTTTCCAACTAAAAAAAACTAAATTTCAATTTCAATTGAAACCTTTCGGAAACAGTAAGCGTAACTTCTTAATCGCGGCGGTACTTAGGGTCAAAATTGATTAAAAATAATAAAAGGTTATCCATTTTCTCTTTCGGAAAGTGAAGTAGAAAATAGCACACTAAATATTCAGATATCGATGGAATTTTTATTTCAATATGATGCTTGGACTTTGCCATTATGCGTGAACAATATCTTTTAAATGTTCTCCACGGGATCTTAATTGCAGGCCTTAATTCTTTTGAGGTAATTTTCAAGGACTTTTTGACACAAGTCGGGCCAATAATTCGGCCATAACTTGGCGTATGTCATTCTTTAAATGTATTGTATGGATCTTGGTGGCCAATTAACATCGCCAAATCGCGAAATAACGCGTCCTGGAAATTTCTTCCGCAGTAAAGCCAAAAACGGCCGTGTTGTGTGGCTTATGGCGCCATTCTGCTGGAACCACATATCGTCCAGATCCATACCTTCAAGTGAAGGCCACAAGATGTCTTTTATCATTGCCCAAATGCCGAGCACGCCGTGGAATCGATAAATTTGGGTCGTCCTCAATACTACGGCTCCTCACAGCGGCAATGTTTTCGATCGAGCGTGCGATGCGATGATGCATAGGCCTTACAATGTCTGCAACCGATCCAGTTTCTTCAAATTTCTTTATTACGTTTGAAATTGTACGCTCAGTGGGACGATTACGACGACCATAATCTTGTCGTAAAGCTCGAAATGCGACCACAGTAGAATCAGCATTCGTGTAGAAGGCTTTAACAAAGTTAACGCGTTGTTCGATGGTAAAACGATCCATATTGTAAAATGGCAAACTTTCAATTAAATAAATGCTAGTTGGGATGACATTGACATTTGACAGCTGTCAGACGGCGGGGCTTTACTTTTCGTAACTCGAAATGGATAACCCTTTATCATTTATAATTATATTGTCGCTATCGCTTTTTAGCGAAAAACTTTTTGTTTGTGCGTGTTCTCTATGTTTCATGTTTTTCTCTTAATGTAAATAATTAATATAATTTCGAATTTCAATGAATTAAAATATATTTTAATTCTTTTTCTGTAACATAATTTCTACAAATAAAAACAGAAAAACAATCATGTTAATTTTTTTTTAATTGAAAAGTTCAAAATGTTTCTATTTTTATGCAATGACTTTTTTGAAAAATTTATAGAGGAAAGCTTAAGCTTTGTAATAAAAAAAAAATACAATCAAATTTGACGATACATCGTATATACTATATATATACAGTATAATAATAAATACATTTATATGTAATGTAATGTAATGCATGTAAATATAGTAGATATTTGTTGTAGCAATCAAATTTTCTGAATTTTTGTTTATGCAAAATAGTTTAATATTTTAAAATACGGAAAAAATATTGAGGGAAAATTTCAAATTCAGTATAATATTGTTTTCAAAAGCCAACAATAAAAACAACAACAAAAACAACAACAATAAAAACAGCAACTATAAATATCACCAATCTATTAGTCAAATGTCACTACACAACAGTCATTGTCACTATCAACATAATGAATGTTTTTGTGTAAGAAACAAATACAATGTAAAAACAACAACAACAACAACAACTGCTAAACCACCTAACAATAACAGTAATATATACAAGTAAAAGTACGAGTGTCCAAAAGAGCCCACTGTATTAAAATTCCTATAAAAACAAACACTTGCTATATCGACTAGATACAGATACGCACAGATACATTTACAAAAAATAGCAACAATAACTATGAGTACCATAGAAACTACTAAGAAAATACAAGGCTACTAATGAAAAACAATACAAATATGTACGTACAATACAAACAAAAAAAATCCCTCCTTACAACAAACACTAACAAACAAATGAACAAACAAATATTCCTAATGATTTGTATGCTAATGTAAGTATGTACTCGCAAGTATGTACTCGTATGTATGTATGTATCAGAGTATGAAGACACTCACGAAGAAAGCGTGCGTACATAAGTGACTCGCGTAAGGCATTCGAGTGCTCACATGAACCATTCGCTGCGTACTCACGTGAGTCCATTCGCGTGCTCATGTGAGCCGCAAACATGAGCGTACGTAAGCGATTCACATGCTCAGGTAAGCCATCAGCGTGCATAAATAAGTCACTCGCGTAAGCCATCCGAGTGCTCACATGAACCATTCGCTGCGTACTCACGTGAGCCTATTCACGTGCTCATGTGCGCTCATTAGCGTGCGTACGTGAGTGAGTGAGTGAACAGCATAAACTATTTAAAATATACATAAGTACACAATTATTTTAAAAACACAATTTGCGTGCAGTAAGTGCTCGTATATTGTATACATATGTACATACGTATGTAAGTATCTATTTCCTTCCTGCAGCGCTGTTACAAAATACAATCGCTTTTTTCTTGTGATTTAAAATTCCTATTTTCGATAAATACTATTTTTCGGTAAATTATTTAGAGCAAACCTATTTACTATATACATAAATTGTAATTATTTTATAGGAATTATATATGTATATGTATGTAGCTATGTATATTTATAAATATAAGTATTTAAGTATATACTCGTATTATATTAAAAGTGGTATATATGTACATACATATGTACATATATTCCTACTAAGTACTATCGTACATCAACTGAAAGGTGTATATGTATGTACGTGAAAATTTAGACAGAGAGCGAGAGAGAGGGAGAGGCGAAGAGAAAAGAGCTCTTCTCAGCTCTTTAAACAATATCCACTCATTTATGAGTACAGTCAACCCTCCTACAACGCATAAAAAAGCGGATTCTGCCGCAAACGTTTTGCTGGTGCTATATCCGAACCTGAACTATTGGAACAAGGGATAGGTTCGTAAGTGAACAAGTCCATTTCATTAAAAAACGGAGTTAATTTTTTACTTGCAAATTTATACAAAACAACCAATGTCAACTTTTAAACATTCCGAGAAAAGAGATTTTTTTTAAAAAGTAAATTTTTTTTAATCGCGTTGTAGGAAAAAAATCGCGTTGTGAGAAAAGTTGCCTCAATTTATGAAAAGTGTTGTAGCGAAAACGCGTTGTAGCAGTGTCGCGTTGTAGGAGGGTTTGCTGTATGTCCTACACTCACTCTACTCATTTATTAAAAACGTTATCAACACACTGAATTAATTAATGTCCTAAAAGCTGCTCCAAGCTCAATTAAATGTTTAAAAGACACTTCCTCTTTCTCGTTCTATGTTAAATTTTTATTAGTTTCATTACCACCGCTACGAGTAACTTCCACTCAAATCTTTCAATCACAAAGTTAAGCGTTAGAGACAGATTTTGATCGACTTGATTTTGAGGCGAGACCGAGATAAGAATGAAGATCTTGACATGATTTAGAGAAGAGATAAAGATGATAATCCAAATCGCCTGCCTGCGAAGAAGAACACTTATCCCAAAGGTTCAAAAATCCAACCCGTTAATCGAAATTCTCAAACCGTTAATCGAAATTTTCAACCCTTTAATCGAAATTTTCAACTAAATGGGTAATCCATTGAGTTGGTCCATCTTTATAACACTAAAAAGTCAACTTTTAGGTTGATAAAATGCCTTTCGCGTTTTCTGATGTTAAATTTTAACTCAGTTGTTAAAAATGTTATCCTTTATGGTCTTAAAATGCAATTTCTAAATTGACAAATTAAGTTTTGAACTATTATAGTGTAACATTTCAATTCAGTGGTTACAAATTACGACTTTCTTAACATAAAAAGTTAAATTCTAGGTTGAAAATTTCAAGCTTCTATATTATAAAAAATCCACAATACATAGGTTGATGTTTATTCGGTTATTTTGATATTAAATTTAAATTCAGCGGTTAAAAATTTCAAGCTTCATAATTGGATTGGATTCAGGTTGGTATAGCGTACGCCGTAAGCAGTAGGTTAACGAAACTAAAAAAGGCTAAAAATTTATGTTTTAAATTTAAGAATTAAATTACTTTCCTTTTAAACTAAAGAAAGAAATTTTTTTTCTGAAAATGAGGAAATTGTTGTTTATGTTTAAGTTTTTTTTTAAATTTAAAGTGAAAACTAATGCTGAATAATCTTTTATTTTTACAATTAAGAATGCAAATTAAATTAAATCAATTATTTACACAGCTATATACATATATACAGGTATATGAGATATAGTCTATATTTATTTAATTAATGTTCTCATATATTGTATACAAAATCACTAAAGAAACAAAAAAGTGTGCATGAAATAAGAAAATAAAACATGAAAAAGAGAGCGAAAACACACTACACTACGGAGAATTAAAAAAAAAACAAAACAACAATAAACACAGATTAGAACAACAACAAAATACTAACTACAATATATTGTAAAGTGCAAATGCATTTAAAATTGTAATGAAACTAGATAATGGTCAATGATGATGATAATGATGACGACGATAATATATTGTATGTGTATGTATGTATGTATGTGTATAATTCAAATTACAATCAAATTCTTAAAATAAATGTCAAAAAAATATGTCAAATAAATACAACAAAAATGTGTGTTATTTTTTTGGAGAATTTGGAACAAAAATTAAAGGGAGCTTTAAAAAAATATTATAATATATTAAACAAGTATAATTTAGGCCAATATATTTTCAGCCCATGATAATGGCCACAAATAACGGGTAACTGTTTATAACTGTCGATAGCGGATTGCAAGAAAACAAAGTCACGATCAAATAAATGTAAGTATAAATATATATGTACAATGTTTATGAAGGGTTACCCATTTGGAGTTACGGAAAGTAAAGCCCTGCCGTTTGGCAGCTGTCAAATGTCAGTGTCATCCGAACTAGCATTTGTTTAGTCTAAGATTTGCCATTTTACAATATGGATCGTTTTACCATCGACTAACGCGTTAACTTTGTTAAAGCTTTCTACACGAATGGTGATGGCTGCTATGGCCGCATTTCGAGCTTTACGACAAAATTATGGTCGTCGTAATTGTCCTATTGAGCGTACAATTTCGAACGAAGTGAAGAAATTCGAAGAAACTGGATCGGTTGATCAAAAACATTGCCGCTATGAGGAGACGTAGTGTTGAGGACGACCCAAATTTATCGATTTCACGTCGCGCTCGGCATTTGGGCAATGATAAAGGACTTATTGTGGCCTGCCCTTGAAGGTACAGATCTAGACGATATGTGGTTCCAGCATGATGGCGCCACAAGCCACACAACACGGCCGGTTTTTGCTTTACTGCAGGAGAAATTTTCAAGACGCGTTATTTCGCGATTTAGCGATGTTAATTGGGCGACCAGAATCGTGCAACAATACCTCAACTTTTGAGCATTTAAGGAATGACATACGTTAAGTTATGGCCAAATTACTGCCCGACTTGTGTCAAAAAGTCATCGAAAATGACCTCAAAAGGTTTCAGGCCTGCAGAAGGTCCTGTGGAGGACATTAGAACGATATTGCTTTTCACGCATAAAACTTCAAAACTTTTTGCTTTGTGTTATTAAATGGCAATTTAAGTTTAAAAAATTTCAATAATTTCTGTTCTGCGTACCGTTATTGTGAAAATTGTTCGGTATCGAAAATTGAAAATGAATATTCTTCTCCTTACCATTATCACTTCATCTCCTTTCTGCGCAACTCATCTTCCGACTCATCAAATTCTCAGAAGTGTTCTATTCATTCAGCGACTGAATGAACATATCCCTAAAGCTTTGCTATCAGCATGCATCGTTTCAAGCATGCATCATCCCTCCCTATTTGCGATTTTCACACATACACATCCGTTTCCGCTTGTTGCTGGTGAAGCGAATTGTAAGAGATTGGAACCAATGTCAGTCGTCGCACAGAACAAAAACACAAGACGTATGTACAGCCAGAAAAGGATAATACAACAGAACAACGATACAAGAAGGAATATTATTCATGAGTATTTTAAGGCCGTGTCAACGACGACGAACGGTATCGACAGCGAGTCACAGCGAAATATAACGCCTTTAAACTGTATGCTCGTGTGCTGGTGTCGGTGTTGGTGTTGATGTTGATGCCTCAACACTCTCCTCGCCATCTCTTCATCGCTCGCACACGTTTTTAGAAACTTTCCTGAATCACAATTGAAACTATTCATGAATCAGTGATGAATATTCAGGCGACAAGCTGAATTTGTTAAACACGTATTTTATGAGATATGATCGAATTTAAAGTTTATATATATTTGAAGAGGCAAAAATCGCTATGAATTTTTTCCAACAAATTTTGGATAATAGAATTGTGGTTAAACGAATATTAGGAATTATCCATATTTATCACGCTGAAAATCTAAAATATCTAACATAATTATGATTTAGGATATAGACGAGCGAGAATTTCCGAGATTTAAACAATTTTAACTTCTTGAATCTCGTCTTGATGGAAAAACCGTGTCTCGTTCTCAAGATCTCATCTCGAGTGAAACGAAATTGAAAAAAAAAACCTTTTTGTTTTCAACATATAAACTATACACGAAAAAAATTGGAAAAAAAGGTCTTGCCTCCATTGAAAAATCGTGTCCCTTTCTCGAAATCTCATCGCGATTGAAAAACGTGGACTCATCTTGGCTAAAAAACTTGTCCATCATTCCAGCCTCCATCATTAATTGCAAAAATGAAGGCTTTTTTGTAAAACAAATATTCTTCGAAAAGATCACGGAGACAATATTTGAAATCTTTGCGCTGTAATGGGTACGATTACGATATGGCTAAGAAAACCTACCCTACCAAATTATCAACGACAATTGTCTGTCATGACTCAGGAGGCTGTCTTTTTCCCATCAAGGACAATCAGTCACTTCATGCACGATGCTGAAATGTCGTGAGTGATTCGTTTTGGTTTTCTTTAAAACTTCAAGACTTCAAAACTGCAAAGAAGCTTTGCGTTGCATTGCATTCGTTCTACGTGTCAAAGTGTTTGGGGCGTGGGAGTGTGTAGGCATGTATGAATGTCTCTTGTCGTATTTCTAAAAATATACCAGAAAATTCTCTGGTGAGAAACTGATTCCTTGCTTCTATTTTAAAACCGTATCGTCTTCCCCTTCCTTTCAAGGAACCATTCCATATCTTTTCCCCATTTTCTCCACATTCATATTATGAACTCTCACACTTCTCACACTTAAATTTAAAAAATTTAATTTTATAGAGCAGCAATTTCAAATTAGACTGTACACGTCATACCAAAATTAATTTAATAAAATTAATTAGGAAATATTTTTAAAAGAAAATGGAGGTAAAGTGTATGAAAATACAAAGTAAACAAGCAAGGAAAAAAGTAAGGAAAGAAAGAAAAGAGAAAGTAAGTAAGGAAGGAAGGAAGAAAAGAAGAAACACAACCACCATCGTAAACAAAGTTTTATTGTAGATACTCACTGAAAAGGACAAAAGAAATCAAATCGATTTCGAATCAAAATCAAGTACATACTCGAAACGATCTTTGATAAAAAGCATTAAAGCAATGAAAATAAAGTAGATTGAATGAATGCAAAGTGATTGTAAAGAGATAGTAAAATGAATGGGACTGTCAGACAGACTGTCAGAGGAATGGAATTATTATAGTCTCGAAATAGAAGCAGAATTATTTGAATGAAAATAGATCACTTTTTATATCGTATAATATTTCATTAGAAACCAATTTTACATTAAAAATCACAACAAATTAAAGTTATAAATCCTTTTAATTTAATTAAAAAACGAAAAAAATTATATCAAAAAAAATTACTCCACAGAGATATCACACATAGCACACATTTGATAGCTAGTAGACCCATTATTTCACACATAGCACACATTTGATAGCTAGTAGACCCATTATTTAGATCACTTCGAATTTTTGATAAAACCCGTAAAAGAAGACTCTTAAATTGGTTTTTTGAAAATCAAAAAACATTTTTTTTAAATTAAAAAAAAATTATAATTACTTAACAGTTAAAAGCAATAATTGTCGTCTAAAGATTTATATTTTTTTACACTTCTAATAATGAAGAATTTCTTCAAATTGTCTGTGTTAGGACGCATTTTATGTCTTGTACCTTCAACACTTTTCCATGGATTTTCATTATTTAAAATGAATTATTTAGCTTTAAATGTCGCCTTCAAGGACTACAAAAGTAAAAAAAAAAATAATTTAAAAAAAAACCAGTTATGATCACTAGAGTTATTCAAGATATATAAAGTCTCAACAAGAAGTGTCACCATTTTTCATAAGAAAGAAGAAAAATAAGAAAAATTGTAAATAAGTGATAAAAGATACTGTATGCTACTAGCTTTCGAACGATATAAATCGAAACGTATGTACATATGTATATAAAAGTTTTTCTATATAATATAAAACATTGAAAAAAAAAACTTGAATATTAAACAATAGAAAAAATCAATATTTTTTTAATATGGCAATCAATTATGCCAACCACGAATAATGAAATAGACCTATTCGCCGTCATGATCTGATGATTATATTGTATTATACTCGTACTTATTAGATGGCATTTTTATTAACCCTTAACGATTTCTAGACGCTTTTCGACGCATTTTTATTAACCCTTAACGATTTCCAGATGCTTTTCCATTGTCTAAGTTTATTAGAATAGCTTTTTTCTGACCTATTTTCTCTCGATTAACTGATTGAAGGTGAAGAAGGATGTACTAAGAAAGAGAAGAAAGTGTTAACGATTTCATATCATATTCTCTGGAATAGTCCTAGAACATGCGCGCTCCTTTATTTCTCCATCAGTTCCTCACACTTCTTCTTTTTCTTTTGCTCTCCCACTTCTTCCCACTTCGTCGGATATTAAAGACTTATCACTGCTTTCCCTCATTTTTCTTCTTTCCCCTTCTCCTCCTCTTCTTTACCACATTATTGCCAAGTCCTTCGGCAAACTTGCGGCATGGCATAATCGACTAATTTTAGTTAACTTGAAGTTTGTGCGTTCGTTCGTGATAAAGAACGTTCTTGCATATTTTGACGTTCGATATCTTAAGCTTCATTAGCGTACCAATTTCAATGCATGACATGCATGCTGATGACCATAATGTCGGTGCTGACGGTACGGTATACCACCCCACAATGTCCAACACTCAAGACTGTATTTGGGTGGAGAAAAAGGAAAGTAAAGTAAAGCAAAGTAAAGAAAATTAAATGTATTTAATCCATGAAACACAATCCTTACCGTGTAAGGAATAAAGTAAGTATAGTACGCTAAATATCTGTCTGCCTGCCAGGAAGCTCTCAACTCTCTAATGCTTTATGAAATAATAAATTCAATTCAGGTCATATGAATTATAAATATTCTATTAAGCTTGTTATTATGTATTCTGCGTTTTTTTCTTTTTTTGCGAAAAATTCTTCGATTCGGAATTTTTCGATTACTTTCGTAATAGGTTTAAGTGATTTTCCACTACTGCCTTTTCCACTTCATTTAATGCAATCTCGACTTTTTAGGTATGTGTGTATTTACTACCCTCCTTCCTCTCTCTCTCCTTCTATGTTCTCTTAATTTTTATCTCATACTCTCCACCCTCTTCATCGTTGCTAAACTGTTGGGGCGGTTTATTTTCTTTTTTTTTTTTCTATTTATCATGAGAAATTTTTTTTTTACAGTTTCCTCTAGCTTGCTGCTTCGTCTTCTTCTTGTGCGTCGTCTTCTTTTTTTTCTTCATTTTTTCCACACATTTGTCAGACTCTTAACGAGTCTTAAGTCCTTTTACTTAAGTTTTAAGTAGTTGTGGCAAAAAAGAGAAAAAGAGGGGAACATTTTGAAAACTTTGCTTTAACCTTTCACTTCAGGTCTTTAATGGAAATTGATGGGTGGTCATATACCATGGATCTCGTTTAACATTAAAATAAGCTCTATATTTGTCTTCATTTGTTAATGATGATATACTTTTCTGCTGCTAAAAAAATACACGGAGTTTGCATTTTCATCAAACAAATGTTTATCAATATTAATTTTATTTTTTTTCAAAGTGATTTCCATTCCATTTAAACGACATTCAGTCAGTTTACTATAAACTGAATGCAGGATAAAAACAAAAAATTTAAAAGAAGTGCGAAAGAAGACACTAAATATTGGCACATCACTGAAACCGCTTTGCCTTCAGAGCAAACCTTAAGAAAAAATAATGACGGAAGCTCGTTCCAAAACCCATCAGCAAAAAATTTCCATAAAATTGCACTCATAAAAACTATCATGGACACCTGTTTTCATCTTGTACACAAACCCAAACGAGTTAGATATACGAAATTCGAAATTCCACCAGTTAAAGGTAGCAGAATAGAGAGAAAAAGAGAGTGAAAGAGAGAGAGAGAGAGATAGGGAGAGTTAGAGAGAAATTTAAAATATATAGAAACTATAAAACATATATAAGTAGATAAAGAAATAACTCATGAAAACAGTTTAGAACAAATAAAACCACAACTTACGGATTTAGTGTCCTTAAATCGAACAATGTGATTTCAATTAATTCACCTTAAATGTAACAATTAATTAAAGGTCAAAGATTTTCCACTCTTTCTGTATTTTTCCTAAAGTTATTCAATTCCAAAGTATCCAATTTTCTTCAACTCGAGTCGAGATCCAAGAGCGAAACAGGCTTTTTCAAGCGCCTGAGACGAGATAAAGAAGGACTTTTCAATGACAACAAAATCCCAAAACACGAAACAGACCTTCTCAAAGTCAAAATGAGCTCCCGGGCTTTTTCAATCAAAACGAGATGAGCCTATTCTCCCAAAATCTGGTTTGTATGCATCTAGTGCTAACACGGACTGACTACAGTGTAAAAGTATACTATATAAAACCCGAAAACTCGATTTCGAAAACGAAAGTTCGAAATTCTTCAATATTCTAAACAATTCAGGCAAAAGGGTGAGAAAAAGAGAGATATTGAGAGAAATAGAGAGAAACTTAAATAAAGAAACAGTGAAAGAAAAGTGTTTTGAAGAAATTGTTTAGAAAAACATTTAAAAAAAAAGAACTAACTAAAAATCCACACGATTTCGAAAACAAAAAATCGAAATTCGTGAATATTCTAAGCAATTTAAGCAAAAGACAGAAAGAGAGAGTTATTGAGAGAAATAGAGAGAAACTTAAATAAAGAAACAACGAACGAAAAGTGTCGTGAAGAAATTGTTTAGAAAAACCTTTTCAAAATAGCAATAAAATTGCATTCAAGCTAAGCAAGGTGATCAGCGATGATGAGTACAACTTTTTTTAGTCTGTACATAAACCCACGCGCTTTCGAATTCGAAATTAGCTCAGTTTAAGGCAACCGATAGCAAAAAACAAGAAAGAGAGAAAAAGAGAGCAGAGTTAAATAAAGTAATAATTAAAAGGAAATATTAAGGAGAACTTAAGCGATGGGAGGGGAGGGGGGGGGGGGGAAATGGGAGGTTGGGCTGAAGTCGGACGTTATGATTTCAATTAAATCACTTTTAATGCTATTAGTTGTGGTTTTTTATTATCTTTATGCAGTTTAAATTTCGATTTACGAAAGTCTGACAACTGTCAAATGAAATGACACTAGTTTTAATTGGCCAGAAACGACAACAACGAGAGAAACAACGTTAGCGAAAATAACGCCTCACAGTTTCGTTAACAGCCCACGTACCAAGGACTTGCCAAGACGTACCGACTGTTCGAACTAGTTCGAACAACTTCACAGATATTTAGGTACAGACAGTGAATCAGCGGCGGACCCAAAGAACCGCTCAGACAGACAGACAGAGAAAACCAGATGTCGTTTGAGCCAAGTCGGAATTGAAACGACGTATGGTAGCAGCTGCTACCAGTTGGCTCACCAGTTGACCATTTGATGTGTTGACTGGTTTGGTCGATCGAGCCGATCTCGAACTCGCCTTCGACACTTTGAAGCACAAAACAAGCCAACAACATCGCGACGTTACCAACTTGAGAGATAAGCACGGAACAGTAAG
The DNA here is from genome assembly GCA_949752815.1 of Conops quadrifasciatus. Classification (NCBI taxonomy): domain Eukaryota; kingdom Metazoa; phylum Arthropoda; class Insecta; order Diptera; family Conopidae; genus Conops; species Conops quadrifasciatus. The sequence continues at coordinate 25,973,799 of OX457079.1, read as the reverse complement.
AGACGAGCTGTTGTTGTGAACGCGCGCGCAATGCTTTTGGCCATTTTTGTATAGCCAGAATAACGTAACGTAGAAGCGAAAGACGAGTAAAATGTATTAAAGCCTAAAACGATAACATCGTCATCTTCATCATCATCAAATAAATCAAATATTGACAGTGTTAGGTTTCGGTTTTTTTAACCACGTTGTTGTAAAATAACTTACGATTGGAAATGTGCAAATAGTATCGTATAAAAGTGTGTGTGTATTTACAGCTGGCGACTATTTTCGCTCTTCGGCAGTAAATAATTTTCAGCAGTAGGTACATATAGTATATCCATATCCATGTGGTATGGTATATAAGGCTTAGTAGGTCTGTGTGTTGGTCTGATGGATTATAAATAAAAACAAAAAAAAGGAAAAGAGACAACAAAAAGTATAACAAAAGTGATTTGTTAGTGTTAGTTCCAGACAAAGCTCTTCTTTTTTTTCTCAGAGAATTTTCTTGTGGTTTCTTGGTTTGTTTCTCTTCTACCATTTGGTGCCTTCTTAGGGCATCCCTCGAGTGTACCTCGGTCCATCTGTCCATAAAAGATGTGTTGAAATCGCACCAAAGAAAAAACGCAAGAGTCGTTGATTATACAAGTATCGCATGGATAAACAGTAAACTCTAAAGTTGAGTTGAGTTGTGCGATACCAAAAGATTTCATTACCTTCTTTACAAACGACAACAATAATCCAACTTCCAACATTATCAAGTTGTATTAACAACAAGCAAAGACGCGTGTGATCAACAACAACAACAACAACAACAACAACGAGGGAACGAACGTCTACACTAGAAAAAAATCATTTTAATAACATGCAACAAGTGGCATAAGAGAAATTTTTTAAAAATATTACCAACATTTGATGGTTTTGATCTATTTGCTAACAGTTGTTGTGTTATATCATCGTTGGTGAATACCCACGCGCACGCGCACACATACACATGCAAAGCCGTCTATGATCTCATCATCGATTTCCTCATGGTCGTCTTTACCAACGCGTTCTCTGCCGCTGCCGCTGCTGCAGCATTGCGTTATCATCAGAGGAATGTGATGCCAGCAACTCTCTAGTATGCTTTGCTAAAGTATACATAGTTGGTATACGCTTGTTGAGGCTTTGTTTAAGCCATACCCACAAACACACCCACACACACACCCACACACACAACTACACTCGTAGGTGTAATAATAAACTGGCAAAAATTTAGTGAAAATCAAAAGCGACGAAAAAAATCTTATTAGCTTTTAAAATACGAGCCTGTACTCGTACGTATGTATGTATGTGTGTAAAAGAGTAGGACGAAAAAGAGTAAACATAATAACAACAATAAGAGAGAACAACGCAATTGCATATTTCTGGGTTCGATTTGTTGTTTATTTGTTGTTGTTGTTTATTTGTTGTTGTTGTTATTTTCGTTATATACCTTTTTAAAGGCAAACAATGCCAGCAATGCAAAAAACAACAGCAACAACAACAACAATGGAAAATGTCTAATTTCTAAAACAACGTCAAACAACAACAACAGCAACGACAACGACAAACAGATGGGGCTACAATAGAAATTGCAACAAGACTAACAACAAGAACTGGATCAATCAAAAGCTGTTGTACCTTCTCCACCTCTCCGCCGCCATTCATCGACGCAAAAACATCTCTCTTTTTCGAAGCATCCCACTGGTAAATTGACACGCCATACTATGGATAATGCCTCGCCTTGCAATGCAATGTAATAATGGGACAGTTTTCGAAGCTGTTTAAAATTACATACGTCATAGCAGTCATAGCTTATCATAGCCAAAAGGACTGATTCTATCTGGAAACACCCTTAACAGGCCTAATACTCATCTCAAATTCTGAGATGTTATGATTTGAGAACGACAAAGGGTTCTTTTTAGTCGAAACGAGATCCCGAAACGAGACAGGCTTCTTGAGTCAAGAGAAGAAGACCCCCCGAGAATGAGATAGGGTTTTTCAGTTAGGGCCAGATTCGGATACTGTTCCGGAAACGCCTGTCTCTCGTGCTCTACAAAAAGAGTAAAAAAAAACAAATATACGATATAATTACTGCTTAGAATTGTTTAAAGAGTAAGAGGGCCAGATTCGGATACATTTCCAGAAGGGTCTGTCTCTCGTACTCCAAAAAAGAGTAAAAAAAAACAAAAAAAAACAATTATACGATATATTTACTGTTTAGAATTGTTTAAAGAGTTTGGTAGATTCTTGCAACAATAAATGAAGCCATAACCAAGACCGACACCTTATATATACCTCATGTATTTCTGAGTGATATTTGTTGTAAGGTGTCAATTTACCAGTGGGTTGTTTCTTCGTTAGCATCATCAACTGCTGCTGCAAAAAATGATGATCATCACGATTGTGATGAACAAAACACTAAAGCAAAGCAACAAAAACAAAAATAGCCAGCCACACAACAATTGAAATGACAACAACAATATTTTTAAAAACGATAAAGCAATATTTTCCTAAGCTAAAGCAAGCGAAATATCGTACAAACACAAACGCGGCATTAACAATAACAAGAACAACAACAACAAGAACAACAACAACGCAACTAATAGACCAGTCAGGCCAGAAGGTAAGCAGGTTTAATGAATTTTTAACATACGAATATTGTTGAAAATGTTAAATTTCTTGTTATTTTAAAAAAAAAATTTTTCACAAAAATTAAGAATATTTTATTGTCGAATTAATTATCTATGTATTTATAAAAAAAAAATCGATTTTTAATAAATGCGTTAAGGTTAAATTTCAAAGTGATTATTATCAACGAAAGTTATTGGGATAAAGTCAAAGTCAGAGCTTTAAGTGTACAATACTTATTATGTATTACATATATAAATAGAAATATATGAATATATAATTCATAAAAGGAAATAAAATATATTAAAATAAATAAATATTTTTATATTATTTCAGTAATTTCTCGATCCTTAGTCGTTTTAAAAGCTATTCATTGTTGATGAAAGTGAATTATTAATCATCAGTAATAAAAACAACTGAAATTTTTTTTTTTGACTTTTTCGATGCAGTCATTTTTCAAAGATTGATATACTTGATTGATTATACACTAATCTCTAATCACTAATCTCTGATTAATGATCATTTACTATTGATAACTATTTTAAAACAAGTTAACCAAAACCAAAAAGAAAACATTAACCAAAAGTTACTCTGCTGGTTAATGATGGTTAATGCCTTTCTTATCTACTAAATTTTCTTATCCACAAAAATTTTACTATTGATGGATCTATAACTGAATATTAGCTAAATAAAATTCTATATGGATCTATGGACTAAATATTGTATAAATAAAATAATAGATTTTATTATAAATTTTATATTTATTTAAAAATTATAATTTTTATGCCTTTCTTATCTACTAAATTTTCTTAGCTATCGTTCAAAAATTTTACTATTGATGCATCTATAACTAAATATTAGCTTAATAAGATCTATGATCTTATACAGATCTATGGACTAAATATTGTCTAAATAAAATAATAGATTTTTAAATAATAAATAATAAAAAATTAATAATAATAATTATTTATATATTTATATTTATTTAAAATTTCTAAGTTATCTACTAAATCTCTAGGAAAGTTGTCTGTTAAAACTTTCCTAGAGATTTAGTAGATGTTGTCTGTTAAAACTTTCCTAGAGATTTAGTAGATAACTTCTTTATAAAATAAATTCCATCGTCAAAAAATAAAATCTGTTATCTTTTTTAGATAATGGTTACTCATAGATCCGTACTAATAGATCTAGAAATAAAAAACTGCAACCAAACATAACCCTTGCAAGCGAATTGTGCCTTTTAAATGAGACTGGATAAAGAATTGTGGATATTTCAAGTTCATAAAAGGTATGCTTTACCAGTTTGCTTTCTTAAGTAAGCCATGTCTAATCATGTGGACAAAAGTAATGCATTGCTCTATAATCTGTAGGGTACATAAATTTTCATGTATGTATATACATACATATGTTCCATTGTATATGTCAAACATACATACATACATATGAGATACTTAGAGTATGAGAAAAGTTTGAATTGAATTGTGGGTTTATCAGAATATGCATGAAATTTGCCCACAAAAAATCTGTATGACAATGAAAAGACTTTAAATCATTCTTAGAACAACCCACACGACAACACGGTTGTGTAAATTGAATTCTTACGATGATGGTAGAGACCAACGAAGCAGCCTCATTCAGGTTTATTTTATTGCTGACTCTTTGCAATTGTTGTCAGCTGCTTCATACGAATTGCAAATTTACGAAGCAGTTGTCACTTTTACCTTTAGACTTAAAGAAAGTATACCAGTACATATTTAATGCAATTAATGGCACATGAAAATGGTAGTCAAAATATATTATATGTGTAGGTATTATACATATGTAAATACATTTCAAAAAACATACTCGTATGTAAGAGTTTTTGTATTGTGTGTAAAATAAGTCATTTGATATTCTAAAATTAGAGATAAAAACGATAATTAAAAAAGTTATTTATTGCATAGACACAAGTCGAATCGAAAGGTATGAGCTTCCAAAAGTTTTTCCAATTTTTTTTAAATTTTGATTTAAAGTCTTTTAAATTTCTTTGTCGTGGTTCCGTCTCAATTAATCTTGAATTAAACCTGCTTACTTTACGATTTTTTTTAAATGTTGTAAAACTAAAATAAAAGAAATCCTATCAGCGTCTTGCTTACTATTCTTTTGTGTGCTAATTTTTATTAAAATTTTAATTATTGACGGCTATAACAAGAAACAGTCAACTGACTGACAACTGTTGAATACCAAATCGTTTGTTGCTCGTTGCTTTTCTTTAGCACTGCAAACATATTTACGAGTATTTGGAATGCTCATAAACGTTATATTCATGACCTGCTAACCATATTGTCACTACTATAGAATGTGGAATATGTATATGTATGTATGGATTGTATCATAGAATACCAACTAGTAAACAACAGTTACCGATTGAATATATTATAAATTTTTAACATTGAGTATCTACTGAGTAGGTGCCGTTTTCTGTGGTACACGATTATGCTTTATTTCAATTTCAATTAAAAAAAGTATGCCTCTTTCTTTCTTTCTAACTATATGTTTGTCTCTGTTTCTGTTCATTTGTCTGCTTCTCCAACAATATGTTTATCGAATCATCCGTCGATTTGAATACATCAACGTGTTTCTCATTCTAAATTAAAAAATTGCAAAAATATTTACATACATACACACGCACACACGCATACAATATATTCGTATTTTTACATTCATATATACATATACATAGGTTAATTGAAGGTCATCCATTCATTCATTTCTTGCAAATAAGTACAAAATTTCGTACATTAAAAACTTTTAATTATTATAAGCTGAAAATTAAGTGAGCTAAAGTATCGTATATTTTTTTAGCAAACAAGTTATAAACATTTATTAGCGCACTTGTCAAGGTATTTTTTTCGACTATATACGAGTGTGCATTTGCAAAAATCTGTAACGACAGCTTTTTTTGCAATTTTGGTTCATTTTGTTTCATTAAATTTAAATTTTTTTCCTCAATTTTCTTAAATACATTTGAGAAATATAACAACCCAGTAAAGAATTTAACATCACTTACGGCGTAGGTAGCTCTGTAACTACTTACAATATTATGAAAGGTCGTTACGCATAATATCATTGTTGATTATTGTAGAACCCATTATCTTTAAACTTGAAATAAGCTAGAAGGTTGTTTGAAATGCCTCGCTTACAATTTCAAGTTAAAATAATGAGGTTAGTAATCTACAGCATCTTACTCGCTTATCAAATAATGAAGACAGTAAGTAAGATTTTACTCGTTCTAAAAAGCCGTAGAAGTAGCATGTGTCGTTTTTTTCAATTTCAAAGAAAATTTAAATTAAAAAAATATAATAATAGCAAGATTATATTTGAAGGAAGCGAAAAAATTAATAATAAAGAAGAGACATCCGTACTTCAAAGTTTTTTAAAGTGTATTTTATATAAGGGATATCTGGTCATCCCAAGAAGCGCATTACATTGCCTCAGCTCAAGGTAGGTCAAGCAAGAAACATTTTTTGATAAAACAATTTTTTTATTTTTTAATATGAAAAACTGTTTTTATTGTAGGTGCATCCATGGGTAACCAATGATGTACAATTCAACTACCCTCTGAAAATTAAAACCCATTTTTAAAGGAAGTCTCGGTTAGAGCATCACAGCGTGGTGGTTCCAGTCTTTAACGTTTCTCAAATGCTGGCCGCTCAAATTCTGCTCCTGGCTAGTGCCATACTATCATCGATAGGTACACCACTGAAGGTTAGGTTAGGTTAGGTAATTGTGGCTGCCTCAAAGACACACGTAGACCGCTTTTGGGTCCGTTGTGGTACCACATGGATCTCAACCCCTCCGCTCAATCAAACCATAAGGAGCTATACCATATCCCACCACCCAGCCTGCCTTTTCTAGAGGTTCCAGAGACTCCTTGTTGATGACCAAGGCCACCGACCTGAAGTCCCCTTTCGGCTCCTCCATCTTTAAAACTTTCCAGTTTGAGGTAGGCAAATCTGGATTGCTGAACTGGAGAATTTCCAGGACAGCGGCAGGATCCGACGGTTCCATAGCAACCCATGCTCTAGCACGAGGCCTGCACGGGATTTCCTCACGAGGTATGGCCTCTAGCTGTGCGCCCGGCCAAACCGCACCCACCCTGCTGATAGCCATTTTGTAGAGATCATGAGATCTTACATCCCCACAGGCGGTCAGCTTTATCCGGCCCTGATGCCAACCAGCATCCCTAAAAACGGGTACAGGGCCTGGAAATTCCCTCATCATTGGAAGAAAGCTTGCAGCCAGTTTGACTTCCACCTTCTTCCAATGATCGACAGAGATCGTGCCGTCTGGGTCGGCGCGATCAACCACGGCCAGCATCAACTGGTCCTTCAGAATTTCACTGAAGGAAGGATGTTTGTCTGCCGCACCAAACACCCTGGCTTTTTTCCCGCCCGGCGGAACCAGCTCATCAGCCGACCGTTGTCTTTTGGACACCGGATCGACTCCAGCGGGCTCAGCCGGACCAAGAATGTCCGCCACCCAGTTCAATGACTGTCTGTCCTTGTCGGTCAGATCTTTTTCAGGGATCTTCCGTATCTTGTCCCTCAGTCGGAAGGCATGTCGTCGGGTGCGGTAATTTGCCTTCCTGTCACGTCCCCCGCCTTGCCCCCCTTTCGAGGAACAAGACGGTTGATCGTCAGTCACAGCGGTCGCAGACATAACCTTCTCCTGGCGGTCCCTGGCTATGCTCTGGCTAGACGCTACGTCAGCCTTCGCCACCACTGTCACCGCCGGAGTTTTTTTCACCCCACTCTTTCCACCTTCATCACCACTGGGGCCAGTCCTAGAGGACACAACACCAGCAGCTCCAGCAGTAGGAGCAGGGCTACCACTAGCCGATTTTGTAAGAGTGTCGGCTAACTCCTACACCACTGAATCTTTATTAAAAATGACGCAATAAATATAAATATAAAAAAATACGCAAATATTTTTATAATCACATATAATTTTTAATTCCATATAATTAAAGTATATGAAGCTGTTAAAAGTTAAATTAAATTATTAAAAAAAAACGTAAATTTTTAGAGTTTCATTGTGTGGATTATAACTAATTATGCATTCCAATGCAGAATAAATAGTTACATTAGTACTTATAATGCGGTCTGTAAATAAGCAGTACTCATTATTACGTAATGACATTTGTAACCACTTACTATGTAGATTACAAACCCATTATACAATAACTACCTACGCTCTCGCTTACAGAAAGTACTCGAAGTAAGCGAGGCTAATTATCTCCTATGACATGCCTATGTTAAAGGTAATTAGTTTTTTACACAGGATGTAATCCAGGAGTAACTACCTCCCAATATTGAATAATCAGTGCATAACCACTTTCGTAATGATTACTTTCTCTACTGGGAAATATCGTAGGAGTACATACATACATGCGTATACACATAAAATTATATACTCATATCGTATATACCTACGCTTTAATTACGATTATAATCGTTCATTGGACGTTGCAAAAGAGCCAGCGCCCGCAACGACGCTATTGTTGCGTCAAATATACGCCATTTTAGTCGTTACGTTAATTGCCATCGATGATTACATCGACGGTGTTGCCAACTGTACTCTTTGCTGCACATGAACGCACACATTTAGTACATTCAAATGTTAGCACACACTAAAGTTAATGCATTGCAAATAATTTTCTCGAAAAAAATTAAATATTGCAATTTTACAATAAGTCATGAATTAACATTACTTTGTTGACTTTGAGACTCAGAATTTTAAGAGTCTGAAAGAGAGCGCGAATCGCGAGCTACTAAAATATCATACATACTCGTAATTATTGTATATGAGGTGTGTAAATTGAGTGTACCGAGTATAATGAGACTGATTTTAGTATAGACTGTTCTTCTGTTCTTCAGTACAGCCGTCAGCTGTCTGTCACTGTCAGTGACTGTCAACAACACTGCATATTTTCGCGTGTCCCAAAATGCTGTCCTTTGAGCTGATTTTTTAATCTCAACGAGAGAAGGAAAAAGTCACAAGGACACAAATCAGGCGAATAAGAAGGCCAAAGAGTCACAGCAATGTTTTTCTGCTGTCAAAAACTTATCGTTTTGTGAAATGGCTTTTTGGCGAAGATTTTTCTCATCTCCAATTTATTGAACACAATCTAATGGCGTCGATTAGGATGAATCGATGATGTGAAAAAGATATTGCTTCATTAAAGAGCGAAATTTTTTTCTTTGAAATGAAATAAAAACTTTATTTTTCTTTTCTGTTTAGCATAGAAATGGATACACGCATACATAGTATATACAAAACGTACATACTCGTATATAACAAATTCAAATTTTTTTACATATAAAACATTGCGCACAGCTCTTCAGTAAAATAATCTGTTCTTCCGCGAATACTATTTAATTGTTGACAAATTTTAGAATATTCGTCGCCCAATTCATCCGACAACAATTTCATAAACTGCAAAGAGAAAGGATTGTAGACCAGATAATTCCCTCTAACACAGAATTAATTTTGAAACTATATGAATTGTGAAGAAAATCAAAATAAAATTAATTACTTACATGCTCTAATATATCAAAAATGGGTTTTTCCCAAAATTCTGGCGGCTGCTGTTTGATTTGGTAAAAAAAAGCGGCTTCAAATCGGCAGGCATGCTCTCTACCGGTAAGAAAATTACGATTCTTCAACAACAACAACAATTTTTGCAATGGTTTATTTGAGCTCTGAAGAACTTCTTTGAGATAGTGAGGGCCGAAGCTGGCTGCAAACTCAAATTGACGATGCCAAATCGGAAAAACATAACTTAAATTGGAATTAACTTCCGGCTCGGTGAATTGTATTATCGGAACCACATGGAGAGTAATAATGCGTTGCGTAATGGATTTGAACTGAACTTCAATACTTGTGTTGTGACAATTACATTCCAAACGCCGATACAATCCACAGCAGCACTGAAGCCTCCTGCAGAAAATGATATATGTTTCGCTGTCGTCTTTCATTAATAGTTCCTCATCATTGAGCTGTGACAATAGCTTGGACAGCCATGACCAAAAAACTCTTCCGTTAAAGTAATAACCTCTCTGGAAAGGTCTTATCCATGCGGATTTTTCAATCCATACTTGTTTGGGAGTTCGTAAATACATAAGAAAGGGTCCTTTCTTGTTAGACACGTTTTCTTGAACGATGTTATATGGAATTTCGAACATTATACGAAGCTCTGAAGTGTTTAAAGGACATCTTTTCGGCAGATGATTATCTGAAAAATATATCATATCACAAAACAGTAGACCAATAGAAAAACCCTCAAAAAAGTTACCTAAAAGGCTCATGCCGCGAAACAAACCATAAAAAACGGAGTCTGCTTCTCTTAATTTTTCTATTAGCAGCTTGCACAATTTTTCCAAATCCTCTACAGACTGCGCAGCAGAGTTTTCGGTTTGTCCATTTTCTTCATTAAATTCCAATCTGGCAATTATGTCCTCAACTTGTTCTTGGCAAGCTAACATTTTCCGAATTAAAGTGTTTCTTCTCGGTGGAGTAAAAAATGCGTCTTATCAAATCGCCGTCACCGAAGATTACCGATATTAGCGCTCAACGTTAAAAATGCAGACTAAGACTCAACGCGAATTCAGAATTCAACAAAGCCTAATAAATTTCGTTAAATCTAACAAAAGAAGCATTTTTTTTCATAAACAAACAATATTTATTTTTTTTTTCTTTAACCACGATATACTCTTGAGAATACAAACATAATCACTTTAAATGAAAACAATCATAAAATTTAATTTGATAAATATATCTCAAGAGTTATAAGAAGGAACACACATACACACATATATCGTTCACAGACTGATCGCTTGATTTTGAAACCACTCTATTTACACGATTCCCCTTTTACAAGGTTTTTAAAAATAACAAATTTTATAAAAAACTGAAATTTCTGTAGAAATATGTAAGTATAAAAATTCAGCCATAAGAAAAAATCTTTTTCAACCGCAAATTTTCAGCATAAATTGAAGTGTTAAACAAAATTTTTAACTGAGTATACCGATATATGTATTTCATTTCATTAAATGCAATGAAACGAGCGAATTTTATCTACCTAACGACAAATTTCATTAAATGCTAACATTTTTTTTTCTTCGGAATAAAACAAATAAACCAAGTTGTTTTTTATTTATTTTTTAAACATTTTCCTTAACTCTATTTCAATTATTTTTTTATTAAGGATTAATACAATACAAACCTACTTGTATATAAAATATAAAACACACATAAATAATATGTTTGCTATATATCAAACATTGAGCATAGCTTGTTGGAAAAGTGTGCTCCTCCACGGAGATTATTCAATTTATCACAAATTTTAGAGTATTGTTTTTCGCCCAGTTTGTCCTTAGTTAGCAACTTTAGAATCTGCAAAGAGAAAGGATTTCAGAGCAGATAATTCATTCTAACACAGAATTTATTATGAAATTATATGAACTGTGTAGAAAAGAAAAAAAGTTATTGTGCACTTACATCCTCTAATATATCAAAAATTGGTTTTTCCCAAAACTCTGTCGGCTGATTTTTGATTTCATAAATATAAGCGGCTTCAAAGCGGTATGCGTGCTTCCTTTCTGTGAGAAAATTACGATTCTTCATTAAAAGCAACAACTTTTGCAATGATTTATTGGAACACTAAAGAACTTCCTTGAGATAATGAGGCCCGGAACTCATTGCAAACTCAAATTTACGTTTTCGTTCGGGTTTCGGAAAAGCGAACCTTAAATTGGAACTAAAATCAATTTCGGCAAGTTGTATTATCGGTACAACGAAAACATTTATCATGCGTTGCGAGGATTTGAACTGAACTTCAATACTCATACTCTGGCAATTACAATGTGATACATAATATGATATACAAGAGCACTGAGAAAAGCCCCAGGTAATGTTAAAAGTTTCTTTGGCCATTACTACTTTTTGATTATAGAGACATAATAATATTTCGGAAATCCATAACCAAAATGCTCTTCCGTTGATATAGTAACCTCTTAGAAAAGGCTCTACCCATGAAAACTTTTTAATCCATACTTCCCTGGGAGTTCGTAAATATATAAAGGGTCCTTTATTATCCGACACGTATTCTTGAACGATGTTATACGACATTTCGAATATTATACGAAGCTCTGGAGTTGCTAAAGAACAACTTTTTGGAAGGTGATTATCTGCAAAAATCTCGTATCATATCGTATAATAGACGAACGAAACTTTGTTACGACCAAGGAGTTACCTAAAACGCACATGCCGCGAACCAAACTATCAAAAACGGCGTTTGCAGCCTTTAATTTTTCCATTAGCAAAATGCACAATTTTTCCAACTCTTCATGGGACTCCGCAGTTGGGGCATTCTGGGTAGGTTTTTTCTCTTTCATTTCCTCCTCTTCGTTTATTTTTAATCTTTCAGTTATATCCTCGAGCTGTTCCTGACAGGCTAACATTTTCCCGTATTAATAATCTGTTTCTTTGTTTCAAAAATTCTTGAAATGATAACAAAAAGTGGGCGGGTGACATCTACTTTCATTTTATTTACAGGTAGTAAATTTTGATTTATTAACTCATTTACAACAACAAACACCTCATTATATGGTATGGTATACCCTTGGGCCGACCACGCCTATTTTTGGGAGTATATTTTATTCCAAGATGGTGGACTCAGAAAAAAAATGTTAGCTTAAAATTCTCTCTACAAGCTAAGAAATTGAGCTATAGGCAAGGATGAATCCATAATTGCTATAAAAAGTAGGCATGGCACTAGTCCGACTTTCCCCCATTTTCAATACCAAACAGCGTAGGATAACAAGGGATGGACATGGCTAAAACGACTGAGGAGGTGATTCTGAGCCAGAATATATATACTTTTTTATACCTACCAGGCCTCCTTAAATGCGTTACAAACGGAAGAACAAAGTGAATAATAAAGAGTGTAGGGTATAAAAATTGTACTCTCGCGCGCTCCTATTTACATCTACTCGGACTCTAACAGCATTCTGGGATTTTCGATAAATTCCAATTCAAATTTGACCGGGACACTCGCTTGCATGAGATTAACACATCTTTCCATACTATTGTCTTTGGTTTTACTTTAACAGAATTAGATAAGTTCACATATTTCCTCTCTGCGAATGTAAAACTAATCGGTCTAATATAACATAATATTTCATTCTGAAATAGTTTGATTAGTATGAAATTGTATTCAAATATGAAATAAAAACTTGACGAACACTGCGAAAGAGCAATTTTTCGCGTTAGGTCGGGAAATAGGTACTCGTCACAAAATAAAAAAGGAGTATGTATGTATATATTTTTTTAGGAATAATGACCGAGGCACACTTTACTTGGATTGATGGATTTCATAAATTTATTATAAACGTATACTCTTGACTTAATAGTAATTTTAATTAATAGTAATTTTTTTCAAGGGGAGGGAACATATCTACTTTAGACAAGTGACTCCAATTTTTTTTTTTAATTTATTGTTGTTGTGTGCTCCTTTTCCTGACCCCAACGAGCCAAAAAAAAATGTCGCTCTTCCGTGGGGGCGGGGCTAGAGCCCTTTGAAATTTGAAAAAAAACCCTTAATATCTCTAAAACTGTAAAAGATATTTAGATGTTATTAGTACCGTTAGAAAGCTAATAAAAATGTCGTTAATTTATCTAAAATAAATTAACATATTTTTATCGAAATATGTTTAGTTTTATAAATAAACGCAACTTAAGGTTTTTAATACTATTTTTTTTGATAAAATAATTTTTTCCAAAGAAAAATGTGTAATTAACCCAAGGAAATATACTAAAAATAAGATAACATATATTTTAAGCTTTCAGAGAAAATTTATTTCATTCAAATCGGTGCAGTACTTACGGAGAAAACGCATTTTTAAACGTAAGTATAAACTACCAATTTAGAATTTTACTACTATACATATTTTTAATAATGCAAACGTACTGAGTTTGCACCGTTGGGTCTTTGAGGCTATGACGCCAGTTATCGTTTTCTTGGTATTGTTGTTGTAAACTGGAAACAATATTCAATTTGCGATTTGTTTGTGTGATATATTAAGCATTATGTATGAATCAAATATTTAAAATTTTGTAATATAAGTTAAGCGCCGCAGGCGAAAAATTTTTCATTTTTAATTCATATGAAAATCTAAAGAAATAGCGCCGTCTATTGTCACTTTGTTACTAACACCACCACAACCATTACGGCAAACATATTGCATAGTACCAGAGACGCATTATTGTAAAAAGGTATAATAAGATAATTTCAGAAAGTAGTTTCTTGTCAATTTAAAAACGAGTTTTCTTTATAAATACTGCACCGATTTTAACGAAATAAATTTCTTCAGAAAGCTTAAAATATATGTTATCTTATTTTTAGTATATATCCTTGGGTTAATTACACATTTTTCTTTGGAAAAAATTATTTTATCAAAAAAAATAGTACTAAAAACCTAAAACCTATTTTACATAAATGAATGACATTTTAATTAGCTTTATAACGGAACCAATATCACCCATACAGCTTACATAGTTTCGGAGATACAGACGATTTTATTTCAAATTTCAAGGGGCTCCAGCCCCGCCCCCAAGAGAGAGCGACATTTTTTTTTTGTCTTGTTGGGGTCAGGACCAAGAGCACTAACAAAAAAAAAAATTGGAGCCACTTGCATAAAGTAAATACAATGCACGCGCAGTAGTGTGAACTAATTAAAACCAAGCGGGTTCACAGTTTCGAAATAGTTCACTTTTGCGAATGTCAAAATTTAAGGCAAAACATACCCCTATTTTATCCTAATTATGCATTTTAAAATGGAAATTTACATTTATGAAACCAAATTTAATTTTATTCAAAAAAGAACCAAATACAGAAATATATTTATTAAAAAATGTTTGTGAAAAAAGTATTCATTTCACAAGAATTAAGAATTAATTAAGAATAATTAATTTGTAAGCCAAACACGCACATTTCGCATTAATACGGAATTCCCCGAATTAAAAAATTCGAAAATTTCATGTATTTATGCATTTTCAATATGTAAGCATTCATATAAATATGTTTTATATTGTTCATCTTTTAGAGCTTTCAAGTCTTGTTCACTCTTTAGAATAGTCAATGCAAAATAAAAAGTGTTCATATTTAGGGGTGTTCATATTTTACGGTGTTCACACTACTGCGCGTGCACTGTATAAGCCTCGGACGCAAACGAATATGAATTAAACGGAGCAAATAAATATTTTAAAAAATTTCGAATTTCCTTTTGCATTCTTTTAGAAAACGTTTAGAAATTTTCAATTATTATGGTGTAAACCAACCACAAGAGAACAAACATCTTGTTCGACGCGCAAATCAAGTAAAATTTTTTAAAATTACTAAAATTTTTATTTCTTTTCTTCGGAATAAAATAAAAAAAATTACTTTTGTCTTTAATTTTCGAAAATTTTCTTTAACTATATTTAATTTTTTTTTCTGTGTTAGATGCTCGTATATTGTAATATATTCAAATACATAGTATCATTCTAAATCGAACATTGAACATAACTCATCAGAAAAGTCTAATCTTTCACGAAGATTATGCAATTGATTATAAATTGTAGAATATTCACTCAGTTGCTTTGATAACAATTCCAGAGTCTACAAAGAGAAAGATTTTTTTTTTTAAATCATTTTAAATCAAAATCGAGGTTAATAGAAATAACCTTGAAATTTTATAAATTGCGTAGAAAAGCAAAATTAAATAAATTACTACTTACTTCCTCGAATATATCAAAAATTGGTTTCTCCCAAAACTCTTTCGACTGATATTTGATTTGACCAAAAAAAGCTCTTTCAATGTGATAGTCGTAATCCTCTCCAGTAAGAAAATTACGATTCCGTATCAAAAGCAACAACGTTTGTGTTGACTTAATGGTATCTTCTGGAAGGTCAATGAAGTCCATGACGTGGATTTTAAGAGTGTGGTGACGTGAGTATATAGCTGCGAACTCAAATGGCTGATTCCAAACCGGAACAACAGATTTTAATTTGGAACTATCCCATAATACCTTTCCCACGAATTGTATTATGGGAACCACTTGAACATTTATTTCGCGTTTTGAAGATTTTAATACAAATTCAGTTCGAATTTTCTGACAATTACAATCCAATTGTAGAACTTCTTGCAGCCAATGCTAAAAGTTTCCTCGGCCATTACTAGTTTCTCATCATTCAGCTGCGATAATATTTGAGACATCCATGATAAAAATGAGCTTCCGTTAATGTAGTAACCTCTTTGAAAAGGTTCTATCCATGAAGCTTTTTTAATCCATTCCTCCCTGTTAGTTCGTAAATACAGAAGAGAGCCTTTATTGCTGAAGACCTCTTCTTCAACAATTGAATACGGCAGTTCGAATATTATATTCAGTTCCTCCGAACTTTCTAAACCTTTTTTTGGAAAATTATTAATAACTCATGGTTGACATCAAAAAGTTACTTATAAGGCTCCACCCGCGAAAAAAGCTATCGAAAAGGGGGTCTGCTGCTCTTAACTTTTCCATTAGCAAGTAGGGCAATTTTTCCCATCTCTTATCGGACTCCACCATACAGTCCGACATAGAAACCATTCGAACGTTTTTCTTCTCTTCGTTCATTGTTAATCTGGAACATATTTACCGTTTTGACACAGCTCCAATTTTGTTGCTATTTTTGTTGTTGTTGTTGTTTTTGCTGTAGACCCCAACAAATACAACATTTTTTGTCGCTCCCTCCTGGGGGCGGGGCTGGAGCCCTTTGAAATTTGAAATTTAAACACCGATATCTCCGAAACTACAAGAGATATGCTAACGATATTGGTACCGTTAAAAAGCTAATAAAAATACTGTTAATTCATGTTAAATAACATTTTATAGAAGTACTTTTAGTTTTTGAAATAAACGCAATTTACTATTTTTGGGTTGGTAACGAAATCCCGAAAGACAAAATCCCGAACGACAAAATCCCGAACGACAAAATCCCGAACGACAAAATCCCGAAATGACAAAATCCCGAAACGACAAAATCCCGAAATAATAAAATCCCGAAATTACAAAACTAGTTTTTCGGTATTCTCCATCTTCTTGAACATTTTAAAACCACTAGCAAACTTCAATTTAGCCACTAAATTTCTTTTAAAAAAACATTAAAAAAATTTTAGCAGAGCCCTCTCGGTAATATGAGGTTTTTCGCATACAGGTTTTTCCGCGTATTGGCAGCCTTCGGCTGCGGCAGGGATCATAACCCTCAATCAGCAGAATCCTCACGGTCATGTGAAGTTTTTTGCATACAGGTTTTTCCGCGTATTGGCAGCCTTCGGCTGCGGCAGGGATCAATACCCTCAATCAGCAGAATCCTCACGGTCATGTGAAGTTTTTTGCATACAGGTTTTTCCGCGTATTGACGGCCTTCGGCCGCGGCAGGGATCATAACCCTCAATCAGCAGAATCCTCACGGTCATGTGAAGTTTTTTGCATACAGGTTTTTTCGCATATTGACGGCCTTCGGCCGCGGCAGGGATCGTAACCCTTAATCAGCAGAATCCTCACGGTCATGTGAAGTTTTTTGCATACAGGTTTTTTTGCGTATTGGCGGCCTTCGGCCGCAGCAGGGATCATAACCCTCAATCAGCAGAATCCTCACGGTCATGTGAAGTTTTTTGCATATTGTAGATTATAACCTTCACACAACAAAATTTTCTCGATATTACAACTTTGCTTTTCTGCCAATGTAAAAAAAGGCAAGTAGGCGCGTACTTCGAATTGGAAAAAATTGTGACTTAAATGTCATTTCTTTATTAATTAAAAATTTTATTTCGTGATTTTCGGGATTTCTCATTTCGGTATTAAAAATTTTTCGGGATTTTGTCGTTTCGGGATTTTGTCGCATCGGGATTTTGTCGTTTCGGGATTTTAAAATTTTTCGGGATTTTGTCGTTTCGGGATTTTGTAATTCGGGATTTTGACTGTCTCCCACTATTTTTAGTACTTTTTTTTCCACAAAAAAATTTTTTCCAGGAAAAAATGTGTAATTAACCCACATAATTATCCAAAAATTAAGAAAATAGACGTTAATACCTTACTGAGAAAATTTATTTCATAAAATTTGGTGCAGGATTTACGGAGAAAACTTATTTTTTAACGTAAGCATAAAGTACTCTTTTGAAATTTCACTACTATGCATACTTTTAGTAGTACGACTTTACCAAGTATGCAACGATGAGTCTTAAAAGTTTAAGCTATGGCGGGTGCTACCATTACTTTTACTATTGTTGTTATTGTAAATTCCTAATAATTTATTGGCGAGTTTTATACTGTCCTTACACTATGTCTGCAAGTATTTACTTTAAACATAATGTTTTCTGATTTTAGTTGTCAGGTTGATGGTATTACCATGGAAATAAGGATAAAAAATTTTTCATTTTCAGTTTATTTTAAATTTTGTACAAATAGCGCCGCAGGCGAAAAATTTTTAAGAAAAAATCGCGCGATTTTTACTTAAAAATTTTTAATTTTCAGTTTATTGAAAAATCTCTTATAATAGCGTCGCAGTTAAGATCAGTTCAAAGCTAACAACACCAATACCATTACAAACACATGTTATAGTGTACCAGAGTCGTATTACTGAAAAAAGGTGTAATAAGCTATTTGCAGAAAGTAGTTTGTTTTCAATTTAAAAATTAGTTTTTTCCGTAAATCCTGCACCAAATTTTATGAAAAATTTACTCAGTAAGGTATTAGCGTCTGCTTTCTTAATTTTTAGATAATTATGTGGGTTAATTACACGTTTTTTGTTAGAAAAAAAAGTACTAAAAACAGTAAATTGCGTTTATTTGAAAAACTAAAAGTATTTCGATAAAATGTTATTTAACATGAATTAACAGTATTTATTAGCTTTTTAACGGTACCAATATCGTTAGCATATCTCTTGTAGTTTCGGAGATATCGGTGTTTAAATTTCAAACTTTAAAGGGCTCCAGCCCCGCCCCCAGGAGGGAGCGACAAAAAATTTTGTGTTTGTTGGGGTCTGAACCGAAAACAACAACAACAACAAAAATAACAACAAAATTAGAGCTGTGTCAAAACGGTAAATTTAAGCCGTTAATCTTTCAATTATGTCCTCAAGTTGTTCCTGACAGGCCAACATTTTCCGACTGTTTCTCTGCCGATAGGGTCAAAAATTCTTTTGACAAACTTGCCCGCGAAATTACTGACAACTACTTACGTCTTTTAAGCTTTAGTGGAGGTAGTACTTTTTTCTATGAAAAATGTGTTAATTTTCATGGAAATAAGCATTCACTGTTCACAAGGAGAAGTGTTGCATCTTTTTCCAGTTCCCATCAGTTTCCTTCTAAGATTTCATTTTATTATAGTACTTCTATAGTAAAATTTCAATTTCGAAACAAAGCCTTAAACGATAACACCAACGTGTTAACTATTAAAAAACTTCGATATTGGAATAACTTTTTACCATAATATTATTACAAAACTTTTTGCTGTTACCCAAATTTGAGTGAGCACAATTTTTGAGGAAGTAGAATCATTCGGCATGCATTATTTATTTTTTGAAAATAAATGTGTAAATAGTAATAATTTTTAATAATAATGAACAATATACAGAAAATGTAATAATGTATAGTAGTAACCTTCCTTTATTACACCCTACACTCGAACAAATGAGGGTAGAATATCCCTCATTTATTATATATGAGATATATATATGAAATATAAATTGCGTTCTTCCGTTTGTAGCGCATTAATGGAGGCGTGGCATATTATAGAAAACTTTATTCTGGCTCCGAATCATCGCCATAAAATTTGGTACGAATATTCTCTGTCACTATAGGCTGTTTGGTTTAGAAAATGGGACCAACAACACTGCCACTTTTAATAGTAAATATAAAATCATCAGTTTTTTTGTATTAAAAGCCTCAGCGGTTGTGTGTAAATGCATATAAATTCATAATATTATATTAATAAATTAAAACTATTTTAATTACACATCGTACAAAATTAAATCATATACTAATTCATCGCTATAATAATTCGTACAAAATTAAAATCATATACGAAATTTAAGTTTACCTCCACTTTGTTCGAGCATTTTTATCCCTTTCTTAAATATTTTTCCCTTAATCATTAAAAAATCACAAATTTGGCCGCACTTTATTTCAAGTAAATGTTTTTTTGAGCCTTTTTATTAGCAAAAGGCCGCACTCACACAGGGGACATATGTCCCCAGTTTGAAACTATTCAGTTCATGAGTCCCCGATACCACTCACACAGGGGACAGATTGGAATGTGGGTTGTAGTGACACGTATGATTTTGCAACAAGATTTTTCAAAACGTTTTGCTACTTTTTAATACTTTTTTCCTAAATGGTAGTCTTTTCAATACTTTCGCAAATTATTTAATTACATTTCATTTCGTGATACCGAGCGTGAAGTTTGAAATGGAAATTTAAAAAAAATTCAAATTGCGTTAATTTTGATGGCTATAGACTGTGGATGCATTATACATCATTCAGGATGAAGATGCAGAAATTATAAAGTACATTTTAAATACTGTGGAGCTATTGGAAGAAGCTCGGGGAGCTCGCCAAAGAAGCTGTTCAATTAAGAACTGGCGAAATGAAAAAAATGCAAATGGAGCTTTCGCGGTTCAGTCAATAATATGCAAATATGCAATAAATATTCCTACCGAAATTATTTACGAATGTCGGAGGATAAGTTTATCGCATTAATAAATTTGGTAAAAAATGATTTGAATAAGGTTGAAACGCATATGCGGAAACATATACCACCCGATGAGCAGCTGGCCGTAAATATTCTTTAAAATTTAATTCATTTATGCGCCAATTTATGCGTTTTCTAATAAAACGCAGAGAAATCGTAAACATTTTTAAACATAGAAGTTTAGTTCACGAGGCATCAAAATTTTTTACAAAATAGAAGAATGCGTGATTGTAAAATAAAAAAAACTTTTCAAACAATAATAGAAGTTCGTGTTTTGTAGTCCTAACAAAAACAAAAGTAAAATTAACTTATTACCCGAAAGTCAAAATCCCGAACGACAAAATCCCGAACGACAAAATCCCGAAATGACAAAATCCCGAAACGACAAAATCCCGAAATAACAATAAAAAAACATTAAAAAACTAAAAACATCCCGAAAAACGAATAAAAAAAAACATTATTAAATAAAAAAATTTTAGCTCCATTTTCTTAAACAATTTAAAACCACTAGCAAACTTCAATTTAGCCACTAAATTTATATAAAAAAAACATTATTAAAAAAATTTTAGCAGAGCCCTCTCGGTAATATGAGGTTTTTTGCATACAGGTTCTTCCGCGTATTGGCAGCCTTCGGCTGCGGCAGGGATCATAACCCTCAATCAGCAGAATCCTCACGGTCATGTGAAGTTTCTTTGCATACAGGTTTTTTCGCGTATTGGCGGCCTTCGGCCGCGGCTGGGATCATAACCCTCAATCAGCAGAATCCTCACGGTCATGTGAAGTTCTTTGCATATTGTAGATTATAACCTTCAGACAACAAAATTCTCTCGATATTACAACTTTGCTTTCTGCCATTGTAAAAAAAGGCAAGTAGGCGCGTACTTCGCTTTGAAAACAATTGTTTGATTTGGTAAAAAATGTTTGATTTTGAAAAAAATTGTGACTTAAATGTCATTTCTTCATTAATTTAAAATTTTATTTCGTGATTTTCGGGATTTCTCATTTCGGTATTAAAAATTTTTCGGGATTTTGTCGTTTCGGGATTTTGTCGCATCGGGATTTTGTCGTTTCGGGATTTTGTCGCATCGGGATTTTGTCGTTTCGGGATTTTAAAATTTTTCGGGATTTTGTCGTTTCGGGATTTTGTAATTCGGGATTTTGACTGTCTCCCATATATACAATTCATACAGAAAAAATAAGAAATAGTAGGAGGATAAAAAAGATGGCATTATAATCTACATAGTGTATGTAGATTAAAAAATATGTTAATTAATACTTTTGGAACTTTGTCAAAGATAATTAATATTTAACGAATACCAAAGAGAAAGATTAAAAAAGTATTAAAAACGGTTTGGTAACGAAATCCCCAACGACAAAACCACGGAATACAAAATTCCGATACGACAAAATACCGAAACGAAACGACAATTTGACAATTTTTTAGGCTTTTGTCGTTTTGGGAGGACAAACTGAGCGACATATGGCCGCAGAAAAGGATTAAAATTCTCAGTAAGTTCAACACTTACTCGGTTACCAACGACCCTAGAGTTGGGAGACCAATGACCCTAGATCCTAATTGCTGCCTGTTGGCAAGTTTGGTCAATTCGGCATTTTTCCATTTCGGGTTATAGATATTCATCGGGATTACTTCGTTTCGGGATTTACAAAATTTTCAGTATTTTGTCGTTTCGAAATTTACATAAATTTCCGGATTCTGTCGTTTTGGGATTTACAAAATTTTCGGGATTTTGTCGTTTCTGGATTTACAAAATTTTCAGTATTTTGTCGTTTCGAAATTTACATAAATTTCCGGATTCTTTGTTTTGGAATTTACAAAATTTTCGGGATTTTGTCGTTTCGGAATTTTCAAAATTTTCAGGATTTTGTCGTTTTGGGATTTAGAAAATTTTCTGTATTTTGTCGTTTCGAAATTTACATAAATTTCGGGATTCTGTCGTTTCGGGATTTACATAGTTTTTGGAATTGTTTCGGGATTTACAAAATTTTTAGGATTTCGCGTTAAGGATTTGTCACATTTCGGAATTTTGACCAGCTCCCATTAAAAACATATAACTTTGAAAAACTATTTTAATTTAAGAAACTTTTCAACGGAGACGTTGAAAGAAGTTATGAGAAAATAGCTGTCTACTTTTAGAGTTTTTTTGAAATTATTACGAGTACGAGATAATGGTTTCATGCAGGCATTTCCACAGAAAAAGGAATCCTCGTCCCTTCCCCAACTCACAACACTGCAATCGACTAACTATGAAACTGACTGACTGCTTAACTGAATCACTAACCCACTGACTGACTGACTGACTGTATTCCGAAGTAACCAACCGACCATGAAAGAAAGTCAACCGAAAATCAACCAAAGTTCATAAGTCTTTCAGTCCTTTAGTTCCCAAAAAAGTTATAAAAGTCACTCACAGCAATGAAAGTTCAGTGGACCGTTCGACCAAGTCTTAGCTTAAAAGTTAAAAACGTTCCACATTCTTTACGTAAAGGTATCTCGCAATTTAAAATCAGTCAACCACGCAGTCGCTCTTTCTGTCTGGCTGTCCGCCCGTCCGCCCGTCTGTACGTTTGTGGTACTCGTTTATCTCTGCGGTGTCTGCAAATGGGTGTGGATAGACCAAAAATAAGTTGACCTGTTTCGGACTGAGAAGAATGATTGTGTGAGAAAAAAAAAACCGAAAATAATTTTACAAAGACTCTGGCATCTGTAAGTTAAAAATAAATATAAATTGAAAAATAACACCAAATTTTATGTCGGAATAATCTGAAAAGCGTCTGTTTCTATAAAAAGTCTGATAAAAAGTCTTTAAAAGAATATACAATAAATTAATTTTTAAACTTTTGGTGAATGGACCGACTGACCCATTTTTTAAATCTCAACAGAAGGAGATATCTCAAAATATCGAAATACATATATGACAATACTTAGAGATAATACGAGTATTAAAAAAAATTCTAATTAAAACATACCAAAAAAAAATTTTGTGGATCCCAAAAATTCCAAAGAACTCCCATTTTGTCATTCTCAAGACAAAATGGGATTTGCTATATACTTAGTTCGCTTAAGCACCTTGATTATCCAAGTATTGAAGTATTTATAAGACATCCTGACGAATATGAGCTGAGCTTCTTAACCAGAAATCAAGCTATAATTCCTCGAAATTGATTTATTTCCTTAGCTGAAATCGCCTAAAACCTTAGAGTTTCTTCATCAACCCAAGGGTTTTTGAGTTAACCTGCTCTTAATACACGAAAAACATTGAAAGGCGCCAAACAAATTAAGAGCGTGCGCAAAGTTCAAACATGAAAAATATTCAAGTAAAATTATAAAATCTTAAGATATCTATTGAAATTATAAGAAATTCCGGAATCCAGGAAGTAAAAAACCAGAAGACAAATTAATAATCATCATGCAAAATAACAAACAATGATGAAATAAACTCACATCATTATCATCATTAACGTTTATGTGAAAAACAATTCAGTGCAACCTTCGAAGATAACAAAAACCATACAAAATCCAACAAAAAAATTAACAAAAATTTAAAAAATAATTCAAATACTTTTTAAGTTTTCTCAAATAACAATAACAACTTTTTGCCACCACCGGAAAAAGGAATAACAATAAGCAAAAGAATAAGCAACATTAGAAAAAAAGTATGTGTATTTATAAAAAATTAAAGAAAAAATTTTAACTTTTTTAAAAATCTTTTTCTTCTTGCATTCAAAAGATATAGATAGTACAAAAATATCTGAAACGCTGCTGCATTATTTATTTAGTTTAACTCATACAATCTTTTATTCCGCCCGGAAAATGAAATCGAAAAAAACAAAAAAAAATACTGTGTTTCTCATAAGAATAATGGACAATAATGAAAAATTAAATTAAAATTAATAAAAATTTGAATTCGAAACAAGAAAAAAATCCATGAGACGCAGAAGTCGTTAGCAAATATTTTTCCCACGGAACAACGTTATGTAAGTAACAATGAAAAACAGCACCGGCAACGGTAGCTGCAACAACAACAACAACAATAACAACAATAAGAACAACAATAATAATAATAACAACAACAACACTAACACCACCAACAACAACAACACCACGCTACAACAACCGTAACACCGTCTGGAGGTAAAAAGACAATAGTCATAAAAAAGTCACAACCACAGCGTAAATAAATACATAAAAGCAATAACACCAACAACAACACTAACAAGGCTGCCACTACCGCCATAATACTAATACTCAACAACAACACAAAACCGTTTCAACATCAACAAAATTGATAACTACTGAACAAGAATCGATCTCTTGAATTGCATTGTTTTGTTAGTAGTTGTTGTTTTTTTTTTTTTGTTAAATACATATTGGTGTTTTTTTACTCGTACATTTTCCAGATTTTTTTTTATTCATGTATTTCTTTTTTTTTCATTCACTTTTATTTCATTTTGCGATAAAAGAATTCTTTGCTGTTTCTCAGACAAAATTAAAAAACTGGTTTTTGCTACAAGTAACAGTATTGCTGCTGCTATTGTTGTTGTTGTTAGTGTTGTTAATGATGATGGTGGCGATGTTGTTGTTGTGTTGTCGGTGATGATGATGCTGCTGTTGTTGTTGTTGTTTTTGTTGCTGTTGTTGACGCTGAATGGATTTACTTCAGTAAATTACGTTTAATTACGCGCTTCAGTTCAGCGTAATTAAACGTAATGACTTGATAAATACGAACGAAATCCAAACGATGAATTTGCTTTTTTAAAACCTTAAAATTTAAACTCTATTTAAAGACTTTTCCTTTTCCTTTATAAAGTAAATTTCACTCTTAATTTCAGCCTAAACTTGTTCATACAATACCTTTATACTTTCAAAAACACATTTCACTTTGTAACTGTCATTTAGTCACATTCTATTTATAAGTACGTCCTCGTACCTATACATACGTACGTACAATACGTATGTACCTACATATGTATGTATGCATGTAACGTCATCTATTTATCTAAGCGTCAACATGAAGTTCAATCCCAAACAAGCCCTTTTTTATGACCGCTGAGGGAGTTGCACTGGCCTCCTTTTCTTTTCTCTACCCTCTACTCCAGTTTTCTTATTCTCTTTGCCTTCTTTTCGTTTCTTTTTTTTTTTTTCTTTTTTTTCTTAACATGAACACGGTAACCTACAAAGTACAGTAATTAATTGTAACTATTTACAATAAAATTCGTTTCGTTTCATTCGATTCGTTCGTTCGTTCTCATTCCTCACAACAAACTTTAGTTGTTCTAACTTCCATAAGAAAAAAGTGGCTTGATTTTGTTTATAACTCGCAAGAATACCGAAAAAATGTAACAATAACAATAGTTAATGGCAGTAAAAAAACAGAACGAAGCAGCCAACGGGAAACAGTAAATGCACCGTTGTGGAAATATACTTATATTTATGTATGTACACTTATATTTATACATACAAACATTCTAAGCGTTACACTATTCGCTTTTCGTGATGCCGTGAGATTCATATCGTATCGTCTCAGGTGGCAGAACTAACAGCTATTAATAAAAAAAAATGCTTGTTTGCATATATTGTACATATCGTACATAGTACTTTCATACATACATACATATGTACGTACACAGAGAACAATAATAATTTTCATGAAGAAATCGTATTAATTTTATACTTATTGTCATGAAACAAAAAGTTAATCACGAATTAATACGTGATTTTAATACGAAATTCAAATTTTTTCCATCAGAAACTAAAACTGAAAGTATGACGGGTCTGACCGGAACTTTGATAGTAATATTTTTGCTCTCAGATTTACTTCAAATATATAATTCGTATTAATTTTTTTTTTACATTGGCGTTGTTCATAATGGATGATCTTTGCTGCTCAGTTGGGAGCACTTTCTGTCTTTATATATACAATATATAGTACTCTGCAAACAAATAACAAATAATAGCATATTACGAGGCTACTATGAGGCTACTTCAACCATGAAATTTTGTAAGTACATATTATGATTAATATTCTTGAAATTTCGGATGAATAAAATGAAATAAAAAACATGAATTGTATATTTATTTTTATAAGACCATGGAAAACAATAAGAATTTTTTATTAAAAATGTATTTTAATAAGATCATCTCTATGAAAAACTATAAAATTTTATGATTGAATTTGTATTTTAATATGACTATCTTTTTAAATTATAATCATATTTTCTCTACGGTTTTATTAAGGCTTCTTCTTCTTCGATGAAAAGCATAGAGCAATCTGTTTGTTTTTCTTCTATTTAATGTGCTATTTTGGCTCTGTGTACATACACACATTGTTATGTGTGTTCTTAGAATTAGCAAAGTAATACATGAGAAGTTTAGACAATGCCGACCACCCGTTGTGCCGACTGCGAGTGAGTACCTGTACTGTTACGTCCCAAAGCACCCACTCTTTCACACACATGCACTTACATACAAGTCGCTCACTAGCTGTTCCCATGAAGAATTTGCCGAAAAAGTAAAAAATCTAATTTATGTATATATGTATGTATCGTATAAAGGAATTAACGAACTGCATCTGCTCATAATTAACGAGAAAGCTCACTAAAAGTAGCGTAGTTAAGCCTCTAGTAACCCAAGGCGCTTATATAGATTAGACTTCTCAATTGTACATTCTTTTTAAGCGAATTTTTATGTTATTCTATTTTGTTGCTTTAGGTTTTGTGAAAATCACGGAATATACATATCTCTACAACTTTCAAGGTGCGCACTTCCACTTTAAAAAGATTAATTACACTTTATTTAAATAAAAAAGATTAATTAAAAAATTTAAATTAATAAAAAAAAATAAAAAAAATTAAAAAAAAAAATTAAAGAAAAAAAAAATTAAAAAATTAAAAAAATTAAATTTTAAAAAAAATTTCAATTTGGTAGATCATTAATTTTGTATTAAAACAATTTATGATTCCTAAAAAAGGCTTATTTATGAATAGAGAAAATTTTTTTACTTATTTCTATGTTAAAAATTTAATTGTTTTTGACAAAAAAACAACATCGCCTTTGTTGCCATCGAAGGAAACATACATACATATAAATTTGGGCACAGTTCTTGACACCGATTCTAAACCGTGTGTGCTTAAGGATCATAAGCCCACAAATATTTAAAATCCAATACAAAATCCTGAACGGCATTCAAATCGGTTTCAGCAGTTCTTTAAGAGCATTCAATTTAACCAAATAAACAAACAAACCAACAAACAAAGAAACAAACTAACATACGATCAGTTTTATTATATAGATCCAACGAAAAAAAAGGAAAACCAATTTAGGATATAATTTTTTAAAAAATTATCTATTTAAAAACATAAAAAAAATGTAGAAAAAATACATTAAAAAAAAACAAAAATAAAAAAAATTAAAATACATACAGAAAATTATAGAAGTATAATCTTCACCAACGTACTTCAAATCAAATCAAATTTTTTAAAAACAACTCTCGCGTGACTCTTTGTGGATCGTACATAGTCGTACGTTTGTGAAATTTATTTACATTAACCCTTCAGAAGTGTTCTCGTTAACGGACGTAAACAAACGGGAACAACAGCTTTTCTGGCAACGGCAACGACGATTGCGTTGCACTCTCGTCTGCAGCTGTTCGTACTTGAGAGCGGTTTATACGAACGTTCGAGCTGTTACGCTTGAGTTTATATAGTTTGATGACAGATTTTGCTGAGTTGAATTAAATCGAATTAAAATGAAATGAAATGAAAGAAAACGAATTATGATGGTGAAGTCAACAATAAAAACATTATTAAAAATAATAGTATAAACAAAACATTAAAACATAATGAAAGTAGAATTATTTTTTTTTAAAAATGAGAAAATGAAAGAAGGGTAGTTGGGTAACGCGATCACTTTAAAACAAAAAACAAAAATTAATAGAAATTAATAGAAAACAAAACAGAACAAAATTAAAACAAGTAAGAGCGTTATCTTCGGCCTGGCCGAAGCTCATATACCCTACACCTGCATCTGTCGAGGTGATAAAAAGTGGGCGGGTGACACCTACTTCTTTTTAATTTACAGTGAGAGAAATTTTGATCTATTAACTCGTCTACAACACCGCTTTTCCTACCAAACATCTCATTATATGGTATAGTATATAAGTGGGCGTGTCACGCCCATTTTTCAGAATATATTTTAGTCTAAGAAGGTGGACTCGGGGAAAAAATTTTAGCTTTAAATTCGCTCTACAAGTTGAGAAATTGAGCTATAAGCATGGGAAAATTCACATTTGCTTTTAAAAGTAGGCGTGGCACTAATCAGATTTTCCTCATTTTCAATACCAAACAGCCTATGATGACAAAGTATATTCGTGCTAAATTTCATAGCGATAGCTTTATTCGTTCTCCCGTAATCGTGATTTCTACAGACAGACAGACAGACAGACAGACAGACAGACAGACGGACGGACATGGCTAAATCGAATCAGGAGGTGATTCTGAGCCAGAATATATATACTTTTCTATACCTGCCACGCCTCCTTTAATGCGTTACAAACGGAAGAACAAAGTGAATATACCCTCATCCCTTCGGGTGTAGGGTATAAAAAAGCAAATAAACAAAAAACCATAAAATTAAACCATTAAAACACTTTGTGGTCTCAACAAGTGGTCACTCGAACTCAGTCGTGTCGCTTTGACTTTGAAAGAGGCGAAAATTTCCAAAACGTCTTGAAAATTAGCAAAGAACTAAAAAAAAACAAGTAAGAGCGTTATCTTCGGCCTGGCCGAAGCTTATATACCCTACACCCGCATCTGTCGAAGTTATAAAAAGTGGGCGGGTGACGCCTACTTTTTTTTAATTTACAGGGAACCAATTTTGATCTTTAACTCATTTACAACACCGCTTTTCCTACCAAACACCTCATTATGTGGTATAGTATATAAGTGAACGTGTCACGCCCATTTTTGAAAATATATTTTAGTCTAAGATGGTGGACTTGGAAATAAAATTTTAGCTGAAAATTCGGTCTACAAGCCAAGAAATTGAACTAAAAGCACGGATGAGTGCATATTTTCTATAAAAAGTAGGCGTGGCACTGGTCCGATTTTCCACATTTTCAATACCAAACAGCGTAGGACAACAAAGAATATTCGTGCCAAATTTCATGACGATACCTCTATTCGTTCTCCTGTAATCGTGATTTCCACAGACGGACGGACGGACAGACAGACAGACAGACAGACGGACGGACATGGCTAAATCGAATCAGGAGGCGATTCTGAGCCAGAATATATATACTTTTCTATACCTGCCACGCCTCCTTTAACGCGTTACAAACAAAGTGAATATACCCTCATCCCTTCGGGTGTAGGGTATAAAAATATTTACATTTTTCTTTAGTTTTATGCAAAAAAAAACCGTTTTCTTCATTAATAGCTCTTTGAAGAAAAAACAAAATAAAAAAAAATTTTAAGTATATGGTTTAACACAATCATGATGTGTTAATTAAAATACTAATAATAATAATGATAACTCTAAACATAATGACATGAAAAAAAAATTATTAATGGTTTGCTTTTAACCATCATAATTAAAAGAAAAACTCAAGCAAAACGAAATATCTTCACTAATGGCAATTAATGAATATTTTAAATAACTCAACATATTCTTGCCTCCTTCCTTCCTTCCTTCCTTCCTTCCTTCCTTTCTTCCATTGCGTTTCATCTGGTGAGTCGGTCTTTCAGCAACCAACCAACGACCAACCAACGCATTCTGCAGACAGTCTGAGAATCTCAGCCTTTTGAAAAATGAAAATTCTAAAACGGTCATTAAAGCGGGCTGTTTTGAAGATATCGCAGCTTCCAGAAATCGCCGTCATGAATGCTGAGCCAGCCATACATGGCCGAAGCAATCTATGGCGGTGTTTACTTGTCATCTCAATCGCAAGCCGTCAGACGAAGTGATAGCGGCAGTAGCGTCCAAACAAACAACAAAAAAAAAACAATTACATACCATCCTCCAGCGACACTTTTGCCCGTTCTTCTCTTCTTCTTTTTGTAAACGGTTTGTAAACGGTGACGTATGATCAAACGCTCCGCCCCGTACCGCCCCGTCCTGCCTTGACCATTAAATGTCCTTTTAATTGTTAAAATGAGAGGGGAGAGAAGTCAGGAAAAAAATGGTCGATTTAACGAAGGAAGTATTTATATTGTCTCTTAATTAAATGGCGTTGTTGTTATTATTTTTGTTGTTGTTTATTCATCGACATCAAAAGCAACAATCAAAGAATACAAGTTCAGCAAACAAGAAAAACACAGTATATTATAACATTGACGATAATGAAGATGATGATGATGATGATGGCGGAGGAGGGTGATGAGAATGACGATTATGATAACTTACTGACGTTGTAACAACTCTAACCAAAGTAATAAAGGCATAAAAAACGAAGGAGTAGAAGGAGGAGGAGGAGTAGAAGAAAACGGCGATAAATAACAACAACAACAACGGCATTTTACAATAACAATAACAACAACAATAACATAAACCAATGTGTAGTCAATCATTAACAAAGCTTTTGCATCGAAGCAATGAACTCGTTGAACTCTTAACCTATTTCTTCACATTATTGGCAAACATTATGGACAATACAAATAACAACAACAACAACAACAATAGCAACAATAACACCTACCAAAGGCGTCATCAACAACAACAACAACAACAATATTTATTTATATGTACTTATTTCCATTTTTTTGGCTTATTTGGGTGTTCTTCTGATGATTTGAAGAAAAACGAAGGAAACTCCCAAAAAATGCTAAAACTAAATAAGCCTCTGTAAAACAGTAGCTTCCTAATGCATTGTTGTTGTACAACGGTAAGACATGTGAATATACGATAGTTATACGAGACGAGAATCATTCCATGTACAGTCGATATTGTCAATATTATTGTCAAAGTAACAACTAAAGTTCCATAAATTTGTTGATGTCTCACCAACAAAAAGAAAAGGAATATAACCATTTCCGTATCATTTGCGACACGGCTACCGGCTGTGGATAGTCACACTGTTATTATATAAGTTTATTATTATTGTTAATGTTGTTGTTGTTGTTAATATTACTGTTGAGTTTGTTGATAGCACTCTGCAGTCAACTGATGTGTTTACTTTTGATAGTGTTGTCACTGATATCGTTTTAGGTGTTAGTATTATTGTTATTGTTGTTGTTGTGGTTCTAAATGTCATTTTTCGCTTGACTTAATTTTACTCAATATTTTTGTGTATGCCTGTATGTGTGGCGGGGGGGGTCTTAATATAAATCGAAAATTCATTTCGTGCTCTGTTTATTACCGTCGTTTTTTCTTTATTTTTATGGTTATTATTTACGATAGAATTTTTTACGTTAGAGGAAGAAAGATATTTGACAGCAATTCTTGTTTTCTCTCTTTGCGCGACGGAAAAGAGTTTTTTTCACTGTAAAAGTCTTGAACATCATACAAAAATTCTATGAATTTTATGCCTCTTGATTCATAAAAACGTTATGAATACTTAAAGAGTCTTTCAATAATAGGTGTCATGTTAAATGTTGCGTCATTTGTCAACTGTCACCACTAAGCTGTCATTGTAATGTCATTTGACAAGAAAAGAGCACCAGGTTTTTAAATATGGATGCAACATACTTGCGCAATAAATTAAAATAGTGAAAAATCACTACAAAAAATGTAATTAAAAAATAACTTCATTTAAATTTTATCTAAATTCACGAATATTGTAAAATACTCCTCGTACAAAACGCAGTTTACGATAATCATATTTTAATACTCGTAATTCTTGAATCATACACTTGTAGTCCTTGAGTACTCGTCTATATACTCGTAATTCTTGAATCATACACTCGTAGTGCTTGAATACTCGTCTATACACTCGTAGTGCTTGAGTACACACTTGTTAGTTTAAACTTTCAGCTAACTCTTTTTCATCCTAAAAAACCGTCCGTCCATAAAAGACGTAACGAGACAAACGAAGCATTACGAGTTCATGCAAATGATAATGGCCTTTCTTTCACGTGACAGCGATTGTTCCTGATAGAAGGGACAAACAATATGAGATAACGATTGCAAAGGAGTTTGGCAAGTTAAGTTGTTGACGTCTCGTGAAGATGTAACGACTTTTTCGAAAGATGTAGATTTTTTATTCGACCTTAACTTTGTTATTATTTAGTTTAAAACAGTTGAGTTTAAGCGAAGAGCAAAAAAGTTTTGGGTGCTTTACTAAGTCAAGGAGGAGAAGACTAATTGAGAGAAATTGTCGTGTCA